>OZ022510.1:48316983-48916983 GCA_963989385.1 Ctena decussata | reverse complement strand
TAAATGTACACGCAAAACAGTTTTTATTATTTCTTTCTAAATGTCATTTCGGAAACGTATGCCTTATTATATGATTCTACCAAGCACATAGTAATAGCTATTTCTGAATATCCATCGTTCCAGAGAAGCGCCATTGTAAGTTAACTCCTTCCAATCCACGGATGATTTCAGAAGGCAAACGCAAACGGAAGCGGATACAGAACCGGGATGGCCCAGTTTATATAACCGTGTGGGTTGTCATCACTTTCACCACCATTAGACTTCCTGCTAGGATTATTCAGCAAATTAGCTTCGTTTGAAAATACTGATTTTCTGTGTGTTTAACTATGTAGCTTCCGGATGAATACAGCCAATCATACATCTGCACCGTTATGGTATATAACAGCTGTGAACTACTTACGCAATAAAACTCCAGGTCCCTTGAACTGACCTCGATCTTTGCCGGAAATGGTGACCGAATCGTCCCGACTATTTATTGACTGAAAAACTGTACCATGCAATCCACACATGCAAAAATAACAACCTTGCATCGTAATAACGTCGACACTCATCATCTTATCTAGCCATTCACAAAACCCCTTTCAGTTTATAAAGAAAAACAGTGTGCTAATTGGGTCACGGCTTTCCGCCGAATGACTAGCCCAGCCAAAACACATCCCTCGGATTTGCAAACAAAAACTCTGAACACTAGCACCAACCATCATGGTAGATCTGAAAAATCAAAGGAAAACAATTTTTGTCTAATTCATTTCATTCAAACGACAAAAAATTACTAAGATGCAGTCAGCTAAAACGAGCATGACCAACGTTACTTTGGCTCGCGTCAACGGCTGAAAGATAATTCGCACGAAACTTACAAATCACTCTGGATCTGCTCGTTTCAGCTAACAAGGAGAACCTTTCCTAGTTTACCCGCATGTCCGGTCGAATGTTGAACAGCAATATCACTTATGTTAGACATACGGCATAAATGAGAGAGAGAGAGAGAGAGAGAGAGAGAGATGCTCAATAAAAGTTCCATACCCTAACTTTCATACCTTTGTACTTACCTATCCTTTACAAGGCGGTGTTTCATAACTCTGTGACTCAACTTCATTACTATAATGTTGTAAACAGATTTTTTTCTGCACATTTCAATCGCCTTCTGAAATCTACAAGCTACAATTTTGTAGATTTGCATAACTATCCTTTTGTGGTGATTTAGATAAGCTCTCGCGTTGCTAACCGTCAATAAAAATACACCTCCCACGATGAAGAACACGTTCGAAAAACAAAACGTGATTCAACAATCCTTTTCTCAAATGTTCTAAAACTAGAAATAATAAACTTACATAAAGATATACATTTACTTACATAAAGTACTGCACCCTCAGACTCCATCTGTTTCATAAACAGCGATTTGGTTACTCAATACGTAAATTTTAGAGAGTATGCAGAAGGGAACTGAGTATGAATTGAGTATCGTATTGAGCTTTAGGTGTTTTTATTATGATCAGAATTAATTCACCGTAAATGCAACTTGTTCCCAATATTCGGTACTTCGAGCACCGATCTGTTGCTGTTCTCGCGGGAAACCTGAGAACTATTCATTCCGGTCATTCTTTCAGGCTTGTCCGCCATCTTTATAGTCAAAGATGGATAAAAAAAACCTATAAAATGTTGAGTCGCGACACGACAAAACCAACAAAGTGGTTGTGTGCCCAGCGCAGACTCAGATCAGCCTGGGCATCCGCCCAGTCTGAACAGACTCTTCGCTAAGTGCTGAAGGGGGTAGGGGGGAGGGGGGGGGGCTAAGAGTATAAGATACCTCCATGCGGACAGCAAAGACTCTGATCAGACTGGACGAATGCCCAGGATGATCTGAGTCTGCGCTGGGCGCACAACCGCTTTGTTGGTTTCGTCGTGTTGCGGCTGTTTCGAAACGAAAAAGAGCTGTTACGAAACGAAAAAGAGTCCTAGTTCCCAAACAAACAAATTTGATTAGCTACGATGACCAAGTTGTTTTGGAACTATGAATCTTTTTCGTTTCGTAACAGCCTTGAAAACAAGTTCACCAGGTCTGAGTATTTCTTTCTTTCTTTCTCTCGATACTGCTCTCGGTCAGTAACTGACCATGATGGCAGGCTCGGGAAGTGGTGCATAAGTTTCAAAAAAAAGGGAAAAAAAGAATAGTATTTACAGAATCTATGACAAAGCCACACAGATTTTAAAACTATTTACAAGCAGTCCTCAGGGATAGGCATTACATGCTTTATCCCTGCCCAACCCGAGGTTTACACTATTTTGGATTTAAACCCCTCAACTGTCTCCGCAGAGACAGCTTCAGTTGTAAGCCCATTCCAAGCTGCAATGGACCTAGGGAAGAGGGAATGTTTCGAACCGTCTGAATAAGCAACTGGACGGTGATACTGAAAGGGTTGGGATCTCATTCTCATCTTCCCTCTACCAGTCTCAGACAGGTACTTATCCTTATCAATTATTGTCTGGATATTATGAAGTTTGTAGAATAGAGTTAGAGAAGCTTGTTGCCACCGTTCCTGCAGATCTGGCCATTCAAGTTCTTCTAGCATGTCACTTACGGCTCTGGTTGCGCCAGAGTATGGACGAGTCACGATCACGTTATTCTGACGGTAAATAACAGATTTATAAGAGAAAGTCAATTAAATAGATGGATGGATGGACAGATGGATGACTTGCGATTTTACGTCTTTTAACAGTATTTCAGTAATATAAGGACGATTGGTGGGTGATCATGAAAGGCTGTGTGCAATGGAACCCCGTTTACGATTGAAAAGATTCCAGCCCTAAGCGGGCCTCGAACCCGGGGCCGCTAGAGCAATAGGCCAGCGTTTAACCCACTGAGCTACCGGGGATCTTCAATTAATTAGACCGAGGACTTATACCAGACTCAACGCTCGAAATGATTAAAGCCGCGACACGAGAAAACCAACAAAGTGGTTGTGCGCCCAGCGAAGGCTCAGACCAGCGAGGGCATCCGCCCCGGCATTTTGATCATAGTCTTAGCTGTCCGCATGGAGCTAGCCTAGACTCTTTGCTACGCGTTACATAAGCTCAAGCGAATAATCCGATGAGACTGGGCTGATGCCCAGGCTAATCTGAGTCTGCGCTAGGTACACATGCCACTTTGTTGGTTTTCTCGTGTGATGGCTCATTTCTATGAAAAAAGTGATTTAAGTCGATAGCCACAGATTAAGGGCGCGTTTACACGACCAAAGTTTCTATGACAAAGTAGGTTTGTCACAGAAAAATTTGCTCGTGTAAATGCTAAAATATGACAATGTTTCTTTGACAAATATATATGGTAAAGTTACTTCGATAAATTAAATTTGTCCGTGTAAACGGTGAACTTTGCTAAAGATTATGTAACAAAGAACATTGCTACAAGCGTGGAAAATGTGACAAAGATTTTGTTTCATCGCTGCAGGTAACTTTGACGAATAATATTTGGGAGTGTGAACACTGCAGCAAATATTTCATTGCCAAAGTTTATGTGACAAAGATTCTATGGCACATTTTCTTTAACAAATAATTTGCTCCGTGTAAACGCAACATGTTTGTCATACTTTCTTTGTTAAAGTTTCTGTGACATAGAAACTTTGCTCGTGTAAACGCGCCCTAAGCTGTTATGAGCTGCGGGGCACGTGGTGTGTCTCCTTATAAAATTCCACATATTTGCGTGGTGTGTTTCCTTATAAAAGGGGGGGTATCAATAAGGTGGGTTTTCTGCATCCTACCAAAGTTTTATTTTTTTGACTGATTGTATACTCCAGTGTGTCTAGTTTATTGAACCATATGTGACTTAGCGCGGAAAGCCCTACTTACTGAGCTATGGGTCCACAGAAGTGGGTGGGGTAATCCAACATGGTTTTAGCCTGTCTTGTAAAAACATTCTCATTTGGTAGAAGAGTACAGCAGACAGACAGGATTTGATAAAATGATTAACAGAACATCTAAACCATATTTCCATATCATTTTATTTGGTTTAATTTGAACATATGTTGTCAAAAAAGACTTCCTTTGACATTCAACATTTTTTGATATTTTTGTCCTCAATTTTCAATATTTCTTGGCTTTATGGTTAAATAAACAGACCAGTTGTCATCAAACTAATGTCAAGGAAGCACCCTGACCAGGACATTCGGATGATGTGACCAGAATTTCACAATGACCTAGTTTTCATGGTCGACTGAACACATAAACTTGCTCAGAAGATGTTTTTTCATTTAATTTTGACCTAGAATTACGAACCTTTGGCCAAATTACTATTTTAACTGCTATATTATGTCCTACACCCCCATCACTAAAGGTGAAAGAATACATATTGGCTTCAGATCGGATCTCCTTGGCGTCTGCATCTGTGTCTGGGTTACATACTTTGACCTTGGAAACAAGGTCAAGGTCAGATTTTGATGACCTTGACCTTGTTTCCAAGGTCACAGAAGGACTTAATATGAGACACATACACCATCGCAGATGCCAACGAGATCCGCACTGAAGCCAATATGTATTCCCTCACCTTTAGTGGCAGGGGTGTGGGGCATAATATAGCAGTTAAAATAGTAATTTGACCAAAGGTTCGTAATTCTAGGTCAAAATAGAAAGAAAACCATCTTCCAAGCAAGTTTATGTGTTCAGTCGACCATGAAAACTATGCTATTGTGATATTCTGGTCACATCATCTGAATGTCCTTCTCAAGGTACTTCCTTGACATGAGTTTGATGATAACATGTCTGTTCATTTAACAACAAGGCCAAGAAATATTGAAAATTGAGGTCAAAAATATCAAAAAATGCTAAATGTCAAAGGAAGTCTTTTTTGACAACATATGTTCAAATTAGACCAAATAAAATGATATGGAAATATAGTTTAGATGTTCTGTTAATCATTTTATCAAATCCTGTCTGTCTGCTGTACTCTTCTACCAAATGAGAATGTTTTTACAAGACAGGCTAAAACCATGTTGGATTACCCCACCCACTTCTGTGGACCCATAGCTCAGTAAGTAGGGCTTTCCGCGCAAAGTCACATATGGTTCAATAAACTAGACACACTGGAGTATACCATCAGTCAAAAAAATAAAACTTTGGTAGGATGCAGAAAACCCACCTTATTGATACCCCCCCCCCCCCCTTCACTAACATCGAATCAACGACTCTACGACTTCGCCTTGCGCGGTCTTAAAAAAACAACAACACCGAATCAACGACCTAAAGTTTAGGGCGCGTTTACACGAGCAAAGTTTCTATGTCACAGAAACTTTAACAAAGAAAGTATGACAAACATTTTGCGTTTACACGGAGCAAATTATTTGTTAAAGAAAATGTGCCATAGAATCTTTGTCACATAAACTTTGGCAATGAAATATTTGCTGCAGTGTTCACACGACCAAATATTATTCGTCAAAGTTAACTGCAGCGATGAAACAAAATCTTTGTCACATTTTCCATGCTTGTAGCAATGTTCTTTGTTACATAATCTTTAGCAAAGTTCTCCGTTTACACGGACAAATTTAATTTATCGAATTTACTTTACCATATATATTTGTCAAAGAAACATGGTCATATTTTGGCATTTACACGAGCAAATTTTTCTGTGACAAATCAACGATGATTCAAAGCTGATCTGAGCTGCAGCACGATAAAACCAACAAAGTGGCATGTTCGCCCAGAAAAGACTCAGATCAGCCTGGGCATCCGCCCAGTCTGATCAGAGTCCTTGCTGTCGGCATGAAGGTAGCTTAGACTCTTAGCTACCCTTTAAGCGCACTGCAAAGACTCTGATCAGACTGGGCGGATGCCTAGGCTGATCTGAGTCTGCGCTGGGCGCACACGCCTCTTTGTTAGGTTTGTCGTGCCGCGGATCGTTGAAACGTTTGCTGGCCATTATCACTATGATAGATGTGTCGCACGTGGGCTTATACGAGGGGTGTTCAGAAAGTTTTGCATGTGGCCCCATAAAATTATGCAAGGGACAAGTGCTATGCATGTAGTGGAAGCACCACAGTTTGCCTTTACAATGATACCAAACACTGTACAAAGACACTATTTCTTATTGAGTTGTTATGCATTTTGTTAGGCCTCAGTCATATCACTGGGCTAATTTCATACGTGATTCTTTTCAGTGCGAGTCATTTAAGTCTAAAATCGTTGTAAATACAAAAACAAATTTTGAGCCGCGACACGACAAAACCAACAAAGTGGTTGTGCCCCCAGCGTAGACGCAGATCAGCCTGGGCATCCGCCCAGTCTGATCAGAGTCTTCGCTGTCCGCATGGAGGTAGCGTAGACCCTTAGCTACGTTTTAAGCGCTTAGCAAAGAGTCTGATCAGACTGGGTGACTGCCCAGGCTAGTCTGAGTCTGTGCTGGACGCACAACCCCTTTGTTTGCTTTTCGGGTCGCGGCTCAAATGTTTGTCAGCTGTGTATCTATGAGTGCTCACAATATCCATTTAAAAGTTATAAGGGTCGCAACTGTTGTCGGGTTCATGCTTTGCAAAACAATGTGCAGTTTAGTTCTAATGATGTTGAAATCGACAGCAACGTCATTTTCGAGCGATTGCAGCGCATTCATTTTAGCTCGCCTGAACGAAGTTCAGGAAGAGCTTTTGCGCTACCCCCGGCGTCGGCGTCAGCGTTGGCGTTGGTGGCGGCGTCGGCGTTAGCAAAATGTTAAAGTTTTACGTTAAAGTTTTTTATCATATGACGTCGCATCTGAGAGTGTAATAAAGGCATGCATTAAATGCGATAATCCACTAGTGGATTAAATATGCAAATTACGTCGTAACGTTATATGTTGACGTCCATAAAAACGTCGCGTTTTCTAATGGCGAAATCGCGACGTTTTAGTGTAAATTCTGCTGATAAAATGCGATTTTAGTGTCATATGATAAATAGAATCTTGCATTCGTGCTCCTGTATTATTGAACTTATTTAACTCGTTGGGGAAAATCGATAAGATGCTCGGCACAGCCTCGCATCTTATCTTTTTCCCCAACTCGTTTAATAAATTCAATAATACATGAGCACTCATGTAAGATCCTCTATTTATGTGATGGGCATTATCACTATGGTAGATGTGTCGCACGTGGGCTTATACATGTATGAGGGGTGTTCAGAAAGTTTTGCATGTGGTCCCATAAAATCAGGCGAGCTATCATGTCCCTGTGTCAGGTCTTGTTTTTTTTTTTTTGTTGTTGTTTTTGCAGTAATTTTAATCTTTTGACTGGTTTCAATTGACCCATGCAAAGGCTCCTGATGACAAGAGGTCGAATGCTAAGTCACTTGTTTTCGTTACGAAATAATTATCATTTTTGGTAGAAAGGGAGAATTTGATAGTGCATAACATGCGGATAATCCAACTTCACGGGACAGTTTTGAACCTATAGACTAAATATAAAATCCAGGATATTTACAGGACAACGGTGTCTAAGCAATGTCTTTAAGTAACAATAATAAAACTACAAATTTAAAGAGTAAATACACTTCTGGAACTGACTTAATCAGATCCCAAACCCTATCCCCAACCTCAAAGGGAAAGACTGACAAAGACATCCCAACAAAAATAAATTACACGTGATAAGCCGAGTCAGCAGCTCTTTCCCAAATAGGTGGCAACTCAGCTATCTTCACTGAACTAAATAATTTATAGACCAACAGAAGGATTCAAATGAAACACAATAAGTTAAACAGCACCGAACATAAAACAAATGCAGCCGCAACGAAAGTACCGCCTTGGGCCGGTCAGTAATAACTACTGGGGGTTTAAACCGGTTTTACTGGGCCCAAACCAAAGACTGCTTATACAGTCGAATCTCGGTAGTTCGAACGCCGATTTTTCGAAACTACCGGATTTTTCGAAGTAGAAACACGGTCCCGATCGTAAGCCTATTAATTCTATGCAAAATCACTTCCGCAAATTCGAATTTCGATTATTCGACAAATCGGATTTTTCGAAAGAAAAATTTGGTCCCGATGAAGTAAATTCATTATAATTACCCTCTATTATTCGAAATAAAAATTCATGCTCCAATTTTATGCCGGATTATTACACCTTTTGTCATCGATGAGATAAATATGTACACCCTCAGGTCATCACTGCCACCTGTACAGGTAATTATTGATTCACGACCACTTACGTTTTGATGGATTAGTCATTGATTTCTGTTGCGCAAAAGGTGTCTGTCTAATTGCACAATTGACGGGGATTATATTGTTTGAAGTTTCTAAATTTAAAGGATAAACGTGATAACTTTTGTAACCAGCAAAGGCTTATACTAGCATGCGCATCCGAACTTTGGTTACGTTAGTCTGTGATCATACGGTTTGCGCACGGATAATACGGTTTGCACACGGCACTAAACAGAGTCTCAAGCTACCCTGCGCAGACTGACCTGCTGGTTTGAGTAATACATTGACTCCGAATCACTGAGGAGCCTTTTCCATGACACAGCTCAGATGACCGGTGGACTCGTTTTTCTGAAAACGAAAGTAGCCAGTTCTCGGAAACATAAACGAAAGTGAAAGTACAGTTAAGTTAGGGCTAGCCTGTTTCCGTTCAGTCTGGCTTTGATCTTCGCCGGTGCTGCATTGTCATAAACAGTTAATTTGCGGAGCTGGGAAAATGTTCGACAGCTTTGCTGCTTTCGGGCAATACACATGTACATGTGCCAAACACGAGGGCTGGTCTCGCGATATTAAATGATTGTGGATGTTTGGATAGTTCCGGTATGTAATGTTAATTACTCTACGTTCTGATTTTGTTTGCATTGATTTGTAAATCCAGGAACATCAGTAAGCATACAGAAATAAAATATCGGACCGTCTGAAAATCGCCGTAATAACGAATTCCGGAAATTTACGGAAATGAACGGGAAAGACCGAACTCGTAAATTCGAACTACGGATAATTCGAATGAAAAAGTGAGGTCCCTGTCAGTTCGAATTATCAAGGTTTGACTGTATATCAAATCATGACCTTCGAAAGTAAAACTCTGCAGTGGCGTTAGGGTTTGCCTCTTTCAAACTAGTGGAAAAATGTGTTCTGCAGATAGGCCTAGGCATACCATAGATTTTTAGCTCACCTGAGCCGATGGCTCAAAGGTGAGCTTTTAGTATGGAACGCCGCAACTATCTTACATTCGGACATGTCATTACGTTCTTTTGACAAACACTACTATATTGTTCATTTCTATAAAGTTTTGTCTGAAAACTGTGATCTCTTGTCAGTTTGATATGCTGTCGGGTTAACTCGCTATTGTATACTGCTGATTTTCATAATTGCTTGTCAGAAAACCATAATGTCTTGCCACCATGACATGTTGTCTGGTTGACTCGTTAGTATATGCTGTTCTCTTCTGGTATGTACTGTCAGAAAACCATTATGTCTTGTTGGGAAACCATTATGCCTTGTCAGAAACCATCGTGCTTTATCAGTTTGTCATTCGGTCTTTTTAACGTGCAGCTGTAGGCTGTTGGTTTTCATTATGTATTTTCAGAACCCAATTTCATCTAGTCGCTTTTTGTACTGTCTTTTTAGTTTGTTATTTGATGCTGTTACTCTCCATTATGTTTTGTCAGAAAATCATCATGTTTTGTCAATCTGTCATGTTGTCTTGTTAACTGGCTGATTTTTTGCATTAACTTGCCGTTATGTAAAGTTAAAGAATCATTGTATGCGATTAAATCAACATATACTGAAAGGATTTAAAAACTTCCACCCATTAATTTTGAATATCTCAAAAATTAATGCAGCTACGTCCACCAAAATTTTACAGCATATATATTCTCTTATACCTGATTATATCAATATACCGAATCTAAAATCGTTCAATCGAATCGGTCAGGAACATGCACGTGCTCCTCGTGATCTTAGTACCGTTTACACAAGGATGAGTAGCTTCATGTATACAGTTTTCTGATGAAACATTTCTCTTACAATATCAAATTGAATTTTAAAAGTTTGAACTCGGTCACTGGCTTTATTTAGCCTACCGCGCCTTAATATCGCAAACAGGCGCAGAGTTTTGGGTCAGATAAATGCTGAAATTTTAAAAAGTGACGTCGCGATACAATTTCATGCGTAAATTAAGGCAATTTACAATCTCAGACGACGTGCACTGTTAACAGGAAGCTCAAAAGACCGTCAGAAAAGCGTCTAACTGAGATTAAAAACCAGAGGTCATGACGTTAACTAACGTCGACGCCGTCTCCGTAATAGGCTTTGCGCGACAGCGTCACCCGCAGTGATACTTGCAAATCAACGTGGATGACGTCAGAATATTAAGACAGTAAGAAATGGTCGAAAAGAGTGTCGCATAGGATAACGCCGGCATCGCCTTATGCATTTCAGTGACGTAACGCTCTTTTACTGACGTCATTTAAGTAAATGATACAAATAAACTGCGTAATCTTTAAAATTGATAAGTTTTAAGCATTTTGTCGTTAAATATTCAACACTGTCATGAGTGAACAGATCAGCAGCCAGCAACAAAAAGTGGAAGTTTTTAAATCCTTTCAGTATAGTTCATTCATAGAGTATCATTTCAACTTATCTTAACCTGCTGTTAAGTCATCATTATATGTTGTTGTGTTAAAACGTTATGTTGTTGCCTTGATAAAACCCTGTACCAGAAATCGATAACAATCCGGTAACTGTTAGGGCGTCCGGTAGTACAGTACCTACACGGAATATTCACTAGACAATATAACAGTGTTTGAATGTCGTCCGTCCAGCATTCCATCCATCCGCCCGTCAATCATTCGGGGTTTTGGCGCAGTGCAAGGGCATACATGCGTCTGTCCGTCTGTCTATATGTTTATATATGTGCGTGTATTTCTGTAGGTCTATCCATGCATCTTTCCGATCGCCGATTTGCCTGTCAGTATATGTGTGTATGTCTGCCAGTCCAGCTGTCCATCCGTGCATATGCGCATCCATCTGATCGACCATTTGTCTGTCAGCTCATCACTTTTTTATTCTTCCCGAGATCCCTCCATTCATCTTTCTGTGTGCCGTTGCTCGTGTATTAAACAGTAGCTTAGGGCGGGAGCATTTGGAGTCAGGGTATGCTAAGTAATACATAGGACAGGGGCTAGGACGCGGGGTTTTGTGGTGTGAATGGGTGGGTAAGTAGGGTAGGAGAATGGGCTGGGGTTGATTGGGATGGGTGGAGTATATGCTGGGAGTTTTGGGGATGACATAGGAATGGTAGAAAGAGTACGGTAAGTATAGGTATGGGTAGACTTTTGTCAGCCCAAGATGTTAGAAATTCACATTAAATCTCACTTGCCTCTCTGATCCCTTTATACCTCCCCAAAACCCCCAAACGAAGATGTTAGAGTATGAAGTCTGACAAATAATAAAATAAAAAAAGAGAAGTAAAGCATTTAGGGACCGACGATTTGATATTCCGAGGGGGTGGGGGGGTGCTGGTATATTTTGCAAAACAATCTCTGTCTATGGATGTGCAAGAAAAAATAAATTGGTTCATGAGGGGATTTAAATAAATATTCTTGCCTCAAAAATAAGCGAAAAATTAAATAATCTGGCTCCAACCAAACTTTCCAAAACAAAAACAAAATAGTCTGCAGTTAATTCCATTTGAATTGCGTTTTTAAAATGTGGCTGTCTTCTGGGGTCTGCGACCACCAGACCCCCATATTTATAGTAATGTTTTGATATTAACTACATTAACAGCAGGCCCGCATGTGCATACATTTACAAAAAATGCTATACAACACATACATGTATTATTGATCTGCCGCATTACTAAGTAAATGTTTCCACTAAAACTGAATTAGAAAAGAGTCACAAGCTTATGGGAGACAACAAACCCATTGTGTCAAAATAAACACTCTAAAAGGCAAAATTCCTAAAAAAAACTTATTCTTTATCATCATCCCTAGTTTTTACATGCCCGTTTTGAAAAAAAAAAAAAACGGACGTATTATGTCATGGCACTGTCCGTCCGTCTGTCTGTCCGTCCGTCCGTCCGTAAACATTCTTGTGCGCGCAACAACTCAGAAATCGTTTGGGATATCTTCGTGAAATATGGTAGGAATATGTATTAGGTTGGGACAGTTTGTATAGTCGCGTATAAGAATGGTTGCTCCCCCTTCCTTAGTTTCCAAGTCATGCCCCTTTGATCATTTTTCCCTACAAGTCTTGTGCGCGCCATAACTAGATAATCGAGAACCCCTGATGCTAGGATCATGATTTTTTGCAGGAACACATTGCCCAAGGTGTAGATGACCTGAAAAAATTTGTGTATTTTTTTCCGAGTTATGTCCCTTTTTTAGCTCGCCTGAACGAAAGTTCAGGAAGAGCTATTGTTTTCACTCTAGCGTCGGCGTCCGCGTCTGCGTCCGCGTCCGGATTGGATGTTTTGGTTAAAGTTTTTTGAATACCTATCTCTCCTTAAAGATTGTCTCCCTCGATTATTTCATGTTTTCAGAAACAAATATTTTAACAAAATTTCGTTAGGCAAGAGTAGTAGTAGTCTCATAATTAGCCGTAAAAGTTTTGAGAAAATGCATGTTTATTCGATAAATGTGGACTGAAAAATAATCTTCAAATTAAAATGCAAATTCCCTTTTTCCTCACGGCCTGTAAGAATATCGATTTTGATCACGTGTGTCATGTGATCATGTAGAGGTATTTTTCTTATTCGTGCACGTGATTGTGACGTATGAATAAATTATTTTTGTCCAATAATGCGATTTCAACCGCGGACCGCGATTGTATAAAAATTTATCTTATTTTTTGTTTAAAGTCACTTTTATCAAATATTATTATCTAAACTCTAATTCAAATGTATAGTTAGACCCATGGAAGGATTCCTTTGATACTTGCACTGTTGTTAGATATTGGTCAAAAGTTTTCCACGGTACTACCCCCACCCCCTCAGTGACCTAGATGTCAAGGTCATGGACTTAGAAAATTGTCTTTTTATTGATTGGATGTTTTGGTTAAAGTTTTTTAAAGACACATATCTCCTGAACCCATTGATGAATTCTTTTTATATTCCCACTGTAGTAGAAATTAGTCCAAAGTTTTACAGCGTACTACCCAAACCCCGCTCAGTGACCTTGATCTCAAGGTCAGGGACTTCGGAAATTTGGTCTTTATTAGTTTTCTAATTGCATACTTATTCATAATGCTTGGCAGAGATTTAGTTTACACTTGATCTGATGTTAGACACTTTTTTTGAGTTTTTACAAGACACTATATACTTACCCCACTACTCCACTGGATGACAATCAAGGTCATTGACTTTGAATTTTGGTTAAAGTTTTATATTTATGAAGACATAATTTCACAGTGCCACGATGGACTCAGTTGATACTTATACTCGGACTGACGTTAGATAATGGTTCAAGATTTGATACATCATAGCCCCCAACCCCATCCCCACCCCCTACCCCCATAGTTCTTTGACCTCAAACTCATGGACTTTGAAATTTCATTAGGATTTTTTTTATTTTAATTTTGTTTTAAGACTTATTTCTGAGATAGCTTTTGTTTATAAATGTGTTGTCATTATAGACATACTTGCCTGAGGTTTTATGCATAGCAGTCCACACCACCATAGCAACTGTGTGATGGGCAAACACCTATTCAAGCGAGCTATGCTGTCAGGCGACAGCTCTTGTCAAATTAGTGCATTTAAGTCTATGGAACCTTGTTGACAAAATATCTCGAGAGCCCCTGATGTTAGGATCATGATTTTGTGGAGGAAGACATTGTCCAAGGTGTAGATGATTTACTTTTGAAACAGGAAAATGTTAATTTTTGATCGAGTAAGGCCCCTTTTTTGACTTAGTGCATTGAAGCCTATGGTACAAAAGTACCCTTACATACAGTCAAGAACTATTAGAGAAAGGAACTTGAAATTCTATGTGTGGCATATTCATGAAAAATAAGCCGTGCTTGCGACCAAAATATCCGTCTATGATGTAAACGAACCGGTTAATACCCCTTTCTGCAAAGCGAACCCTTTTTAGAGGCAAGCATAAGGGCCATAGTGTTTCATAAACACATTTTCTAGTTCCTCCCGAAATCCGTCTATTTATCTTCCGGTCTGCCTGCATGCCTGTCGTTGCTTGTGTATTACACGGTAAATTAGCGTTGGGGGGAGGGGGAAGGGGATAGGAGTCATGGTATTCTAAATGATACTTAGGGCAGGGGCGTGGATATGGAAATTTGTGGTATGAATGAGTGGGAAGGTAGGGTAGGAGAATGGGCTGGGGTTGTTTGGGATGGGTAGAGTGTATGCTTGGAGTTGTGGGGATAAAGTGGGTAGGGTAAACAGGATAGGGTAAGGAAAGATATGGGTAGTGAGAGGGGTAAGAATGGCTGTGAGGAAGGAGTGGTGGTGGGGTTGTGGTGAGTGTGTAAACTTCGGAAGGATAGGTGAATGAGTTTGGCTGGCGTTGTGTATAGAACCGTTAGTGGCGGGAACAGGGATCTGGATGGGAGTGGTTTCGGGTGGGTAACCATCAAGAGTAGGGGTTTGGTTGTGGTAGTTATAGACTGGGGGTGTGGTAAGTAGGGTAGGGTGAGTGAAGAGGTTTGGATGGCACGGTGTGGGAAAGAACAAGTGTTGACATTGGGATTAGGGTGGAGCCGAGAGCATGTTCGTAAGATCGTGTAGTGTATGATAGGATATGGTATAAGAGGGTTTGGGTGGGACGGGCGTAAACGGGGTGGAGTGAGGAGGGGAAGAGTAGGTAAGGTAAGGTATGTGAAGGGGTTTGGATTGCATGGCATGGGGAAGAACAAATGGTGGGGTGGATATCTGGGTAAGGCTTGGAGCATTTGGGTATGGTAATGTTGGGTAGGACGGGATATGGGAAGAGGACTGGGTGGGATTGAGATGGAAGAGGACTGGGTGGGATTGGGATGGATGAGGGTTTGTTGTGGGATTGTAAGGGTAGGTGGAAGCATTGGGTTGAATATGTGTGGGCGTAGGCATAGGTGTTAGCATAATGAATAGTAGGATAGAGAAGGGTAGGGGTAGGGAAAGAGGTTGAGATATTGGTGCGTATAGAGGAGGTAGGCGTAAGGATGGGGCTTGGTTTGGGTATTTTTGGGTGTTTGTAGGGTAGAGTAAAATGGAGTAAAGCAGAGCAGATCATGGGAGGGGAGGGAATGGTATGTGGTGGTGGTTAGATGGGGCTGAGGCTTGTGGAGTGCCTCTTTATACTTTCAGTAACTGTCTTACTTAAGGGTTTTGAATTTAATAAGCATTTTTCATTTTTGACTTTGGGTATGAGGGTATGGTGAGAATGGTTTGGTGGAAAATGGTGAGTTAGGGTAGGGAAGGGTAGGCTAGGGAAGAGGTAGGTTGGGGTCCTGGGAGAGGGTTCAGGGCAGATAAGATGTTAGAGGTAAAGTATTCTATTCCTGTTTGTCCTGCCAACCGGCACGTCCCACCCCACAGCACCCCACAACACAAGACTTGACAAGAGAACATGTCAAACTAACAAGACATACTATTTTTTGACAAGGCATAATGAAAATGTACAACACACAATAATAAGTGGACAAGACAACATGTCCAACTGACAAGACGTTATGTGATTTTAACAAGAGATAGTGAAAATGAAAAGCATATAATAACGACTGAAAAAGACAGCGTGTCGAACTGACGAGACACAATGAAAATGAACAGCTCATTAAAACGAGTGAAGATGACAGCATGTAAAACTGACAGGATATAATGGTTTTCAGATATGACATAAAGGCTTTCTAACGAGATAAAATGCAAAATGAACGGCATATAATAACGAGTGGAGAAGACAGCCTGTTAAGCTGACTAATAAAGACTTTAAGACAATACATAATGAAAATGAACAACATATAATAACGAGTGAAGAAGACAACATGTCAAATTGACAAGATATAATGATTTTCAGACAATACATAATGAAAATGAACAACATATAATGACGAGTAAAGAAGACAGCATGTTAAACCGAGATGATATTATGGCTTTCAGACAAGACAAATTGAAAATGAACAGCATATAATAACGAATGAGAAAGACAGCATGTCAAACTGACGAAACATAATGTAACTGAACAGCATATAATGCTTGTCCATATAACATAATGACATGTCCGAATATAAGACAGTTGTGGCGTTCCATATTTTAGTATGGCAATGCTCCGTAGCCCGTCCGTCGTCCGTGCACCATTTTCAAAGGTCTCCTTCTCCAAAACCGCTGGGCCGATCAAAGCCAAATTTTATATGGAGCCTCTATGGGTTGGGGGAACGAATGTTTCTTCGGGGTATCTGGGTCACATGACCAAGATGGCCGCCACGCCCATATATGGTAAAAACCCTTCAAAAATCTTCTTCTCCAGAACCAAAAGGCCTATGACCTTGAAACTTGGTATGAAGCATTGGGAATGCGGGCCCATTATAGTTGTACAAATGATGACCTTGCGATGACCCTGACCTAATTTATGACGTGGTCAACTTTGGTGCGTTAGGCTTTTATATGGGAAAGCGCTTAAACAGTGGATTTCTCAGAAACTATTTAAGTCTAAGGTACAATACTTGGTATACATGGTCAACTAAATGAACATATGAAGATCAAAAAAATCTTCTTCTCCAGACCAAAAGCCCTATGACCTTGAAACTTGGTATGTAGCATCGGGCATCCGGCCCATAATAGCTTGTACAAATAATGAACTTGCGTTGACCTTGACCTAATTTATGACATGGTTAACTTTGGTATGTTATGCTTTAATGGAAAAACGCTTAAACAGTGGATTTCTCTAAACTAAATTAACAGATGAAGAATTTATGTCCTTAAGATCAAGGTCTTTCCGTCCATCCATCAATCGTCAAGATTTTCAAACCTCTTCTCCTCTGAAACCACTGGGCCAATCAAAGCCAAATTTAATATGGTGTCTCAGTGGGATGGGAGAACGAATGTTTGTCCCCGGGGTCTGGGTCACATGACCAAAATGGCCACTGTGCCCATATATGGTAAAAATCCTTCAAAACCTTCAAAAATCTTCTTCTCCAGAACCAAAAGGCCTATGACCTTGAAACTTGGTATGTAGCATTGAGCATTCAGGTTCATTATAGTTTATACAAATGATGACCCTGCGTTGACCCTGACCTAATTTATGACATGGTCAACATTGTTACATTAGGCTTTTATATGGGAAAATCCTTAAACAGTGGATTTCTCAGAAACTATTTAAGTCTAAGGTACAATACTTGGTGTATATATGGTCAACTGAATGAATAAATGAAGATGTAATGTCACTAAAGGTCAAAGTCATTCTGTCCATCCATCTGTTGTCAAGATTTTCAAAATATCTGAAACCACTGGGCCGATTGAAGCCAAATTTCATATGGAGTCTCAGTGGGATAGGGGAATGAGAGAATGTTCCCGGGGTCTAGGTCACATGACTAAGATGGCCGCTATGCCTATATATGCTTAAAACCGTACATAAATCTCCTTCTCCAGAACCAAAAGGCCAAGTATGTAGCTTTGGGCACTAGAGCCTAGCATAGTTTATACAAATGATGATCGTGGGTTGACCTTGACCTAATTTATGACAATGTCAACTTGGGTACGTCAGGCTTTTATATGGAAAAATGCTTAAGCAGTGGATTTTTCAGAAACCATTTAAGTCTAAGGTACAATATTTGGTATATATGGTTGACTAAATGGCCAGATGAAGATATTATGTCGCTAAAGATCAAGGTCATTCTTTGACCTTTGTACAAGGTCACTGAGATTCTCTCATCCGGCAACATTTTTAAACATCTTCTCAGTTGCCACTGGTGTCGATTGAAGCCATATTTCATATTAAGCTTTCCCGGGTTAAGGGAACCAAAGTTTGTTCAGATGGTCTCAGTCACATGACCAAGATGGCCACCATGCCCATATATAGTAAAAACTCTTCAAAAGTCTTTTTCTCAAGAACTGAAAGGCTATGGCCTTGAAACCGGTATGTAGCACTGGGCACTCAGGCCTATCATAGTTTATACAAATGATTACTGTGTTTCATATGTAGCTTTAATACTGGGTCAAAGGAATCAAAGTTTGTTCAGATGGTCATGGTCACATGAACAAGATGGCCGCCACACCCATATATGATAAAACCCCTTCAGAAATCTTTGTCCAGAACCAAAGGCGCAGTGACCTTGTGGCTTGGTATATAGCATTGGGACTCAACATTAGTCCAAGGGGTGGCAGGTCTGCCCCTGCCCAGGACCAAGTGTCAGGCGAGCTACAGGACCACTGCTCCTCTGGTTGTCATCTCGCTATCAGAAATTCTGTTTTATGGCGGTTACCAAGATATAACGTCACTTGCAGAACTTTCTGAACGTCCCTCGTATTGTTGCTATTTGTTTTGCCTTATATAAACAGTGTGAATACTTTCCCCGACCAAACCTTGGATCAGTCACGTGATAATCTGATTTTCCAAATCCTAATTACCACATGTTGTATAAGTCATAGACTTATATATATATACTTATGAAACGTTATAAACGCGGAAAATAGGGATTTAAAGTTTATTTACGCACAAAAGGAAGGGTCAGTCGCAACCAATGCCTCAAATTGAATAATGGTAAGACAGTTGAGTAGTGGACAGACACGAGTATGGACTGGGGGAGGGGGCGTGATTTTCTAGAGTACACAGGCATGGTCAGTGCTGTCTTGGGTTGCCGACCAGTCTTCAGCAGACGTCTCAATCCGCTTGCGAGCAGAGCCTTTCGTGTCATCATCATATAACCAACATCAGAACACATTGTCAACAAGGTCGACAACTTCTACCAGCAACTCCAGAAAATCGTAGACCAAACACCAAAGAAGGACATTCTAGCTGTACAAAAGATTGGAATGTTAAAGTTGGAAGGGATGCACAGGCAGACTGGGGAGGCGTATGTGGACGTTACTGCAACGCCGAGACAATTGAAAGAGGCTTCAGACTCCTAGAATTTACACCCTTAACCTAGTACTGACACCTTCCCGACTACCCCCATCCCAACCCCCCCCCCCCCCCCCCCCCCACACACACACACACCAATCAACCAGAACTCTGTCCAGGCTGCTCTAATCATAGGTACTATAGGTACTATTTCTTACCATATTAGCTTTACTTACTCGCCAATAATTGTATCATACTACTCCTAAATACTCGGATTTAACGCCTGCGAGAGCGCTTTAGATTCTTAGGGCCTACTGGCTGTCAATAGACATTTTATATAACATATTTGCTCTAGATTTCCCGCTTAAATACCTGTGAGAACACCGTAGATCCCGATCAGACAGCTCTGATATGGATCTGCAGTGTTGTCATTTGACATTTTTATGTATATGCTCTAGATGTCTGGCTCTCATGCCTGGGGGACATTGTCGATACTGATCAGAATGCTCTGATAGGGATCTGCAGTGCTGCCAACGGGCGTTAGAGTTCAGGACATTTGACCTTACAGTCTCGATAACTTGTAGTGCCATTTTACTGTCCGATAACTTACCGTATATTCTTAGATGAACACCTTCACAACAGCTAAGATATGGCAATGTGTGAAATGTCTTCTTTTATCTGTATGTATCTTATTATCATTATTATTACTCTTGTGTGCTGGTCTGTCTGCGTAAGGATCAGGGAGCTGAGGGGCTGGAAATATGGTAGTTTCGACTGGTTTGCCGTCCTCTTTAGTGTAGAAATAGTTTTATTGCCTCAAATGTAATAGTTTATCAAGTTACAGAGCGGAGATTGGTCTATTCTACAATCGATGTCAGAAGCTTGGCCGTACCTGTCAGGTGAGATCGGTCTATCTGTTATTTGGAAATACTTAAAACGTTTCAGTTTATCTACTTATAATTTATATCGAGTATTGCTGGGTACATTTAGTTTGCAAATATCTTTCACTATTGTCATGTTGGTTCTTTTGTCTGGGGATGTTGAGCTGAACCCGGGTCCAGATCTAAAAGACAGCTCAGTTTCGATACTGCATTGTAACACGCGAAGTATTAGGAATAAACTCGACTATATTCGGGATAACTCTTTAGATTTTTACCGAAACTCACTTAGATTTTACTGTACCAACCGATACTATACTGTTAAACGAAACTTATGATACACCTTACCGGAAAGATCGGACAAATCATGGCGGTGGTATCTTAACAAATGTATCTAACCAAATTATTCACAATCACAGACCTGACTTGAAAATATTTTGCCAGGAATCTATTTGGATTGAATGCCGACTTACGAACCGAACTACCAACTAATTGTGTGCACCGCGGCGGAGGGTGAGGGTGAAGGTTTGGGCCCAGTAAAACCGGTTTAAACCCCCAGTAGTTATTACTGACCGTCCCAAGGCGGTACTTTCGTTGCGGTTGTATTTGTTTTATGTTCGGTGCTGTTTAATCTATTGTGTTCTCGTTTTAACCCTTCTATAATAAAAATAGAAAATAGGTAAAAATAATTGTTTTTCGTATAATTTGCTTAGTCAGTTGTAACCCTTCTGTTGGTCTAAATTATTTAGTTCAATAAAGATAGCTGAGTTGCCACCTATTTGGAAAAGAGCTGCTGACTCGGCTTATCACTTGTAATTTATTGTTTGTTGGGATGTCTTTGTCAATCTTTCCCTTTGAGGTTGGGGATAGGGTTTGGGATCTGATTCAGTCAGTTCCTGAAGTGTAGTTACTCTTTAAATTAATAAACAAATATATTTAATCGGAACTTTCTATAGTCCTCGTACTTCGGATGTCAATTTTTTCGAATCCCTTAACAGAAATATTGAAATGGCACTTGAATCGTCTGGAAATATCATATTGGTTGGAGATCTAAATGAAGACCTCTTAAACAATGTTGTAAACAATCTTAAAGATGTCATGCTTATGAACTCCTTGCACTACGTCATTACTCTCCCTACAAGAAATACAGCTCTGTTAGATCCAGTAATAGTTCCAGACGAAATGTCTGTTCTTGATTCGGGTGTAATTGCCTCCCCAAATGAATTTTCTGACCACTCTGCAACATAAATTTGTATTCCCCATGACTACCCTCTATGTTTTGCTTATAAACGAACGGTTTGGTTATACAAAAGAGCAGATTTTGATTTATTTAAACAAAAAATTTTATCTCAGGATTGGGATTGCTTGAATGATGACAGTATAGATGATGCTTGTAATACGTTTACCGATAAATTTATAAATTTTGCTAAAGAAAGCATCCCCACTAAAGAAGTAACCATACGACCATCGGACAAACCTTGGTATGATTCGGAGAGAAGACGCCATTCTCGAAAACGTGATCGTTTAAAAACAAAAGCAGCAAAGTCCGGTAAACAAACTGATTGGATTAACTATAAACACGCACGTAATAAGGTAAATAATCTCATAAAGCACGCCAAGGAAGCTTTCTTTAATAATATTGAAAACCTTCTCTTTAATCTTATAGTGGTAATAAATGTAATTATTGGAAGATTATACGACATATTGTCAAAGGTAATAGTAAAACTTCTGCAATACCCCCCCCCCCCCCCCCCCCTTAAGTTCTCAGTCTCCTGATGGCAATGTAGTTGTTCATTCTACCGACGAAGCAAAGGCGGACTGTTTAAATAATTATTTTGCGTCAATTTCGTCCGTTAATGACGAACGAGTATATTTGCCACCTTTTGAGATGAAAACTAATTCAACACTTAGTACTATAGCAATTGAAGAAAGTGAAATTAAGGATATTATCGAAAATCTGAATCCAAACAAAGCTACAGGTCCTGACCTTGTCAGCAAAAAGATGTTAATAGGAACTGTCCACAGTGTACTAAAACCCCTTCGCATACTATACACAACATAAAATTTATGTGATCACTCCTTTCCGTCTTCCTGGAAAAAATCCCTTGTTTTACCCATATATAAGCCGGGCCGCGTAGCGCAATCGGTAGGGCACCTGACTCATAAGTCTGAGGTCCTGGGTTCGATACCCGGTCTGGCCACATACTTTCGTTTCTCCTTCCGCTGATTCAAGAAGGGCAGTTGTCAGTTACTGGCGAAAGTATGCGCACTTAGTACTGGTTAACCGCTTTGGAGGTCTAAGCCTGCCAGGGAATAGTGTACTTAGGTTAACTGACCGTCCCGACATGACCATAGTTGTTTACCGAGGACGTAAATCAACAAATCAATCAATCAATCAATCAAACCCATATATAAAAAATGATAAAACGTTAGCTTCAAATTACAGACCCATATCTTTATTAAGTAATGTAGCTAAAGTAATGGAAAGAATAGTTTTCAAAAAGATTCACAATTACCTAATATCTAATAATATATTTTATAAGTACCAGTTCGGCTTTCTACCCGGACATTCAACCACTTATCAGCTTGTCGATATTTTCCATCATATTTGTCAGTCGCTCGACGAGAAACAGCATTCTTGTATGGTCTTTTGCGACATCTCTAAAGCATTTGACCGCGTATGGCATAAGGGCCTCTTATTCAAACTTCAACAATATGGCATTGACGGTGATGTCCTCGAATGGATTAGTAGTTATTTATCAGACCGACAACAGAGGGTTGTTATTAATTCATCTTTCTCATCCTTTCGGAATGTAACTGCGGGTGTTCCCCCAAGGCTCTGTATTCGGTCCTCTGTTTTTTTTCTAATTTACGTCAACGATATTTCTGAACATCTTTTAAGTTTAACAAGATTATTCGCAGATGATAGTTCCTTATATTTTTCTGCCTCAAATTTGAATGACTTGGAAGGTATCATCAATCATGACCTAGCCATCATCTCACAGTGGGCCAAACAATGGCTGGTTAAGTTTAATCCCAGTAAAACTGAAGCAATGTTGTTCTCATTCAGTCTTTCCCAAATTGATGTGCCGAAGCTGATTTTTGACAACACTCCCATAACGTTCGTTGATAACCACAAACATTTAGGTATAACTCTGAACAACAAGGTTCGCTGGCAGGATCATATACAAAATATAATCAAATATTATGTATAATGCGCAGGCTTAAGTTCACATTATCGAGAGTTGCACTTAATCAAATATATTTAGCATACGTAAGACCCATTTTAGAGTACTCATCTATCGTTTGGGACGGCTGTACTATTCAAGAGCTCAATTCCCTCGAAAAACTTCAAATCGAAGCAGCAAGAATAGTAACCGGCCTTACACGCTCAGTTTCTTTGGATAACTTATATAAGGAATGTGGATGGGCTCCGCTTCATGAAAGAAGAAAATTTCAAAAACTTTGCTTCATGTATAAATGTAACAATAATACGATGCCTGATTATATGTCTGATCTCATCCCACCTTTAATTGGTGAAATTTCTAGCTATCCTCTGCGTAACGCCAACGATTTTATGACTCCTCGAACACGAACGGAGACTTTTCGGAAGAGTTGTGTCCTTTCTTCAGTTGCATTGTGGAATACCTTAGATAGTTCTGTCCGAGACATTGATTCGTTTAAAGGATTTATTAATTCACTAAAATCTTCAATATTTCCTAAAATAACTACCTTTTCAAGTAAGGGAAATAGATACCTATCTGTAATTCATTATAGAATTCGAAATGGGTGTAGTAATATCTACAATGACTTATGTCGAAATCATCTGAATGTGTCACCTTAATGTGCTTCTAATAATGATAACTAAACGGCCAATCACTTCTTTTTTGAATGTCCCCTTTTCGATGAACAGCGATTTACTTTTTTCACAAGAACAAGATGCTATCACCCTCTTAGTATAAATGCACTTTTGTTTGGTAAAGACAATCTCAGCGATACCGATAACGATGTTCTGTTTATAGCTGTCCAATCTTATATCAAAGATACGGAGCGTTTCAAATAATTTAGTATTATCTTCTGGGTGCATGCTTTCATTCCGGGCAGACGGAGGATGCGAAGCCGAACATCTCGTATATTAACATAGAAACGAGTAGTTCGGGAGCGACTGGATGTTGCCCCCGGATTATTCAGGTTCATGTTACAATGTAACCCACTTACTTTAACTTTACTCATATCCATTTTCTTTTCACCTTCTTACTTTGCTATTTTTCATCTTTCTTTGACCTGTTTGTCGTTTCTTCAGTCATATTATATTGTTATTTAGTCCTTATATTCAAAGTCAAAGTTGTTCAAATGTATATTGCCTTGTTGACGATTTGTATATGCTGCTCTAAGGGAAGGGCTGTAACTAGTGTTGGTAGAACTTGTAGCCCAACCTTATTGATATATTTTGGACAATAAAATATGTTTAAACTAAACTATGAGGCCATTTTGGAATATGAATTTATATATAGTTGTCCTCATGAACATAGGCCTTTTTCCACGAAACAATCTCATATTTCTCTTTCTTTTTCAGATGCTGCCCCGCTATATACCAACCCTTTCGTCGGCCTTCTAGAGCACAGGCAGTTCAGCACAGGGGAATTTCAAGAACGGTGCGGCCTAGAGCGTGGTCTCATGCACTGCGGGGCGGAGAGAGCTGGATCAGCCTATGCAACTGCGCTGACTGATCAGATTGTTTCCTATTAATAAATTCTGCGGATGTTTGGGAAAGTAAAGAATCTGATCGGTCTGCGCTGATGCATTTGCTAGATTGGGAGCGCTCTGTTCGCGCGTTCCTGGGATCCCTCTTCGAGCGGCATCGCCTATCTCTCTTTGTTTTCTCTTCTTTTTTTCTTTCTTTTTTCTCGTTTCCTTTTATTCGTATTCACTTAGTAATACTATTTATTTACTATATCACCTTTACATGTATATCATTTTATATCTTGATATATTCAAATGCCTATGCATTTTATATGTGCATGTATGTGCATGCATGTGTATGTATAACTATATTTACATGTTTGTTCTTCATCCATATATTAAGTTATTCTCTTTCTGTATAGTTGCCATGTTAACGTATTGTAAACATGTTGTAGGGGAAGGGCTGTAACTAATGTTGTTAGAACTTGGAGCCCAACCCCATTGCTTGTTTCAAAGTCAATAAAATATGATTAAACTTAAATTAAACTAATCAACCAGAAAGTGGACATGGTGACAATTCAGTTCTGGACTGCACTCAGCACGGAAAAGGAAATCTACAACCGATCCTTCTTGAGGAAGTTGAGATTGCAGTAGCTGGACCGAAAAGGAGGAAGTCCGCCGAAGTTGATAGTATACCATAAGAATTTGTTCAAGCAGACGTGGAGACCATGGCTGATGTTTTGACAAAAATCTGTAACAGTATCTGAAGAACAGGAGAGTGGCTGAACCAAAGAACCGATTGCTGATTATTACACGCCCTCAAAATGACAACCAACAGCTCTGCTAGAACCACATAACTATCAGCTTCATCAGTTAAAGTAACTATTTCTGAAAGACATCATGAACAGGCTCAAAGCCAAAGCTGAAGTGATTAACGCTGAAGAAGAGGCTGGGTTCAGAGCTGGACGAAGCACCACAGATCAGGTCTTCAACCTTAGAATCCTGTGTGAAAAGTACGTTTATAGCCGAAACCAGATAAGTTTGACCAAAAAGGTCATTCAACATTTTTCTCGAAAGGATTATGTCTAATGCTTTGCAAACACACGATGGAAAGATAACAGAACTATTACCAATCTGCGGATTGTCGATGACACTGACGCTCTTACTGAGGCGGATTCTCAGACTGATCTGATTCTTCACAGGGCGCACATGCCACTTTGTTTGTTTTCTTGTGTCGCAGTTCAAATGGTTTTGAGCTAGAAGGGTTTATACGAAAAACAAAGTCCTTGCTAAATTGTGATATAAAAGAGTGGGATGTTTGGCGGTGGGGGTGAGGAAGAGTACTTTTTGAAACTAATTTTGTTTTGAAACCCTCAAACGAGCATTGGTATCAGGTAAAGGGAGGAGGCGAGGAGTGTTGAAATGAGAAAAACAGTTTCTAGACAACTCGCACTAACATTTCCCCTCAACTCACTCGCAGAGTTACACTTCATGGATTAGTCTCTAGAGTTGGAAGTTTATGAAGATTATGCGCCTTCATTATTTATCCACCATTTCTATAACCCATTAATGCCCAGTGGACTCTTCTCTCTGTACATATTGGATGAATCCATTTGTCATTTTAGGGGTTTCTGGTTCAGTCTATTTTTATCATTTTTATTTCATTTCAAGTAGAAATACTCATTTGCCTTATGCAAACAGTGTAGACCCTGATCAGAGGCCGCGTTTGCGGCGTCTGATCTGAGTATGCACTTTTTGCATATGTTCTATTTGGAACGCTAGGCATTATTGGGTTGAAAGAAAACTTTAACAGAACAGCAATTTCGTTTTTCTGGTAGATAAATCACTTCGGCCAAAATTCGTCCACTCTGAGCAAATTCAATTTTTATTAAAAGTATAAACGAGTCAAAAGTGTTTTCTCTTTTCTAAAATATGATTTTTTTCTACAGTAGCTATGATTAATATGAAAGTATACAGCGTTTTTGGCAAATAATAATAAAAGTCTAAGCACAGGCGCCCAAACTCAGGTATTCTCTTGTAAAACTGTAGAAGACTCTTCCTCTGATATAGCCACGATTCTATTCTGTTATATCCTAAAAGTAATGGGACCACAGATGACTGCAAAAAAAACATTGGTTTCGTTTTCAGCTTCCGTAGTTGCGCTGACACAGTCCATGCCTGTCCATTCTTTAAAGGCCCAATTGCTTTATCAGCAAGAAAAAAATTATTGTGAAGTCTCGCTGCATGCTTCTCACTACAGTTTCGTCACTGTATATGATCGTGATTGGACGGCTCTAAAATATCAAAACGTCCTCGGGATTCTCATAAAAACGATTTAAAGAATATCTAGGTCATTTTAGTTGCCAACCAAAATGACCTACTTTCGATTTCACAAACTTCATTTACATGACACATACTTTCGTTTCTCCTTCCGCTGATTCAAGAAGGGCAGTTGTCAGTTACTGGCGAAAGTATGTGCACTTAGTACTGGTTAACCGCTTAGGAGGTCTGAGGAATAGTGTGGTTAGCTTAACTGACCGTCCCGACATGACCTTAGTTGTTTACCGTGGACGTTAAGCATCAAATCAACCAACATCATTTACATGATAAAAATACAAGGTACAAAAGATAAAAATACAAGGTACAGGTATTCAATAGATGGTATAAATACAATGTACGGCAAGGATTCCATTCATTGCCTCGCTGTTGCGTTATGTCATTGCTCAACTGGGAACCAGAAGTATGGCGAGACTTGTAAATTTTTCAGAAACCTCTGTTTCTCCTTCTTGCCAGTTATGGGACACGAAAACGCACACCAATCGACAATTTATCATCAATTCGGAAGGCTGTACCAGTTTTATCATGATTTGTGCTTTGGTGATTTTTACCACTTATAGGACTATGGAGACTGACACCTATTAATTCCTAGCGTCCCGTCAATGGGACATAAGCAAACAGTGCAGGCCCACATCAGACGCCGCAAAACACCGTGTTTGATCTGGTATACTCCATTTGCACAAGACAATTGGGTGTTTTTCCTTAAAATAGAATAAAACGATAAAAATACACTACACCAGACGCCCGTAGTTCGACAAACCGACTCTTCTATTTGACAAAATTATATGGGCAGAAATGGGTTAGTATTGTCTTTCCATCTCCTCTTCCGTCTATCTCATCTTCTCCTTCTTTTCACTGCGTCCCGTAGAATCGTCTTTGCTTAGAAAATAGACAATACAGGTTGTAAGGTATGGAGAAGAACCAGTCCTACATTTTCTAATTAAGAGAGCATTTGAATCCATCTTCCGGACACAGGAAGTGAGAAGGGAAGCTAAGTAAAAAAATAAAGAAAAAAAAAAGAGAAAAAATGGCATCCCGCACTTGGTGCAATTGCAGCGGGCCGCTGTACTAAACTGTCACGGCATCTTTTCCCCATCGGCCGCCTCTAAAGAACTGGACAAAGCACAAAACAAACAAACGACGGTTGAAAATGTATGTGTTAATTGTCGGAAGTGTTTATCTGCCACCACTCAATATAACTTTCTATTTTCATCCTATGAAAGTATCAGAATAGCTTTTTATTTTTGTTTGTTTTCAAAAATAAAATATAGATAAATAAATAAATAAAAGCTATATGTTATTTGCAAAATCCTGGTGGAACCTAGGGCGAGGGTTGACGCGTCGAAAACCAGGTAAAGACCCCTCTCTCCCATTCGTACCGACCCCTAGAAGGTTTAAAAAGCAGTGTTTAACACTTTCCTCGGTGCTTTTTAAAATTCTCTTTGTTTTGTCTGCACCTATCGCTTACCCCTCTCAATGTGTGTTGTCTAACATATGGTGTTGCCACGTGCCGTTTCTGGTTTCTCTCCTTTTCTCATTTGGTGTTGTGGGCGGGTTGGGGAATTTTTATCAGTTCCTTAATACTCTTTATGCTTACTTTTTATTCGAAGAAAGTGTTGTGGGCGGGTTGTGGAATTTTTATCAGTTCCTTAATACTTTTTATGCTTACTTTTTATTCGAAGAAAGCTGGAAGTAAGTGCACACTGGTAGAGAGAACATCTTATCTTCTATAAGAGCAATTACCCGTACCCAAGAAAAAAGGAGACAAACATAATTACTTATCGGACTAATCTCCGTTTGATGAGTATTCAAGCACTTTAAGTTTGGGAACATCTCCATATGAGCCGCGACACGACAAACCAACAAAGTGGCATGTGCGCCCAGCGAAGACTCAGATCAGCTTAATCCTGTCTGAGCAGTGTTGGCTGTACACTTTCATGGTAGCTAAGGGTTTAAGCTGTTTCCATTCCGACAACGAAAACTCTGATCAGACTGGGCGAATTTGTCGTATCGCGGTCTCATGTCTTTTCCGTACTATTTACAAAGGGAAACAATTTGTGACTTTCTATGTCCTTCTTGGAGGAAAAACCCTTCCAAAATCGGATTTACTTTCAAAGGAATTAACTTACATCTAAGGCAGCAACTTTTGTGACGTCATATTTAATTCCCTGGAAAAGAAACCCTTCAGAGTTGGGCTGTACTCTCTAATAAAAGAATTGGCTTCCGTTAAACGTACGAGATACTCATACACCTTATTAATAGCAATGCCACGATGCTTCTGAGCATAAAGTATTTGAATCAAGGTGAAAATCCGTTTTATCGGAGTGGATGTATTTTAAACTATATTTGTAGAATTTTTGTTTATGTAAGTTTAAAATACTTTTACTCAGTAAAGTAACGGATTTTCACCTTGATTCAAATACCTTACGCTTCATCGTCCAGAGAATAAAGGATGGAGTCACAAAAGTTGCCTCACTGTGTAAAATGACAGAAAAAATATGGAGGTGTACCCATTCACCTTAAGGTCAAAGAATTCATTGCTAGATAGGTAAATGATATATAGAGTTTATTAAAGTCTCCATAGTCCTGTAAGTGCTAAAAATCAACAAAGCACAAATCATGATAAAACTGGTACAGCCTTCCGAATTGATGATAAATTGTCGATTGGTGTGCGTTTTCGTGTCACATAACTGGCAAAAAGGAGAAACAGAGGTTTCTGAAAACTTTACAAATTTAAAGAGTAACTACACTTGAGGAACTGACTGAATCAGATCCCAAACCCTATCCCCAACATCAAAGGGAAAGATTGACAAAGACATCCCAACAAACAATAAATTACAAGTGATAAGCCGAGTCAGCAGCTCTCTCCCAAATAAGTCTCTCCATAAAAAATATGGTCTTTACTTTTGGTTCCCAGTTGAGCAATGACATTACACAACAGCGAGGCAATGAATGGAATCCTTGCCGTACATTGTATTTATACCATCTATTATATACCTATACTTTTTATTTTTATCTTTTGTACCTTGTATTTTTATCATGTAAATGAAGTTTGTAAAATCGAAAGTAGGTCATTTTGGTTGGCAACTAAAAATTAATGGCTTACATATTCTTTAAATCGTTTTTTATGAGAATCCCGAGGACGTTTTGATATTCTAAAGCCGTCCAATCACGATCATATACAGTGACAAAACTGTAGTGAGAAGCATGCAGCGAGACTTCACAATAAAATTTTTCGAGCTGATAGAGCAATGGGGCCTTTAATCGTCCCATTTAAGATATGGGATTTATAAACCGAGGGAGGTTTGAAGATCCGATAAAGAAACTCGTTAGGACTAGTTTCTTTATCGGATCTTCTAACCTCCCTCGGTTTATAAATCCCATATCTTAATTGGGACGATTCAATAAACTGTATATTACATTCGTATGCCTTAGATTTAAAGAATATTTCCATCTGTATTTTATGTTTTCAAGTGTCCTTCCGAGAGCCTGTATACAATAGCGCGAAAGGATACATGAATACTGAATTGCTTTGACCGCCATTTTGTTATTTGAACGGGCCAATGTTTGTTATAATAAGAATATTTTTCTGACCATTGGGACTTGCATCATGCCTTTACAGTCATTGTCTGCACGGCTACTGGTCCCGGCGATCCAAGGCTCGCTTGATGAACGTTTGTTATGAGCTGGATGATACGTTTCATATCGCACATTTCGGAGTGTGTATCGTAAAAGGCAATGCATTTCCACATAAAATTTCATTTTCGTAAAATCATTCATGTCCACACGCCATAAATTTATACACATCAAAGTTTGTTACAGTTTTGTTTAGCGTCTGTTGTTTATCTCAAGATCATAAAAGGCGACTCTAGCGATGTTTTATAGCTACAACTGCAGCGGAAAGAAAGAGTTTAGGAAAGTAGTTCTAAAAGCCGGTACTCGGTCTTACATTAATAACTAATCTCCGAATGTTATCGGGAAAGTAATCAATCTACAGGGATTTATTTCCCTAGAGGAAATAATTCCTCGTAGAGAACTGGAAAATAGCATATTTATATTGACAATAAATCCTTGTATGTCTTTGTTAAGAATGTAATATATCAAATTAAGTAATCAAGAAAGTTTGGTTTATGTCCTGATTTCAAGAGTCATTGCTCTGAACTAAGTGTACATGAACCTGCTGTTTTCTTATTCAGTGTTTGGCGAAGTTATCACTTAATCAGAAGAAACCTGGGGTTGTGACATTTCGTGATCTTTCAAAAATCACGACGTAAGACCTAGTAATTGATTAACCTAAAATGTACAAGATACATAATATAGTACGAAATTCATAAGGTAAATTGGTACGATTATAGGGAAAGCAACCTGTCATTATCAGTTTCGCACCTCTTTTCAATAAAGGTCAACTCTAAAAGAAAAACTTTTTCTGCCTTAGCCGTAAATTAATAACTTTAAAAATGAATCCAATTTTAAAAGAACTTTTTCCTCCAAAAAGGAAACAGAAAGTCGCAAAACTTGTTTCCCTTTGTAAATATGACGGAAAACACATGAGCCGCGACACAACACGGCCTGTGCACGATTGTTAAGTTAGTTCTTTTTTCCTTATTCGATTTTTCTTTTTCCTCATTCCTTTTTCCTTATTCCTTTTTCCTTATTCGATTTTCAGGCTCATAGAACTTTGCGAAACTGTGCCGAAGAAGATTCGCATAAAGCACATTCATGATCATTTTTACTTCTAAGAATAATGGTATAGATTTCTAAAGCTCAACGGTACAAACTGCGAATAAGGAAAAAGGAAATGAACGAAAAATTCCTTTTTCCTTATTCGATTTTCAGGCTCATAGAACTTTGCAGATCTGTGCAATAGAAGCTTCGCATATAGCACATTCATGATCATTTTTACTTCTAAGGATAATGGTATAGATTTCCAAAGCTAAACGCTACAAACTGCGATTAAGGAAAAAGGAAATGAACGAACAATTCCTCTTTCCTTATTCGATTTTCAAACTCACAGAACTTTGCGGATTTGTGCAATAGAAGATTCGCATATAGCACATTCATGATCATTTTTACTTCTAAGAATAATGGCATACATTTCCAAAGCTCAAACTACAAACTGCGAATAAGGAAAAAGGAAAAGAAAGAAAAATTCCTTTTTCCTTATTCGATATTCAAACCCATAGAACTTTGCAGATCTTTGCAAAAGAAGATTTGCATATAGCACTTTCATGATCATTTTTACTTCTTAGAATAATGGTATAGATTTCCAACGATTAACGGTTCAAACTGCGAATAAGGAAAAAGGAAATGAACGAAAAATTCCTTTTTCCTTATTCGATTTTCAAACTCATAGAACTGCGAGGTCCTGTGCAATAGAAGATTCGCATATAGCACATTCATGATCATTTTTACTTCTAAGAATAATTGTATAGACTTCCAAAGCTCAACGGTACAAACTGCGAATAAGGGAAAAGGAAATAAATGAACAATTCCTTTTTCCTTATTCAATTTTGAGACTCATACAACTTTGCAGATCTGTGCTATAAAAGATTTGCAAATAACACATTCATGATCATTTTTACTTCTTATAATAATGGTATACATTTCCAAAGCTCAACGGTACAAACTGCGAATAAGGAAAAAGGAAATGAACGAACAATTCCTTTTTCCTTATTCGATTTTCAAACTCATAGATCTTTGCATATTTGTGCAATAGAAGATTCGCATCTAGCACATTCATGATCATTTTTACTTCTAAGGATAATGGTATAGATTTCCAAATCTCAACGGTACAAACTGTGAATAAGGCAAAAGGAAATAAACGAACAATTCCTTTTTCCTTATTCGATTTTCAGGCTCCTATAACTTTGCAGATCTGTGCAATAGAAGATTCGCATGTAGCACTTTCATAATCATTTTTACTTTTTAGAATAATGGTATAGATTTCAAAAGCTCAACGGTACAAACTGCGAATATGGAAAAAGGAAATGAACGAACGATTCCTTTTTCCTTATTCGATATTGAGACTCATAGAACTTTGCGAAACTGTGCAATAGAAGATGTGCATATAGCACAGTCATTATCATTTTTACTTCTAAGAATAATGGTATAGATTTCCAAAGCTCAACGTTACAAACTGCGAATAAGGAAAAAGGAAATGACCGAAAAATTAATTCGATTTTCAGGCTCATAAAACTTCGCAGTTCTGTACAATAGAAGCTTCGCATGATGCACATCCATGATCATTTTAACTTCTAAGAATAATTGTATAGATTTCGAAAGCTCAACGCTACAAACTGTGAATAAGGAAAAAGGAATCAAACGGACAATTCCTTTTTCCTTATTCGATTTTCAGGCTCCTAGAACTTTGCAGATCTGTGCAATAAAAGATTCGCATGTAGCACATTCATGATCATTTTTACTTCTAAGAATAATGGTATTAACTTCCAAAGCTGAGCGGTACAAACTGCGAATAATGAATTATTCGCAGTTTGTACCGTTTAGCTTTGGAAATCTATACCATTATTCTTAGAAGTTAAAATGATCCTGAGCGGTACAAACTGCGAATAATGAATTATTCGCAGTTTGTACCGTTTAGCTTTTGAAATCTATACCATTATTCTTAGAAGTAAAAATGATCATGAATGTGCTATATGCGAATCTTCTTCGGCACAGTTTCGCAAAGTTCTATGAGTCTCAAAATCGAATAAGGAAAAAGGAATTGTTCGTTCATTTCCTTTTTCCTTATTCGCAGTTTATACCGTTGAGCTTTGGAAGTCTGTACAATTATTCTTAGAAGTAAAAATAATCATGACTGTGCTATATGCAAATCTTCTATTGCAAACATCTGCAAAGTTCTATGGGGTTGAAAATCGAATAAGGAAAAGGGAATTTTTCGTTCATTTCCTTTTTCCTTATTCGCAGTTTGTAGGTTGAGCTTTGGAAATGTATGCCATTATTCTTAGAAGTAAAAATAATGATCATGAACGTGCTATATGCGAATCTTCTATTGCACAGATCCGCAAAGTTCTATGAGTTTGAAAATCGAATAAGGAAAAAGGAATTGTTCTTTTATTTCCTTTTTCCTTATTCGCAGTTTGTAGCGTTGAGCTTTGGAAATCTATACCATTATCCTTAGAAGTAAAAATGATCATGAATGTGCTATATGCGAATCTTCTTCGGCACAGATCTGCAAAGTTCTATGAGCCTGAAAATCGAATAAGGAAAAAGGAATTTTTCGTTCATTTCCTTTTTCCTTATTCGCAGTTTGTACCGTTGAGCTTTGGAAATCTATACCATTATTCTTTGAAGTAAGAATGATCATGAATGTGCTATATGCAAATCTTCTATTGCACAGATCCGCAAAGTTCTACGAGTCTCAAAATCGAATAAGGAAAAAGGAATTCTTAGTTCATTTCCTTTTTCCTTATTCGCAGTTTGTAGCGTTGAGCTTTTGAAATCTATACCATTATTCTTAGAAGTAAAAATGATCATGAATGTGCTATATGCGAATCTTCTTCGGCACAGTTTCGCAAAGTTCTATGAGCCTGAAAATCGAATGAGAAAAAAGGAATAAGGAAAAAGGAAAAAGGAATAAGCAAAAAGGAAAAAGGAATAAGGAAAAAAGGAACTAACTTAACAATCGTGGCCTGTGCGCCAAGCGAAGACACAGATTAGCCTGGGCATTCGCCCAGTCTTATCAGAGTCTTCGTTGTCGGCATGGAGATAGCTTAGACCCTAATCCACCCTGAAAGTGTACATCAAAGACTCTGACCAGACAGGGCTGATGCCCAGGCTTATCTGAGTCTTCGCTCGGCACACATGCTACTTTGTTGGTTTTGTCGTGTCGCGACTCATATTGAGGTGTACCCATACTTAAATTGCATGAATATTCATCAAACGGAAATCAGTCCGATAGGTTATTATATTTGTCTAATTTTTTTCTTGGGTACGTATAAGTACTCTTAGAGAAGGTAAGATGTTCTCTCTATCAGAGTGCACTAGGTTCAAGCTTTCTTCGGAAGAGAAGTAAGCATAAAAGTATTCAGGAACTGATACAAATTCCACAGCTCGCCCACAATACCAAATTGGAAAAGGAGAGAAACCAGAAACAGCACGTGGCAACATCATATGCTGGACAACAGTCAATAGATGGATGGATGACTTGCGATTGTACGTCCTTTTTATCAGTATTTCAGCCATATCAGGATGATGGACAGGTAATGATGAAAGGCTGTGTGCAATGCAACCATGTTTACGATTGAAAAGATTGAAAAGCGGGACTCGAACCAGGGACCGCTAATGAGTGAAAAGCGCAGACAAGGCAAAACGGAATTTAAAAAAAAGCAGCAAAGGAAGGAAAGATTAAAACAGAAGCATTGCTTTTCAATGGTAAGTAAACATTTTACTGGTGAAGGAGAGGCGGGGACTCTACCTGATTTTCGACGCATCAACCCTCGCCCCATGTTCTACCCTAGAAAGGCATATACCATACAGTTTTTTATTTATTTATTTATTTTTGAAAACAAACAAAACACACAATAAAAACTATTCTGATACTATCATACAATGAAAATAGAAATACATTGTCGAATGGTGGCAGATAAAAACTTCCGACAATTAACACGTACATTTTCAGACGTTGTTAGTTTGTTCTGTGGTTTAAAATGCTTCCTTCGACCAGTTTTGTAGAGGCGGCCAATGGGACAAAGATGGCGTGAAAGTTTAGAAAAAGGGTCTGCTGCGATAACAGCAAGTGCGGATGCCAGTTTTTGTTTTTACTATGTTTCCCTTCTCTCTTCCTCTGCCCGGAAGATAGATTTAAATGTTGTCTCAACTGGAAAAAATATGTGCTTTGGCCACATCTCAGTGTCTTCTTGCTTAGCAAAGACGATTCTACAGGGCACAGTGAAGGGAAAGAGAATAAGAGATAAACGGAACAATAGTTGGAAAGATAATAGGCTCAGTGGTTCAGAGGAGACGTCGTTTAAATTGTGGACGGACAAACTGACGGACGGACGGCGACGACGGACCACGGAGCCTGCCCATCCTATAAGCTCTCCCACAGCCACTTGCTCGGGTGACTTAAAATGCCTTTGCCATGATAGTTTATCTAAAGCTCCATCTTAATCTGGTCATCTGTTTTATGAAAATAACCCCCATTCATGAAATCAGTTTAATGATCTAATTATGCACCTGGAAAGAAATAATAATTCTTTCATATGACGTCGCTGTTATTCATTGGATAACGTCGTGTCATTAAAATCGTATGACCGCAGGTGACGTCGCGCACGGTATTGGGGAACAAAACGTAACGTCAAACTGTCAAGCGGCTACCTTTTCCGCCTTATGAGAATGTTAACTGCGGGGTTCGACTGTCTTATACCAAAACTAATCACGCCTCGGAAACAAAAGAAAACCGGTCCGACACTTTAAACATGTTGTAAGGACGACATCAATGAGAATTTATTTACAGTTTTGCTTATTCATTAATTTTGTTTTTTCAGTGTAGGACAGATTCATTTGCATTTATGAACACGATATGAATTGAGTTTGTTGTACAAATTCTATCGAACGCTGCAGATATAAACCGCACTATATCCCTGCACGGTAGCTTTTAGCCGTTTCACGATAATTCATTTCGTCATACTATACTATCCTCTGTTTTCGTGTAGAACGAATGATATCTCTTGCGTCTCCTATCTCGTTTCTTTTTCTCTGCTAGTCATCTTCCCACGGGAAACACTTTTTATGCTGGTGAAATATCATATACATGTATTTATATATTTATGGGCTTCAAACATATTGAGAAAATTTTTCTCCGATGACAAGAGAAAGTATTGCTGTATAGTCAAACCTGCATTAAGCAAGCACCCAAGGGAGGTGCGAGCACCGCTTGCTTGAGACAGGTGCTTGCATAATACAGATCAGTTTGTAAAGAAAATGGTACTTTTGGAAATGAATTTTTAGCCTTTTAATACCGTTATTTGCTTCACAGAGCTGACCTTTGAGACGTGTTTGACTATAATGACGCAGACCTGAAAATTACTAGACAGCCGCTAATAACTATAAGGTTTCATATGCATGTAACGTTTGAATTTCTTTATTTGTCACCGCGTTTCAAAATTTAAAACCGATGTAAATGCGCATAACAATTTTATTGTTCAAGGGCATTTAATCCTAAGTTAGCAGATAAAACAAACAGACAATGTACATTTTGGAAATTTGCTTTTTGCACAGATTGCTGAAAGTATTTTGCCCATATCAGCTTAATAACATAGATAGGTGTAAGAGTTAGGTGTCAAATTTGAAAATTGTTACAAAAATTAAGACCATGGATTTTTTAATTTCTTTCCGTATCCGTAGAGAAAAACTGATTACTCTTATATAGCTCATAAGTGATGCATAAGTACATTTGAATCATATAGAAACATTTTCAAAATTTGTTTATTCCGAAACAATAAATACTCTCCGAATACACCAGTCCTGCAATTTTGACGTTAATTTGAGCGTGAGGTACACCATTTTACTTTTAACAATAAACTCTTAAGACGGAGATTGTTGAAGAATAAACAATAAAATGAATATGGAGTTAATCTAGAAAATTTCCTCTTTTGCGTAAGCAAATTTCCACGAAAATTCGCATCGAAATTCCTGTGTAGCATTCCTTCGAGTATGCCCACCACGCTGACTTGTTACCGACTTACATGCATTTTAGCGCAAAAACCAACCGTTTTGCGCCCGCATTAGGATTTAAATCGTCGCAAAACCAAATATTATTAACCCGAAAATAAATTAAATACCAATTCACGATTTTAAAACAGTTTATGGCATAAAATCCGTAAACACATTGCATCCGTGGGGCCTATTTCATATCTGACTGTGAATGTACCCCAATACCGTGAGCGACGTCACGTGTAATAAGACTTTGGCGCGTACACATAACGTCATTGACAACGTCAATGCCAACAACGTGTTTTTTAATTGAAATAATGTCCATCTTGAATGCGATTAAATCCAATTTTAAAGGGACATATGATAAACAGAGTCTTACACTCGTGGTCATTTCATATGAAATTTATGAAACGAGCCTCCGGCGAGTTTCATAAATTTCATATGAAATGACCACTCGTGTAAGATCCTTTATATTTTAAGCTGCGGCGAATGGATTCACTTTAAGGATACGCGATGCTGCCCTTGACTTTTTGCCTCCCTTCTCAATGGGGCCGACTCTTGAAAGAAATAATTTGCTAATTTAGAAGCGAATGCTTTCGTTTAAGAGTAGACACCATTTTGTTGTGGCTATTTCGTCTCGTCCAGAAAAAACAGGCGTTCACAAAGTTGTTCCTCATGTAAAAATAACAAAAAGAAAGAAAAACATGAAGGCGTGCTAAAACACCTCAAGAAACCTGTTTCAGACCATAATTCGACCGAAAGTCGTTCATCTGTTCACGTGACGACATCAATTAATGTTTCTTAGTGTCAATAATTATGACCTACGTTTGCTCTGAAGGGACTCTAGTGAAAACTTGAGCCATGACACGAGTACACCAACAAAGTGGCACGTGCGCCAGCATAGACTCAGATCACCAACAAAGTGGCTGTGCGCCCAGCGAACACTCAAACCAACCTGGGCATCCGCCCAGTCTGATCAGAGTCTTCCCTGTTCGCAAAAAGCTAGCCTAGACCCTTAAGGGCAGGGTATATGCTAGTTTTATGCGAACAGGGAAGACTCGATGCCCAGTTTGATCGAGTGTTCGCTGGGCGCACATTCACTTTGTTGGTTTTCTCGTGTCAGGGCTCAAATATAGTTACCAGAATTCCTATTGGAATGTCTTATATCAGTTTGCATGATACAAGCAGATCTGCTAACAAATGTACGTCATTGACGTAAAACAATAACGCAACCATACTGCTTTTCAAAAAAAAATGCCAGTGTTAAATACCATAGGTGACAACCTCCGTCACAGCAGTGATATCAAAACTCGTTCGATCAGCGGTCAGTTTTCAAGCTACTTGTTTATTGTAGTGTTGCTGACAATGAAATAACCAAGTATCTAGTCCATAAGGTACTGATAGATGTATCTGATCCGTTACTACAACTTACACTACTTCACCAGTCTGGGGACTTATGGTTTTTCAGCACGCACATTTATGATGGTTATGGTCAGCCATAACTCTTACAATTTCCAGTCCAACTCACTAACATGACAATTTAACCTACATGTACTTGCAGGATTCAGTATTGCCTGTCTAGGCTTAAAATTGATAGTTGGTCCAGCCCTTAACTATTCTTAGTATAAACAGTCTGTATTTTGGTTATATATACAAAATTGTGGTCAAACTTATGTAAATATTGGTGTGTATTTGGCAGTAAAATATCTTTTAACTTTCTATTGTTCCTATTCTGTTGCTTTCAAAATCGTCTACAATACTTGTTTTTCGTAACAGATGCTAATTGTATGAGTTACTCAAGGTTTGCACCAGTTTCTGAGTTGAAAAGTACTTGAGGGTTTTTGGTTTTGCTATGGTTAGCCATAGGACCAGGAGAAACTAACATTATGGCTTTCCATCACGTTTCATCCTTCGGACATGTAGTGACATCTTATGGTAAAAATTTAAGTAATTATGTTATGGTAAGCCATAATGCCATTTCATTTAAAGTGCATGATTAACCATCACAAATGTACGTGATTGAAATATATAAGACTGTTCACTGCATTAATGAATTAGGCATCCTCCTCCTTAAGAATTGTAGTGATGCAGTTGCAAAGATGGTACATGTTTCAATAAATGCTATAAATGTTGCTCTTTAAACGAGTTTCGATTTTATTGAGACTTTTCGTATCTAAGCAATGTCAGTTAAGCTTTATTCCAGTACAGTGCGCCTATAGTTTCGTGTTTTATTCTGCAACAATTCACTGTTTCGGAAAGCGCGATTCCAATTGCTGAAGTCACTATAGATAACTGACGAATTTTGTGACGTTTTGAGACGTTAGACGGTGTAACGTTGCTTTTTCTTTCGCATTAAAAACGTACGTTTATCTGTGTCACAGTTAAGAAAATTTGCGTCGCATGAACGCGCTGACAGAAAGGTTAGGAGAAATTGAATGAAAAGAATACTTTGGTAACGCTTTTGAGTATTACTCGTAGGATCGAAATAGTTCAGATCAAGCATTGAATTGTTTAGTAATAATTCAATGTTTGTCAGTTGTAAGTAGATACATAAATATCACTCGCGCTCCGCGCTCTTGATATGATCTTCTTTCCAACTGACCCGCAAACAGTGAGTTATTACTCAACAATTTACTGCTGTATAGGGCTGATCTAGTTCATAAACAATATACTTACCTATCCAATCATTAACCCAGAAGGCAGACAACGTTGGATCAGTGTTGATTTCTATGTCGTGACGGTGAATCAATGTATATTCAGTGTTGTTTCTACGTTGTGTGCTAACTGGGAAGCAACTCACAGTTTGTGGTGTTTGATCTTCTAGTGTACTGTCTTTCATATTACGTTACCTTTTACATTCATTCGTAGCAACGATGATCACTCTAATTTGCATTATTTAAGGAATAAATTTCATTTTTCTGAGGTTTATCGAAGTGTAAACTACATTGGGTCACGTGCAAAGTGAATGAACCCCGAAGGGGTTCATGTAAACTTTGCTAGTGACCCAATGTAGTTTACACTTCGATAAACATCTGAAAAATTAAGTTCATTGCTTATATTTACATTCGTTTTAATAAGCATTGTTATGTAAGCTTAATGATGAAATAAAGAAGATATTGTTTTGTTCATGAAGACGGTAAATGTATGACATTTTGTTCCTCAAGTGGTGACTTGAAACTGCGTAAAAGTCTTTACCTAAGACATGCTGCATTAAATCTCTCCCATATTATGATGAGTTTTAAGAAATTACCGATCTCTTAATGCATTTGGTAATGCGTTTAATGCTTAAATAGAGGATCTTACATGAGTGGTCATGTATTATTGGATTTATTAAACGAGTTTGGGGAAAAGATAAGATGCGAGGCTGTGCCGAGCATCTTATCATTTTTCCCCAACGAGTTTAATAAATTCAATAAAACATTAACACGAATGCAAGATTCTATTTATCATATGAGGCTAAAATCATATTTTATTAGCAGATTTTGCAATAAAACGTCACGATTTCGCCATTAGAAAAGCAACGTTTTTATGGACGTCAACGCGTAACGTTACGACGTAATTTGCATATTTAATCCACTAGTGGATAATCGTTTTTAATGCATGGCTTTATTACACTCTCAGAAGCGACGTCATATGATAAATGTTATTACTGCTTCCGCCATTATGTCTCGGAAATGTGGCTTATCCTGTTCACAAACAAGCAAGTGTAAAATACATCAAGTAACAATTCCTCATTTATTACAAAAGAGTAGTACAAATCTCAAGCCATGCCAGCGAGGAAGCTTGTTTACATCCGCATTTTGAGCTGTATTTGACAACTTCAAACACGTACAAACGAGCTGATTTTTTTTTTCTTTTTAAAGTTAAGTGGCTGGACAATTCACACCACCACATACGGTATGAAAAAAAGTATTCTGTTACATCAAATGCACACTAAGTCTACAAACATAGGTTTGTAAATTACAAACCCATAGGTTTGTAAATTACAAACCTATGTTTGAACTTCTAACTTATGTTTGAAAACCACTATCATAGGTTTATGGTTTTCAAACAAAGGTTTTGAAAACTTTATCAAAGGTTTTATTATTGACATTTGGGACCCCGTGTTAACTTTCTAACCTATGTTTGTAAAGAATTATGATGCCATGTGCAAAATAAGTCTGCAAACCTAGTTTGCAAATTACAAACACGGGTTTTTATCTAAACGTATGTTAAAACACCACTATCATAGGTTCATGGTTGTCTAACATGGGATTTAAAAACCTGTGATTGCCAGTAAATTTAAAACTTGTGTATGAAGTCAAACCCATGATTGATATTTATAAACCTACGTTGTAGATTTATTGTGCAAAAGGCATACATTATTGTGTACAAACAAGATTTGAAAGTTAAATCACGGGCTTTTAAATGTCATGTTATGAAACCTATGATAGAATTTTTAAAACCCATGTTTAAAAACACATAAACGTATAATAGTGGTTTTCAAACATAGATAAGAAGTTCAAAGATAAGTTTGTAATTTACAAACATATGTTTGTAGACTTATTGTGCATTTGGCTTGCCATAAGCGTGTTTATTAGGATGGAACACCAGCGAGCACAATATGAGTTAACTTAATGAAACTTCAAAGTAGTATTAGCTTCTTTCATGGGTTTTCTTATAACTCCAACAGATCTTTTAGTACGAAGCAACTATTGTGCACACATATGCGTTACATACATGTGAGTCGACTATCATTGGAATATTTTAGGTAGAATTAGGAGTTCTAAAATTCAAAGTGGAATTGCTCGTTATCAGCTTAAATCAAAGAATATCTACATGAGGTTTAACTCGAACTCTAGCAAAAGAGTACAAACTGAAGGAGATAATACATTAACAACATTACTAAGCTTAAGCCATGACGCAAACTGTAAGCCATATTCATTTTGGTAAACATTTTGCAAAAATACATATATACACTATCACAAACAAGGCAGATGTTGTTCATTAGCAGGTTCTTGAGGGTACTCTCCACGTACAAAAACAAGGAAGGAAAAATGAAATATTAAAAAAAAAAAAAAAAAAAAAAAAGGAAATGGACATTCTTGGCAGGGTCACTGTTTACTTTGCTGTTCTGTTGTTTAATCAGTTTGTTTCAGTCAAATCTCTCGAAACGAGGGCTGCTTTGAAATATTTTCTCGCAAAAATTATTGACTCGTCTTAATATATTAATCTTTAAAGTTGGGTCAAATATGTCTATGAGTTCAAGAGATGTTGTTGATACAAGGAGTTGTACTGGAACTGGACCAGTTCCCGTCCAACTATGACATTGGTACTAATGTCAAAGTCAATCTTTGGGCTATCCTAATGATATTTGTACAAATTTAAAAAAAAAAAAATCCACACACTGTTAGGAACACTGGCAGATTCCCTGATTCTGCTGTTGAGAGTGCATAGGATTCAGTCACTAAGTTTAAGGGCTCATTAGGACTAGGGGCTTGCTTCAATGATCACAGGTCCTGGTGAATAATTGTTTTTGAACGTATCACCATTAAACAATTCGAACATTATTTCTGACGCAGACTATGTGTCTTTAAAGAATTGCCCCCTTTGCGAAAAACGAGCGATATTTCCACGTAAAAGAGATTACCATGTGAGGTTTATCTATTCACCGTAATTTCTTCATATTTGATCAGTTACTGTATTTATTCTATAAAGGGTCCCGTGGTGTTGCATTTTACGAAAGAGGGGTGTTATTTAGAGCATAAAGTGTAGTTAATCAGCCACTGCCAAAATACCTCCAATAAACAGTATGAAGGCGAATGGGTATACTTTCAGAGAAAGCAGCCCATCCATTTTTGCCTTCCTTTTTGATAGGAGTCAACTCTGAACGGAAAGGATTTGCTCCTCTAGGAGCAAAATCTTTCCTTTAGGAGTAGACTCTATGTCAAAGAGCTATCTCTTCCAGAGAAGCAAACAGGAATCATGCATGTTCAGAAAAACATTATTTTCAGATAAGAGGCAGGGGCGTTTATTAGAACAGAGGCGTTTATACAGATACGTATTTTTATGGTCCCCAAAGGGTGAACATATAGTCGCCGCTTTGTCCGCCGTCCCGTCCCGTCTGTCCGTTCGTCCGTCCCGTTCGTCCGTCACACTTTGTCCGGAGCATATCTCTGAAAGTATTAGAGGGAACTCAATGAAACTTCACATACTGAAAGAGGACAATGGAAGAAAGTGGAGAGCAGAAGAATCATAACTCGACTGCAAGTAATTACAAAATTATCTCCCTTCTTAGTTTTTTACAGTAATTTGCTTGTTCAGAACATATCTCTAAAAGTCTTACAGAGAACTCAGTGAAACTTCACACACTGAAAGAGGGCAATGGGGGAGGCGCAGAGCGGAAGAACTATAACTCTACCACAACTACAAATTATCTCCCTTCTTAGTTTTGTACAATATTTTGCTTGTCCGGAGCATATCTCTAAAGGTATTAAAAGGAACACAATGAAACTTCACACACTGAAAGAGGACAATAGGAGAAAGTGCAGGGCAGAAGAACCATAACTCTACCCAAGTCATTACAATATTATCTCCCTTCTTAGTTTTTTTACAGTTTTTGGCTTGCACAGAGCATATCTTTGAAAGTATCAGAGGGAACTCAATGAAACTTCACACGTTGAAAGAGGGCAATGGGGCAAGGCAGAGCACAAGAACCATAACTCTTCCACAAGTAATTACAAAATTATCCCCCTTCTTAGTTTTTACAGTATTTTGCTTGTCCTGAGCCTATCTCTGAAAGTATTGAAGAGCACAAGAAACGTAACACTGCTACAAATAATTACGGATTTAGCTCCCTTCTTAGTTTTTCCAAACTATTGCTTGGCGAGAGCATATCTCTTTAAGTACTGAAGTGAACTAAATGAAACGTCACACATTAATAGAGGGCACTGAGAGAAAGTGTAGAGCACAAGAACCATAATCCTCTCACAAGTAATTACAGAGTTAGCTCCCTTCTTAGTTTTTCCAGTATTTTGCTTTTCTGGAATATGTCTCTTAAAGTATTGAAGGAAATGTAATGAAACTTATAATATTGATTGAGGACAATGAGAGGGAGTGCAGAGCACAAGAACAATAACCCCATTTTAAATTATTTTGGAGTTACTGTCCTTCTTATTTTTTCTCCCTTGATGCTTTTCTGTAGCATATCTCTAAAAGCATTGAAAAGGATTGAATGAAATTTCACACAGTAATAGAGGACAACGCAGAGCACAAAAAACATAACCTTATTGCAGGTAATTTTGGACTTATTTCCCTTCTTTTTCATTTCTCATTCATTTGCTTGTCTGAGGCATATCTTTGAAAGTATAACAGGTGCCCTAATGAAATTTCACTTATAAATAGAGGACAGTTTCTTCAAGATACCCATTTTACTATTGCACACCTTCGGGGAGCATACATTGGTTCCACCGATTCTCTTGTTTTCTGAGCTAAACTGACAGTTTGTATATATTCATGTCACTGTTTCCCTTGTTACAATACTCTGCACAACACACGAGGAAAAAGATCTTAGAATACTTGTTGCTAGTTACCGACTAAGCAAAAACCTGAAAGAGAATCTTAACGAGATTTGCTGAGCAAAGATATAACTCTTTCTCAGTTTAAATAAGATGAAAAGTGCTAGTAGACAAATTAGTCCATGAAAGATTCATGTATCAATTACGTCCCATTCACAGACTTAATTTGATGCACTCGTTTAGCATCTGTAACACTTAGTTTAAAAAAAAAAGATTTAAAGTTTAAATAGATTTAAAGAATGAAGCTGTGAGAGCGGGTAATTTCTTTTAGGAGATGTTTTGACAGTTTACTAGTCTTATTTGCTGTATCAGCGGTGTTGCTATATATATATAAGCTTCCTGAGATCCAGATATTCCATGTACGAGGGGTGATTGGTAAGTACTGAGCCTCACCATGTTTTGAAAACTTTAGAGTGGATTGGAGTTATTGATTTTAAACAGCCATGCTACAGAGCAACAGTCACCAAATTTCGGGAATTTATCTTAACTATCAATTGTAGGATACTTCACCATTTACAGATACCCCCATGAGTGCACTGTATAACTCTTTGACCGACCATAACTTTAGCAGAGATAAGCATTTTGGAATTGTTTTTTGCAAATATATGTCCTACAGCATTCCGATAATTGATGATATATGCAAACATAAACTTATTCCATTTCAGAACAAAATGCAAAACTTAAATTTTTAGGAAGTGTCTATTTTGAGAGTTTCTGCAGATAGTGCATGTCGGAATCGCATGCTCTGCGTGCACAGGAGTGAATATTTTTTAACTCTTTGTGATGAAAATCATGTAAGATGTCAATGTTTATTTGTGTGTAAACATTGTTTGGGTTTGCTCACAATCTTCCTAATAAACTCGAAAGAAGTATAGAGGTCATTAAATTTCAGGGTTGCAATATTTAAGGGTTTACGGTAAAGCCACCAGGTGGCAAAATGTTTTTTTTTTTTTTTTTTTTTTTTTATATCAAACCACTGACAAATTATCATATTTGCATGTACTAAAACAGGAACCATTTAGATCTTGTAGAATGCGAAGAATGAATTTTCAAAGTAATGTCAGGCGAATAGATTTTAAATGTTATTTTAAAAATATGCCACCCCTCTTATATTTAAGGCGCTGTCAAAAACAAAGCTTTAGCCAAATATTTTCGAAACTTCCACTGAAAGCTAGTGAATGACAACTTATTGCATTCATATTAAGCACGCATGCGCAGATTCACAAGAAGTACCTTAGGCTCAGTACTTATCAATCACCCCTCGTATATACATGATTGTGTAAGCACAACTTAATCGATTACCCTTATCCGACGGGTCATTCAGAGAAACCAAGCTTAACAGTGTTCCATGAAAATCCTCTTTGTTAAATAAATATGGAAAATGGATAAAATATTTATTACTGATCGCTAGAAGGCGTTGTGGTTTACTGTTGTGTTTCTCGGCCTTTTAGTACTTTTTGACACTTTATACATTATTTAAAAATTGTCGAACCGGGAAAAATCAAAAGTATTAATTGTCCGTGCATTCGAGCTCTGAGTAGGTGTAAGCTTAACACCCTCGTATGCTTCACACGTGAAATTTACGGATGGGTGTCACATATTGATTTTTGCAGTCGTACCTACGGTCACAAAATCTCTAGAGTCGAATCCGAGGTTGGCTTACCATCCCCCACCAAACACGAAGGGTTACTGTTTGCCGTTTTGTGTTCGTCCGGTTTTTCGTCCTTTCGTCTGCACTGATGACTTAAATTTATTGGCCTCACTAAATCAGGAGCTATTTACATATATGGCCAAAGTAAATAAGGAGTTATTTATGGTCCAACTAAATCAGGAGTTATTGCCCTTGAGCTGATGTTCTCCAGGAGGCATGTTATGAGAATTGAAACAAACACATCAACAATAAAAAATAAGACATTCCGTCTATCGGTTAAACTCAGCCGCCCGTAACCTTCACACATGTGTGAAGCATACGGACAATTGTCCATAATCTTCACACGCGAATTTACGGATGGCTATCCGTAACCTTCAAAACGTGGGTGTGATATCTACAGAAGGTTCATACATATGATACGCAAATATCATACACCTTCACGGGGCTCTGTCAAATACAGAATAGTCTATCCCATTGCAAAACTCCTGTATCCGACACATAAACATTCACTTAAAATTGATAACTGGTGTAGAATTTCAAAAACTTTCAGAATCAATATGAATTAAGGTTAGATGTTATGCAATTAATTAAAGTTCATTAAAATGATTTATGGGAAATTATTGCAAATTTTACATTCTGTTGTGGATTTTCGTCAGTGCGTATATTTTATTCATGGTAAAAGCTTCAAAGTCTGCTTTATGTAAATGTAATAATCAAACGAACAATCAGACTTACAAAATATGCAGGTTGCAAATTAACTATACAGAATGATATCACTTTTTTAATTATTCATAAAGTGTAACAGTTTAATGCCGTAGTGTAATGAATGTTTTTCTCCTGTTCTTTTGGGAAGACCTGTTTAACAGTATATTAACTGGATGTTACCTTTTTATTTCAAGACAATTGTCTGACAATAAAAGTTATGAACAAACTGTCAATTTTACGGAATCAGAATGCACAAAATAGAATAAAACCAAAGGACTTGGTATGATTTAGGCAAAAGGGCCCCTTTCAAATTTACTTAACCGATTAATGCCTAGTGTCCCAAAAATGAGACATAGGCAAACAGTGCAGACCCAGATCAGACGCTGCAAAGCACGGCGTCTGACCAGGGTCTACATTATTTACATAAGACAACAGAACCAGACACCCCTTAAATAACAAATGGACTTATCCAATATAGAGAAAACAGAAGAGTCCACTGGGCATTATTGGGTTCAAATTGCATGTTTTCTGTTGCTTATCATCTGAGTACATGAGGTCTTAGACGATAATACATGTACGATTCTTCATTTTGGATGTTCCGAATAACATGATTTCAGACATATAATACCTGTTTTGTTAACTTTTAAAAGAATCTCCAGGAAAATGTGTTTAGTAGCATTTTCTTTAATGAAATAAGAAGTTAATGCAGCTTTAGAGAGTACTTGATAATAGGTATTTGGTGATACGCTAAGAAGTCGTACAACACTGCTAAATACATTTGGACCGGTCAAGGCCTGTCCAGGTATCCCACCCGCCTAATTTTGCAGACGAAGAGACGCTAAACGAAAGGTTTAATTGATAAAAACAATACAAAAAAAACTTGTACCAAACGAATCCTTGTTTTCTAACTAAAACATAAATACCCAGAACATATGTTTATTTTGTCTATAGGATATGGGCATTTATATGTTGAGATTACTGGAAAATGTCCAAGAAACTGCAAACGTTTTAAAGAAAAGGGTGTAAAATTAATGTCAGCGCATAAATGTACACTGCTGAATTTTTCACATACTGTTGGCATTCTTAAAATGCATTATTGCGCTGAAAATTAGCTATGTGCATTCATGCGCTGACGTATTTTTAAGTCTGAATGCAAACGAAATATTCTTGAAAAAGGCCCAAAATCAGCTACGTAGGCTACGCATGTGCAGAAAAAATGAAAAATTCAAAAATGATGAAAGGACCTGGTATGATAAGGCCCATATTTGGCCCCCAGAGAAGTCATTTTTCAAAAGTTCTATTTCGATAAATAAAATGCATTCAAAGGAAAGTTCTAACCTAAAATGTAACAGCAAATACAAAATTAACCAGTTCTTGCATGGAATATTTGTGTTTGTAATCTTGAACATACCCATACCCTCAGCGGATTCTGACGAAAATGACGAATTTGGTAGCCTTCGCGGCTTTCAAAATATATGAGCCCGGCCTCCAGCACATTTTGTATTTTATATGCAGACATAATTTTGATATATTTACATGCCATGAAAATATTAAATGTGCTGGAGACCGGGCTCAATGTTTATTTTTAAGTTTTTCTTACCAAACTGGCAGCGTTCGGAACATTGTCCCTGTTTTCTCAATACAAAAATGTCCATATCTCCGCTCATAGACAAAATAAACATAAGTTGTGGGTCTTCATTTTCTTAGTACTTTTGTTGCGGTTGCATTTGTTTTATGTTCGGTGCTGTTTAATTTATTGTGTTCTCAGTTTAATCCTTCTATCATAAAAATAGAAAATAGGTAAAAATAATTGTTAAATGTTTTTCATATAATTTGCTTAGTCCGTTGTAACCCGTCTGTTGGTCTACATTATTTAGTTCAATAAAGATAGCTGAGTTGCCATGTATTTGGGAAAGAGCTGCTGACTCGGCTTATTACTTGTAATTTATTGTTTGTTTGGGATGTCTTTGTCAATCTTTCCCTTTGATGTTGGGGATAGGGTTTGGGGTCTGATTCAGTCAGTTCCTGAAGTGTAGTTACTCTTTAAATTAGTTAGAACACAAGGAATAATTTGGTACACATTTCATTTTGATCTGTTGGAATTTTTTGGTGAGCGTCTCTGGACTTGTAAACTTGAGTGGGTGGGGTACCTTGACAGGCCTTGTGCAGTGCACAGGCAATAGCCATGGTACCCAGAGTATAAGCATTTCATCAAAAGCCTATTATCAAGAGCTTTCAAAGGCTATTGTAAATGACTTATTTCTTTAAAGGAAAAATGATTAAACTCAGTTTTTCTTGCAATTTTCCTTCATATTATTGAACCAACATAGGCATGTCAAAAATCATGTTATTCTGAGAATTAACAAAAGTGAAACATATTATTTCTGTTTGTTCCCATACGCACAAATGATAAGCAATAGAAACAATGCAATTTTAAGACAATTTGAATGGGGGCCAAAAATGGCCCTTATCATACCAGGTCCTTTGAACAACAATAGTCATTTATTATTTACCGAGGTTTACGAAAATACTTTTACAAACTTTATAAATGTGGGGGTCAAATATGAAGCATATTACACCAGGCCCTTTCTAATATAAAACTATACCATTTTTCGTATATAAGAAATATCTGGTATGATAAGGAATGCTTCTTGACAGTTTTTAACCTATAAACTCAAGTATATCTAATTTGCTGCAGACAAGACACTATTTGTCGAATAAAATCGGGGTAATTTTCATGGAACAGATCTCTTGCAGAAGATGCTTATTATGTGTTTCATTGTGTCACCGCGAGAAGTAAAACAATAGGCAATGATCAGGAATCAAAACAATCAAATCCCACATTCCGCTCTTAAAACCAAATGGGAAAGAAGCACAGACGCAAAAATTGACAAACGTTCACGAAAACTGATCGAGCAGGTATTTTCCAAACAGGTTGTCATTCAGCTACCCTAATTAAAAACAGTGGTTACATCTTTTTATACCCCGCCACACGTTAGTGGCGGGGTATTATGTTTTCCCGCTGGCTGTCCGTGTGTCTGTCCGTCCGTCGTACGTACGTCCGTCCGGTCGTCCGTCCGTCCGTGAGCACTTCGTTTCCGTTCGATAACTTGAGTATTTATTAACGGATTTTATTCATACATGGCATGTGCATTGGTCTTGGGAAGATCTCGGTTGGGATTGTTAATGGGCAAATTTCGATGTCTTCTTATGGAGTTATTGCCCTTTTCATGGTCTTAAAAACAGTTTTTGGTCTGTAGTTCTTTTACACTTTGAAATATCTTGATGAATTTTCACAGAAATGATCGAAGTAACATAAGCTTTCAGTTATAAGCAGAATTTTGTCCACCTGGATTATCTGCCCCTGCCCTAGGGCTATATACATGTATGAAATAATGAAAAAAAATGTATAAAATTAGAGTCGAAAGGGATTTTTCTGAAACTTGTAACAATTTATCATATTGATATAAGCTTTATGTCTTGAACAAAATTTTGTCCCCAAGTGGTTATCTGCCCCTGACACATGCTGTATACATGTATGAAATCATGAAAAAATCAATATAAAATCAGATTTTCAGTATATCTTGATGAAATTTCATAGAAATGATTAAAATAACATAAGCTTTCTGTTACAAGTAGTATTAAGTCCACATAGGTTACCTGCCCCTGCCCCAGAGCTATATACATGTATAAAATTATGAGAAAATTCTGTATAAAATCAAAGATTAACAGGATTTTCCTGAAACTTGCAACACATTATCTAGGTAATATGAGGTTCATGTCATGATAAAAAAAAAATGTATAAAAGATAGAAGACGGGGTATTGGTTTGCAGTGGCGGGGTATTACGCAGTTGTTTACGATGCTTTTATTTTAACTATCTTATATTTCAAATTGCGAAATAAAACAACACGGAAAGTTGTATTGGCAGCTATTCAGGTGACCTGGCTCCGAGGTTATAAAACTTATTTCGTGCTCAACTCAGCTGAGCATGAAATTTTACCTGCTAATAAATAGCAAATTACCGAGAAGGACAGTTGTTTTCTGGCTAAGTTTAGCTGAGTATGTAATTTTCTCTGCTTACGAATATGAAAATGCCAACATTAGTTGACATTTTCATATTTATCAGCAGAGAAAATTTCATGCTCAGCTGAGTTGAGCATGAAAAAAGGTTTATAACCTCGAGGCCAGACTGCTGTAGATCACAGACAAGCGGACATGACAACAAATGATATGGCGGAACCACAACAGGAGTACCGCCTTGAAACTATTTTTACTGGACCCAAACCTCGCCCTCTGCTTCGGAAATCTGCAGGTGGTTCAATACATTTACATAGCGTTTTAGCCCGCATTAAGGTTTCCTAACCCAAAAGTGAATCATTACAGGAAAAAACCACGGATAAGAATAATGATGAACCAGAGATGAAGACTCAACAGAAACAACGTATTGTGACACCTGGAGAGTAAAACAACACCAAACAACAACAATACCGGAGTAAAATAACACCATCAGTTAAACCCCGAATAACCAAACAACAGACCAGGCAAGCTCCGGCCCCAACCAACGAAACTGAATAGTTTTATACAGGGCCCATCATTGAATCTGATACCCAACCCACCGGCCTGAAATTAAGGAGAGAAGCAAAGTTATTACCCATAACTGGATTAACCACTAAGCATGTTGACTGCAGCATAACATTTATGTTATATCCAATATGTTTGTACCATAAAAAATTTGTTCTGACTTGATCAGAAAAGTCAGACCTACTTACAATTTTTTAATTAATAGACTAAGTCACCATAAAATTCTGGTTCCGATAGGCCCTGTTTTAAAAGATTTTTTAATCCGACATGGAATTTAGAAAACAATTCATAGCGTCGGCGTAGAACTTTGGAAAAAAAACTTTTCGAAGTTGATGATACCGATTGTCCTGTTGGAAAAGGTTACCAGTTAAAAAATTATTACGAGCATTGAAGTCAGTCAAATGACTAACCACTCTAGCAAACCGAATAAATTGAGAAAAAAGGCAGAACGGGGAACGTCACCACCCAAAACCAAAACTTACTATGTCAAAATCAAAGTCATCACGTTTATCATAAATTTTGAATACAAATCCGTTTGCAATAGATAAATGTAAATCCAAAAATGAAGCTTCGGTATAGGCTGCATACGCTTTGTGTAACGGCAGGTCAGGTGGATAAATTTGATTCACCATGCCTTCAAAGTAAGGATTGTCAATATATAAGAGATCGTCTAGATATCTAGATGTAGAGTTAAATGCTTCAATAATTTCTGCTTGTGTACCATTAGAAGAGAAGCCATGAAACCGCTTTCAAAGCAAAATAAACACAAATCCGCTACAAGAGGAGCATAATTAGTACCCATCGGAATATAACAATTCATCTATATAACTTAGTACCATATCTAATGTAATTATCAAAACGATTTGTTAAGGCTTCATACATATTTTGACATGACCAAGGTTTATATCGGTTTTGTTGTTTAGATATTAAGAAAGTGTTTCTTTCGTTACAGGCAAGAAAAGGCGAACCTTATCTTTGGAAAGTCCACTCAACTAAACCTTTTTATTTTATATGTTTTGATCAAATTATGTGGCAAAAAGTGGTATAGAGTGTAGAAAAATCACAAGTTGACAAACTGGTTGCAGAGAATCTCTCAACTTCTATTTATTATTACCTCACCAGAATTTTTAATAGACCGTAACAAATTTTTACCTTACCTTTCAAACACTTTTTCACAGTACCTTATAAAATGTTTTTGACAGCAGTGAGGCAAGTAGTTAATAATTTAGAAAGTTCAGTAGTAGAAGAAGAACAGAAGTTGGCAATAAATCGTGATTAACTGTTTTTTATGAAGCTTAGGTAACCAATACATCGTAGGAAGTCTGTTTTGGAGTTCCCTAAAATTTACAGAAACTATAAATCAGTAGCATAATATATCATTCACCCCTCCATCCATTCGAGTCTTGGTAGATCCAGCTTTGTGAGTATGAGGGGCTGCTGGCATAGGCCATTTTGTGGTTGGTGATGGGCGTTTGCTTGAACTCGAATTAGTGAGGTGTTCACTTTGCTTTTTATTTTTTCAGGAGATGATTGATACAAGCTGTTTGCTTGTTTTCAAATCCTGTCCTTGCAATTGTGTTACATACTATTCCAATATGTTACCTTTGATGAATAAATATTGTTTAAACCAAAATTCCCTTAAAACGTACGTATCTCTATGTAGCTTTTCACAGTCATATTGAAAACTCTGTATACAATTTATCAAACTGAAATTTAATTAAGGTTGTGTCCTAGGGACATTTTAATCACAAATTGTACTTTATGTATATTGGTTCTTAAAGAAACCCAGCAGCATGTCTGAAAAAAATGAATGGAGAATATGGCGGCTATTTAGATATTTATTAAACAAGGGTATTGTTTTCACAGTTGTTTCTAACTGATTTTTAAAATGTTCCTTAAACCAGTTACATCAAATTACATATACATGTATTTGCATGTGAAACATTTACATATAAACGTATTCATACCTAATTTAGTGCGACAGACGCGCGTTTCTGTATTTAAATTCTTCAGTGTCGCTAAACCCCAAAAGTTTGATAGAAAAGAAATGATGGCAGTTCTCGGCAGGTAACGAGCATCCTTCTCCGAGCCACACTTACTGTCGCATTCTGCGGGACGCATTAGCTGCAGACATCAGGTAAAAGACGCAAGATTCCGTTTTAAGTTAATTAATGACTTTGTTATATTTGCACGGCTTACATTTCAAATTAAGTGTTCTAGGTTTGGCATGTTTGGGCAATTTTATTATCAACTTACAATGTTTTTGCAGCCATCTTAAATTGACAATCGGAAGTACAAAACAGGGGTGAAGCTAGGAATAACTATACGCTACGCACAATCATGTTTTATATACCACCACCCCCCTACACACACACACACACACACACACACACACACACACACACACCGCCCGAGGACATGAATAAGAGTTAAGCCCAAATGAGATTTCATTAAGTCGTGTCTGTGTGTGTTTTTCTTGAAATCTAGTCTAATTTATAAACATTCAGCATTATCAAATATACAGGTGCACGTTGAAATTTTGTCAATTTGACAAAATTTCAATAAGCATCTGCGTATTCGAATATGTGCAGTATGCTCTTGCAACACATGGGCAGGTTTGTTTTGTTGTAGTTGTCCTACTTCTACGACGAAAATAATATACACGTCATATAATTATCAAAAATAAATTCATTGCCCAGTAATCTACATGATAGATTTGTGTTCAATATGTGTATATTCAGGAGATGATTTGTATAAGCTTTAAGCTTCCTATCAGATCCTGTACCATATAATCATGTGTATACGTTTAAATGTATATGTTGTATACGAAGATTTATCAATAAATATTGTTTAAACCAATATGTATACCCTGTAAAGGCAAAAACACATTTTCGAATTGGATCATTTCCTTAATTGTAGCCAAATTGTCCTTTTTCCTACGATTGACATACATGAGAAATAAATTCCGTCGTGTTAAACGTGGAAAAATAAGACAATTGGTGAACAAAAGAGCTATAATTCAATATATGTCTACACTACGGTCTTGATTTACTGAAATGGATAGACTTAATTCAAATGAGGAATGTTTACAGTCAGTAAAGTTACTAATGAAAATTACCCGCTCTTTCGTTTTTAGTCTTTAAATTTACTTAGCAGCAGCAATTTAAGTTGTGAATGGCATTTCTGAGCAAAATACATGTAAACCAGCAAACAGAATGAAAGTACCTGAATTCAATTTAATTGTTGCACTAAACTTTGATTAATTGACTAATTTCACAATCGTCTTGTTTTCTCAGCATTTAGCTTTTGAATTAATCTTCCTTCTTTTCTTGTGCAGCTCACTGCGCCAAAGGCTCGAAACGCTGTTTTAATCACGTTTCAGCTGGGCTTGCTCCCAAGTTGATCACTCCCATAATTGAAGATTAAAGCAATTCACCGGAAGAGAGTGGGTCTGTAAACTTTGCTAAAAGATCTGATTTTTGTTTACTTGACTTTGCCTATCATGATAAGCCCTACCGAAAGACAAGACAAGGTAGTATGTCTTTCAGTAAGGCAAAAAAGAAGCCTCAAAAGTTTTTTCTCTTTGTAATAACCGTGGAAAAAATTGGTGTGAGCATACACCTTTACTACAGCTTTTAATGTAAACAAAGTACAAGTGAAATAATGGGACAAAGAAGATAACAAACAAAGCAAAAATAAAAGGGCCGCGAGACGACACATTGAACAAAGTGGCACCTGCGCGCAGCGGAGACTCAACCTGGGCATCCATCAAGTCTGATTAGAAACTTTGCTGTGCGCTTAAATGGTAGCCAAGGGTCTAAGCTACCTCCATGACGGCAGCGAAGTTATAGCTATTGTGGACTGATCAGGAACTATAGGGTCGATTCTGGTGACTCCGGGCAGCGGGTAAATTCGAACATACCATTGCAAACTATGCAAATACAAGGATCTCACGGTACAACGGCTCATAATGAGCCGTCTCATCAGGAGTTTCACTGTTTGCCCAGTGTTTTAATTCCAAACAACTGACATAAAAGGCAACAATGTCACTGTCCGAATTTACCTGTTGTCCGAATTTATCTGACTTGACCCTATATACATAAATTGACAACAATTCACAATAGACACGCACAGCAAATCAAATGAACAGCTCTTTCCCAGACAGGTGCTCATTCAGCTACCTCAGCTGAAAACAACAGGGACCCCTATTTTTACCTATTTAATATATAGACTTATACAGGAACTTATACAAGTTCTATATATAATTATGAAATTTATGAAACGAGTCTTCTGCGAGTTTCATAACTTATATAAAATGAATGTAAAAGTCTGTTTATCATACGACCCTTTAAAACGGGATTTTATAAGCTTCAAAATGAACATTGTTTTAACCCTTCATATGCTAGGATATGAGCTCATCTGACCCTAATAGGGGATACCCTTACCTAAGAAGCCATAAATTCCACAGACTATCAGCGATATTTGTAGAAATTTTCACCCAATTACAACGAGATATAAGCCGCCATGTTCTAAGAGTCAGACTGTCAGATGACGTCCAAATATGGTGATCACATGACTAACCGGCGTCCATTTAATACACGTGTAACGGGTTTAGGTATATAAACACTTCTACAGCCTTGCTGTAGAAGCCGGCTTTTATGGCGTTGCGGGTAGAGTGGATGGTTCTTTCACGAAGTGAAGCAACGGAGATCTCGGTTAGTACCTGGATGGATGACCGGTTGCTTGACTTGGTTGAGGACCCGGCAAACGCTACATTTGGTGGCAGCGGTGGGATGGGAAATGGCATCACCGTCATCTCCGAGCCCAGGTGTGCAGGGAAAGGTGCCCCTGGTTGTGTTGAATAGGCTCCGCCCTTAGGCCTGCTGTGTGATCAGTTGGTGACTTCGGGACGAATTCACGGGTTTAGGTATATAAACACTTCTACAGCCTTGCTTTTGAAGCCGGCTTTTATGGCGACGCGGGTAGAGTGGACGGCTCTTTCACGAAGTTAAGCAATGGAGATCGCGGTTAGTACCTGGATGGGTGACGGTTCCTTGCCTTGGCGGACGACCCGGCAAACGCTTCATTTTCAGAGGTGGGAAAATTGATAAACCACCTTTATCACAAATCAACACACCTATATTCTGTAGAGAATGGAAAATTCTGCAGGATTTGACGCTGCACTGACGCAGCTCGGTAACAGACTTGAAGCTGTAGAGAAACAGAATAAGTTGAGTGAACTTCAAGGAGAAATAACCATGCTAGAGCGCCAGCTTCATGAGCTGGAAAGGCAACATGATAGCCGTTTAAAGAGTACCCTGATCACGCTGTGCTAAGTAAACCACCTGAGTTACATCGATATGATGAAAGTAGTATAGGAGGAGGTGTGTCAGCCACAGTGGAACGAGAGCAACTTAGCAACAGAGATGAAAAGGCTGGACCGTTGACCTCAACACCAATGCTAGATGTAGCGAAACAACTGGGACAGAGTAAAGTATTTTGATGCATGTGCTGAAATCAATGGTTGGGATAAAAGAGAAAAAGGCTTATACTTAGCTGTATCTCTGAGAGGTCAAGCCCAGGGTGGTTTTAGAAATCTGTCAACAGATTGACAAGGCTATGATAAGCTAGTTGTTGCATTAGAAGATCGGTTTGCACCACCTAACCAAACTGAGTTATACAGAGTCCAGTTAAGAGAGAGGAGACAAACTGCAACAGACTTTATCTGCTTTGGGACAAGATGTTTGAAGATTAGCGAATTTGGCATTTCTGACTGCTCCAAGTGATGACAGAGAGACTTTGGCTAAGGAACAATTTATTGACGCATTACATAGCTCAGATATGCGGTTGAGAGTGAAAAGGCCGGACCAAGCAGCCTGAATGATGCAGTTCGACATGCAGTTGAGTTGGAGGCTTACAACAGAGCTGAGAGGAAGAAGACTGAGGGCGAAGGGTATCTCTGCACAACAAACCAGATGGAGACAAAGTCAAGTGGCCCCAATGAAAACAGCATGGATAAGCTGACTAGAGTACTTGAAGGCATACAGAAAGAGCTCCAGATCCTTAAAACGCAGAAACAGCAGTATGGAAATTACAGACAACCGGAGCAAAGGCGGCCATTTTACAGAGTACAAAACTTTTCTGGTCGTCAATCAAATAAAAGAAGATGTTTTCAGTGTGGCCCAGAGTCGCACCTGAAGAGCGACTGCAAACAGACGCAAGTAAAACTGAAGAAATTGCACCCAAAAGATAAGAGAAGAGGGGAGAAATGTAACGGGTTTAGGTATATAAACACTTCTACAGCCTTGCCGTAGAAGCCGGCTTTTATAGCGACGCGGGTGGAGCGGATGACTCTTTCACGAAGTGAAGCAACGGAGATCGCGGTTAGTACCTTGATGGGTGACCGGTTGCTTGACGTGGTGGACGACCCGGCAAACGCTACATTTGGTGGCAGCGTTGGGATGGGAGATGACATCACCACCATCTCCCGGGCCCAGGTATGCAAGGACAGGTGTCCCTGGTTGTGTTGCATAGACTCCGCCCTTAGGCCTGCTGTGTGAGCAGTTGGTGACTTCGGGACGAAGTCAAGAGAAATGGGGGAGAAATGATGTAACGGGTTTAGGTACTATAAACACTTCTACAGCCTTGCTGTTAAAGCCGGCTTTTATGGCGACGCGGGTAGAGTTGATGGCTCTTTCACGAAGTTAAGCAACGGAGATCACGGTTAGTACCGGATGAGTGACCGGTTGCTTGACTTGGTGGACGACCCGGCAAACGCTACACACGTAAATAATGAAATTCAAGATATGAGCCTCAAATGTCTGCTTCGTAGGAACAAAGAGATTGCTTCTCTGGGGGCTGGGATTATTGCTGAACATGTCAATAGTAAAAGTTTAAATGGATCAAGTCTTGTTCGCAGAAGATCGGGATCAACCAAGTGCGGGTGTGGCTGGAAAAACTGATATTGAAAAATTCGGAAGTTTTTTTACGTATTTTCGGTGTTTAGATATCTAAAATACCAGTGGTGTGGGTAAAAACTTGCTCTGTTAGAAAGCAGAATCCTTCTTCGAAGGACAACCTCAACTGTTGGGATGTACTTGGTGTCTAGCGTGCCTGACAAGCTAACAAACCAACCTACCCTTCTCCCCCCCCCCCCCCCCCCCCGAAAAAAATGGAAAAGAATATATTCGCGATAAGCATGAGACGGGTTAATAAGAGAACGCATTGTTGACACGGTCGTTGTCAATGCCTTTGCGTGTACGCGACAAAGTGTTATTTAAATAGCTTTCTGTCAGGTTCATGATGGAGCCTGAAGCCTGACCCACTGGCGTGCAATTAATGAACTAAGTTATTTACCATGATTTGGTTAGTAAGCATGCATACTGCAGCATTATTTTTATGTTATATCCAGTAAGTTTGTAATGTATGCCGGATATTTTTTCTGAACTGATCAGACAACTCAGCCCTGCTTACATGTTGTTTTTTTTTTTAATTTATAGACTAAGTCAACATAACATTCTATCCGCCTACCTTCCTGCCTACCTTCCTTCCTACCTACCTATCATACCTACCTATCTACCCACCTACCTACACATACTGCCTCAACCCCATAGAGAGGACTTTCAGGCAGGTTCACAGAGGCGTCGCGCTAAGAAAAGGACAGATAAAATAGAAATACAGGAAAGATAAAAAAGCTAAAACCTATGTTACAGAAGAGGCATAAACCGTTAAAACAAGTGTTGTGGCTTAGTGCATACATAGTGGCATTGTCTTTACCATTGAAGACAGGTTCTGGTGGAAAAGTCGATTCCACTGAACAATGGCGAAAGGGATGAATGAGTATTTGTAGTAACTGGCTGTTGTTGGTAGCTGAACAAAGGTAAGACGGTGCATATGCCTTGTGATTCTAGTAGCCTAAGGGTGATTAATATCCTGAGGAAGGGGAGCAGCCCTCATTTGTAGAAGAGGATCAGTCGAGCATCTGCTCTTCTGTCCTTTTAGGAAGTTGAGCATGCTACACACTGGCATAAGTTGGATAGTTGCTGTTGACCCAGCGGACGGCCCTACTTTGGACCATTTCTTTTTCATTTGTGTAAGTTTGAGTAAATGTGCATCAAACAGTTGAGGCGTATTCGACCTGGGGGCGGACCAGGGTTTGATATGCAGCAGTGCGAATTGCAGTGATTTTAGTTCTGATATTCCTTTTCAGGAAACCAAGCGTTCTGTTTGCATTTGTTGGGATTCTGTTAATGTGAGTATTCCAGTTCAGATCTTTGTTTTTGTCCATACCTAGGTATTTGACATGGTCCACAGCCTCCAGAGGCTGTCCATATAAAATGTGTATATGCTTAGCTGGATGCCTTGATTTTGAAATGGGTAACATTTGACACACGTTTAAGTCCATATCCCACAGGTTTTCTCATGTTTGTAATGTATCACGGTCTTGTTGCAAGGTGACAGAATCCGAATTGTTATTTACTGTAATGTAGATTGCTGTGTCATCTGTGAAAATCGGGCCTGTGAATACATGTTCTCAGGTAGGTCGTTGATAAACAAAAAGAACAGTAAAGGGCCAAGCATAGAACCTTGAGAGACTCCAGAGTTGACAGGGATTTCTGATGAGCTTTCGTCCTCCAGAACAAGAGTTTGAGAGCGCCCAGTCAGAAAGGCTTTTATCCAAGACAGAGTATTTACCCTAACGCCATGTTATTAGTTTGTGTAATAACTTTAAGTGATTAACTCTGTCGAATGCTTTACTAGAGTCAAGCAAAATAAGGTCTGTCTGTGGACCTTAAAAGGTACTACGGGCAAGCTCTTCAACAAGCTGAATGAGCTGAGTTTCGCATGACCTCCTTTCTCGGAAATTATGTTGGAGGTCATAGAGGATGTTAGTTTGATCAAAGTTTGTGGACAGGCTAGATGCTACGATATGTTTCATCACCTTGCAAAGAATGCAAGTCAGTAAAATCGGGCGGTAGTTAATAGGATTAGTTTTATCCCCCTTTTAAAGATGGAGGTGAAGCATGCCTTGGTCCAATCATGAGGGACCTGGCCTTAGTCTAGTGATTTCTGAAGAAGTACTGACAAGAAGGGGAAATTTCGTAACTCAAATTTTTAAGGACAATAGGTATGATGGAGTCCGGTCCTGAGTTTTGCTTAGATTGAGATTACCTAACAATTTATAATGCCAGGCACAGATATCATAGTAATTCTGGCATGTGCTTGTACTGGCTACGTAGTGATAATGGTATTGAGTGCCTCTCAATATTGCCATTATCCATACCATTCTGTAGGGCCTGGGTGGCAAGTTGGAATAATGGCATGGTGATTTGAGGGTAGGGGTGGGGCGTTGAGAAGGCCTGATTCTGGTTCAAGACCTTACAGCAAAAAAAATTCAATCTGATATTCAATTAAGAAACCAGTTCATAGTGTCCAGAAAAGTGTGTTTCTATTGAAAAGGGTCGTAGAGAAGAAACTGGTAGAGTTGCTTCCCCTGAAAGTGTACCGATTCACATCCATTCTTCAAGTGTAAAGTCAGGTAAATTCGGACAGCGGGTAAATTCGGATAGGGATATTGTCTCCTATATATGTCAGTTGTTTGGAATTAAAACAAAATTAACTAGGCAAACAGTGAGAATCCTGGCGAGACGGCTCATCTGGATTTTTTACTGTTTGTAATGGTATGTTCGAATTTACCCGCTGTCCGAAGTTACTCGACTTGACCCCATATGATTGCTGGACGTTTGAGGCAATTTCTTCTGATGTCGGTGCCCCAATTCTGGATTGGCGCATGTCCGTGTGAAATGTTTCGCATGAAAATAATGTCAAACACGGTGATTTCGAGTTAGAAATTGGCCGTTTTTCATTTTAAGACAATGTACAAATCAGTTCTGTATATAGTGCTGTTTATATTTTCTCATCTCGTTGCTTTTGCGGGAGTGTCGAGTCGCATTCTAGGCTTAGCGCTCCAATATAGTTACTCTTAAGTTGCAGGTATTAATATTACAAGGCCGAACATTTTCTTTTGAAAGTTTACACTGATAAGGTAGCAAAAAATTAAACTGATGGAGTCGCTTCCCTTGAATGTGTACCCATTAACAGAAACAGTGAGGTCGCGGATGCGCAAAATATACGAAGGAGTGCGGTAGACTTGCCAGGCACAAATATATCTGCATATCCATCGGTTGACCTAAATTTTGTTGTATAATTTAGAACCATATCAGAGAAGAAAGGAGAGAGCATCGCAAACTTTATGACCAGTCCATAAATCAAATGTGTTTCAAGGAAGCAAAATTCCAATTGACTGTGAGAGATCGCAGTTACTGTATCGTAATAAAGATTATGGCCGCACACGTATATATCTTGTGAAAAAACAACTATTTAGGCAACGTGTGAGGCTTATAACACGCTTGTACAAAACATGCTACAGTATACTTACGTTGGCTCCTTCATATTGATTCAGTTGCTAAAACCATGTTTCATTCTTGGTTTGTTAGGTCTTTATTATGGTAAGAGAGTTATTTATTTTGCATCGTAATAAAGTAATAATGTTTTGCTATTTGTTCAGGAAACGAAGAGATGCTGACTTTTTCATCCACCACCCACTACGCATGTTGATAAACAATTTATTTTCCTTGTAAATACCGCTTATTGAACATTTCCATTTTTTTACTTATCTTAAATCTGTATTTTTAAAAAAATGAGCGTGAATTTTTTCTGGTTTTCGGTATGAAATAGTTTGTACTTCTACCCGTTTTGTGTTAATGTAAATGTCTTTTGATCACAACCAGCAAACTACTGTAAAACACTTAATATCTGCGGTATCAAAATTTCGCGGTTTAATGAAAATGGCATATTGGCGCAGATGAATTTTGGCGTTCATGATATATTATGGCTCCAGATAATAAAAAAATATGATGTAAATTTGTGAGAATTTTTCTTACTTTTCTATTAAACTACATATTGTGGCATCCACTAGAATCGCCTCATCGAGGCGATTCTAATGGGATGCCACAATATAGTTTAATGGAGCGGTATAGAAAATTATCTCAAATAGTCATCAGGTATTCCCGTTTATCTGAGCCTCTGTTATCCTGTGCGTATGTAAATGTATTGAAAAATTGGCGGACTTAAATTTATGCGCTTTTTGCTTTAACTGTCAATACCACCAAAATTCTATTCTATTCTATTCTATCCCATCACCTTACTAGGTCGTTGGGGCACCACAGATGACTTTGAAACAATTCCTTTCCACCTTGCCCTGTCTTCAGCTGCCCTAACTGAGCTGGCAAAATCCATCCCTGTCCACTCTTTAATATTGTCTTCCCTCCTCTTCTTCTGTCTGCCTCTTCGTTTTCCTTTCACTGTGCCCTGTAGAATCGTCTTTGCTAAACCAGAAAACCTTGTGACGTGGCCAAACCACATTAGTTTCCGTTTCTTGACCAGCATCAGGAGTTCATCATATTCTCCAACGGCTGCTGGGATCTTCCTGCGAACCTCCTAATTGGTTATATGGTCCTTGTATAAAATGTTCAGTAGCTTTCGATAGCATCTCATCTCAAAGGCCTGCGTTCTTTTCTCTAACTCTGCTGTCAAGTCCACGGTTCACAGGCATACAGAAATATGGAAATGACAAGGGAGCGCGTAAGTTTCACCTTTGATCCAAGAGATATGTTGTTATCTCTCCAAATTGGTTTCAACTTCCAAAAATTAGTAACCGCCAAATATATGTTTTACAGTAGTATCATTTGGCTGATAATTATCTAATAATCGCGGCATCTTGCTTCGGGAATAAAGAGGTTCTAAACATTTGTTTAGCATTTGTTTTAGAATTAAAGTGTTTAGGTACGCCTCAATGTTTTTCCATCATTTCTGCAAAGTAAAACGACATTTGTGTCTTCCTGTTTGATTCCTTGGCCCTCGAAAGCCTTTTTACAAAAGGTTCTACGCTACTCTTAAAAGAACAGATTCGGTCATCTAGGAGCAAATTCTTTCATTGTAGGGTTGAGCTTTATTTAGATAGGCAAAAAACCCATTAATCGCAGGAGTAAGTTTGACAGTTTATAGATTCGGAATAACCCCTGTGGTGTAACTACTGACCGTTCCATCACAGAAGTCACATGACCGTGACGTCACCATGGTTCTTCTACGTTGCCAATTTGAGTTGTCTATTATGGCAAAATCAACAAAGTGGTTGTGCGTCAGGTGCAGACGCAGATCAGCCTGTGCTCCAACCCAGTCGGATAAGACTCATCGCTAAGCGCCTATATGGAAGCTAAGGGTCCACGCTACCTCCATGCGGACAGCAAAGACTGATCAGACTGGGCGGATGCCCAAGCTGATCTGAGTCTGCGGTGAGCGCACAACCACTTTGTTGATTTTGTCGTGTCGCGGCTCATTTGAGTGTGTCTATTATCGCAAAACCGCTGTTTTGTTCTATCGTTTGTTGTTTTGTTTTTTCTTCTCCTTATGGTGTCTTAGTTACGTTGTGCTATGTGATTAGACTGGCATCTAAGCTATAATTCTAAATTTTTGAAAATATTTTCTAACACAGTGCGCTCATAGACGCAATGGAAAGTTTCCGTGTTTTCTTTTGCAAAAATTCACTGTTTCGTAGCGCGTGAGTCAAATTGCTCACGTCACTGGCAATTACTGACGTATTTTGTAAAATTTTGAGACTGTGTAACGTCTCTTTTTCTTTCTAAAATCGCCATAAAACGTACTTTTACCTTAGATACAGATATAAGAATATTGGCGGAAGCATGAATGCGCTGGCAGGACGGTTGGGAGAGTTTGAATGAAGAGACTATTTTTTCAGCGCTTTTTGGTGTTTGAATCGAAAAATCAGATCTAGTACTGAACTCTTGAGTAATACTTCACTCTTTTTCGGTCAGTTGTAAGTAGGTTTATCACTCGTTCTCTGTGCTCGAGATATGATCTACTTTACAACTGACCACTAAACAGTGAATTTTTACTCAACAATTCACTGCTAGGGCTGATCTATTTCTAACATAAAATGAAAATGCCAAGGAAAGACAACAACCACAATCACATCCATCCAAGACAACCAAAGAAATATGGAGGAAGAAACGCTTACAACAAAACGGAAAAGGACATCTTCAAATTGTGTGTTGAATTTGATTTCAAGTTGATCACACAAAGAGAGCACTGGATTTATTTAAAATAAATGCAAATGTCAGAAAACTGAAAAGCACACAAACCTATTGGCCTAGATACAATTGAGTCGTGACATGACAAAACCAACTAAGTGGCACTAGTGTGTGCGCCTAGCAAACACTCAGATGAGCATCCGCCCAGTCTGAACAGTCTTCTCTGTCCGCAGGGCGGTAGCTTAAACGCTTAGCTACCCTTTATGCACACATCGAAGACTCTGATCAGACAGGGCGAATGCCCTAGCTGATCTGAGTCTTCGTAGGGTGTACATGCCACTTTGTTGATTTTCTCATGTCGCGGCTCAATTTTATTACTGCATGAACATTGTCTGTTGGCCTTCTTCATAATGAGATATTTTCGCGAGTTTGCTTCTGAATAATTGGACCATTAAGCGATTCAGAGACTAAATTAAGGTTGCATTGTAAGATCATGTTATTTTCCTACATTTCTATGCACCAGAAAGTGTGTTAAAGTGATCCTAAATTAGAAATCTGCACATGTTTCGAGTTACTTGATAGGTTTTGTATGCAAGCAGAAGACACTTACTACTTCCGCTCATCCGGTCACACTACTCATATATTACGCATCGTGAGAACTTATATTTATATTGCGCATGTTAGGCCAGCTTGTGGATATTTAGGTTCTCTACTAGTCCTATACTGAGAATTACTAGTGCTATACTGAGAATGCTGTTATGGATTTTAAACGCAAAACTGACACCCCCAGAGCTGACGGAGTTTGCGAGCAGACAATAAGGCTCGCCATCACTCATCCATACTGAAAATACATGTACGATTTTCAGATTATAAACTTGAAACCTTAACCACAGCTTCCATTTCTACTAGGTTTTGGGATCAACTCATTTATAGGCGCTGAAAGAATAAGGAAAATGTTTTTAACTTTTTGATTCTGTTTATTGCGTTATCAACATATGGCGTCAAACATAAACCGAAAGTAGCGAAAATCAGGCTACAAATGACAGAAATTTAGAATCCTATTTCGTATAAAACAGTAAGTAAAGATGCAACGTTATCAGAAGTCGCGTTATACCGATAATTTTATGTAATTGGGCGGGACCGAAAACATATTTCAGCGACCGCTTTAAGCACGTATATACAAGGGCTATTACCAAACGAAAAAGAGCTGTTAGGAAACGAAAAAAGAGTTATAGTTACCAAACGACCTGATGACCAGGTCGTTTGGTTACTATAACTCTTTTTTCGTTTCGTAACAGCTCTTTTTCGTTCCGTAGCATCCTTGAAGACATAGTTAACCAGATGTGTTAAGGGTGCAGTTTTAGATCGTAACCATCAATTATATATCAAACGAGCATTTAATGTTCCATATATTCAGCACTAAATGCCCGTTTGACATGTAAAAATTATGATTTACTGTGACGACCCTTGGTTAGATACTAGCAACACTCTGGAAACATTGGGTTACCTGTAAGTGCAAAATATTAAACCAGCACTTGGAAACAATACGAAAAAAAATTGAAAGACAAATATTCCCTACTATACAGAATACACCCCAGTCTTTATTGTTTTATGACTCTGTTATGTCATTACTCTATGGGAAAGGGTATTTCCTTTGATGAAATAGCAGTGTCACTGGACTGTTGCATTAAAGGATTATGACACCCAATAAACAAGAATATTTGTCTTTAATGCTACATGTACGTATGATGACCTACGCTCTGAAAATGTAGCTGTCAAAATTTGGTAATATTTAGCTATATGAGTACTTTCTGATAACATTGCACTTTTTGTTTGTGCCCCAAAGGTGAAGAATGTGACATACCAAAGTAGTCATGCACATGATTTTTACCGTACATATCATAAAGAGTGAAAACGACTTTTCTGTTTCATGAAAACAATATTTTTTGGAATGTACATTTGAAAGTTTTAAAACAGACACACTTGTCTAAGAAATAGTGTCCCAGTCATAGCCCAAGAAAGTAATTGATTATTATTTTGGGATATATTTTGTTCGTCATCCAAAATATATGGTATGACCCCTCCATAGAACCGTTCCTGGGAGGTAGATCTTATGAATTGCCACAAAATGAAAAAATGTTTTAGGACAATCTAACTACTATTAAAGTATCACCACACAGTCCTGCTTATGCAGACCGCTGTGCAGAAACGCAAGAACATCCTTGAAATAACCAGTATTGTGAGTACTTTTTAAATTCGGATAACTTAAACAACTGGTATCTCAAAGTAATGTTTTGGGACCAGAAACTTTACTTTGAGATATCAGTAGTTTGAGATGAACTTTGGCTTTCAGACACCGAGAGCTGATTGTATTTTCGATAGCAGGCACACTTGCCTAACGAATAAAAATCACAATCTAAGCGCCAGCTAAAAGATTTTTTTTTTTTTTTTTTTTTTTTTTTGATTCTGGAATATTTCTTATTATTTCTCATCTAAATCATATGGTGTGACCCCTCATTAGAACCGTTCCTGTGAGGTGTATTTATGAATTGTCACAACATTAAAAGGAATGTTTAAGGGCAATTTCACTACAATTATTCCTAAGTATCACCCAATTCTTCTGCTCATGCAGATCGCCGTGCAACAACGTAAGAACAACCTTTGGATGGTCCCAAGTGTGAGTACTGACGGTTTCAACAAGGTTTGCGAGAGTGCATCTGAAACCGATGCAGCTTTCAAAAACAATAGATAGGATTATGATGTCTCACAGCTAAGTTCCACAGTCCTCTCACTAATCAGTTAAACTGCATGGCCATATCTCACGGGGTTCGACCGAAATGAACATTTTTTTTTATTATTGTCAGGTCATGATACGCCTAACAATAGACGACAAACTTTATAATTTGTCAGAGACAGGCGATAACAGTAACTACAAACTAATGACCAAAGTTGAGGAGCCAAGAATAATCTCATGTCAGAAAAATAGGACTGTGTACTAGCATAAAGATAAGAAATCAGACTGAATTAAAAAGATTGCAAATGAAACTAAAGAAAGAATTATCCACTTGTATATTAAATATATTCCTGTTGCTAAATACAGCTTAGAGCTTGCATAATTGTATAAAGATTTAAGTGGATCTGTCAGTCTGAAAAAAAGTAGATCGGTGTAGCCAGAACAATACATTTATTTACAAAGAAGTGCTTTAAATTATTTACATTTTCATTCAGTGCTTAAGCATGTAAGGTGGATAACTTATGTACAAACGGATTTAGCAACCTATACCGATTCGTCCTAAAGTTTGAATGTTCATATTACATAACAAGCCAGATGTTGGTGTCACTTAACTTAAGGCGACGTCCACTGAATATTGAGTTTTGACAAAAATAATACTTGATAAAGATATTCATTGAAAAGAGGGAGTTGAAGCTGGAATCTAGAAAGGCATTTTGGACAATTTTCAGTATGTAATGCATATCAAAATTAAAAGGTGACACAAACATCAGGCGGGATGTCTCCTAAATGTTGCAAGCTTTCCAAATTACCATGGCAGCCTTTGTTAAGGTATATGAACATATCTCCTGAAGTGCCTGTCTTCATTTTTATATGAGAACTTCTCAGAGAAGAGAATGGCCCCCCTACTAAAATATTTGTTTTTTTATTTTGGTATGTTGTCCGTGAAATGTATCTATACACCCTAAAAAAAGGATCCAGATTTGCTGGCAAAAAGAAAATTATTGCTATAATTAAGGATTTAACAGAAGACGTTTTAACCTTTAAAGCGCCAAAAACAAAGCAGACGAACAGTTTACGTCTGAAAATTTTCAAAAAAAATTTTTTTTTTCATTCCAGCTTTTATTATTATTATTTTTTATTTACTTTTTGTAGAGAAATCAAAAACAAAACAAAGAAAAAAAGATGGCAAAAAATGTCGATCTAGATAAGGCGGCTCACCATGAGCCGCCTTATCTAGATCTACACTGTTTGCAGATTTAACTATTATTTATTTTTGGCGCTTAATTGTTAAAATGTGATAATTGCATCATACAAACATGAAGCTGTGGAGCTAATGAGATCTAACAGTTTTAATGAATTTTGTTCTAACAATATTGTTGTAGGTACTAAAATATCACTGCTGTAATACAGATTCTGATTCTGTGTTGTCGTTTCCTGAGTCAATCAAGTCTGATGATCTCTTTGCAAAGCCACTTAATCTGTGATTACTTATTGAGTCGAAAGGGCGTTTAACAAATCCTGACATCCGACCACCTGAAATCGAGTCGAAAGGGCGTTTAACAAATCCAGACATCCGTCCTCCTGAAATCGAATCGAAGGGTCGTTTTACAAATCCACTCATTCGATGTCCTGAAATTGGGTCAAAAGGGCGTTTTACAAAGCCGCTCAATCTACCTTGATTAATCGAATCGAATGATTTCTTATCAGCGGATAAAGATTCGTCAGCGGCATCATTCGTGTCATCGAGATTCCGTTTCACAAAGCCCTGCAGACCCCCGCGATATATTTTATCGAAAGGACGTTTCACAAATCCGTTCATCCGAGCTCCTGAAATTGGATCAAAGGGGCGTTTAACAAATCCAGACATTCTGCCTCCTGAAATTGAGTCGAAAGGTCGTTTCACAAATCCACTCATTCGATGATGGGCAATGGAATCGAACGGCCGTTTCACAAAGCCTTGTAACCCTCCACGGTATATGGAATCAAATTTACGTTTGTCAATCTCATCTGGCTTGCCTGTGTTGTCTGTCAGGACTGGATTTTCATCAGCCTGAAATGGACAGCACATGATATATTGTGAAAATTTTAACATGTGAATGGGTGCACATTCAGAGAAAACTATTTTGCTATGTTCATTTTTGCCTCCCTTCTCGCTCTGTAGGATTCTTTTTCCACATTTCACACATACAATAATCCTTATGAGCTGTTCATGCCTAAACACTTGAATCGCTTAACATCCTGAAGAAACTATAACTGTTCTAGAGCATGAAAAGCAAAAATGTAAAACAGATTTTTAAAAAAAAAAGAACTTCAGAGGTAATCGTTTTGTCATACTTCTAGGGTCTTTTCTGTTTATATAGATTTATATATAAAACCTAAACTCTACGTGGTCAACAGTTTGTCGATGTCCCACTAAAATAAAATAAATTTGGCAACATTATCGGTACGGGTGTTTAGAGGTACATGTATTTGTCGATTTGAGTAAACTTGCCATTATAGGGATCAAACATGGTTTTCAATCATTAGCATTTGCCATGTCCCAATGGAGCTGTTGAAAACTAAGACCGAGAGGCTGAGTAGGTGCTGAATTAAACCAAATGAAATTTACCCAGCTTCTTCGCTAAAAATGCGACATACATGTATGCGACAGTGCGTGCAGAAAATGCAGACTGTTTACGTCCATAGGAACATGCAATAATAATTGAGCCGCGTCACGACAAAACCAACACTATGGCATGTGCATCCAGCAAGGACTCAGATCAGCCTGGGCATCCACCCAGTCTGCATAGAGATTTTGATGTCGGCATGGAGGTAGCTTAGACCACTTGTGACCCCTAATGCTCTATCAGCATGAAAAAATATCATAAGGTATCGCTGCAAGCTTCAAACTATCGTTTCGTCATTGTAAATTACCGACATTAGCCAGCTTTAAACAAATGAAACGTCCTTGAGTTTCACATTAAAAGTGTTTTAAAACTTATTTGGGCAACTAAAATGACCTACTTTCGAATTCATTAAGTTAAATAAAATGGTAAAAAATAAAATGCACAGGCGTGGAGCCCCAATTACTACCCCGCCTATATCTTCAAAGCATTGCTAGACGGGAAATCAGAACAGGAAAATTGTATAATTATTTTTCAAAAACTTGTTTTCTCTACGTTTTGCCAGTCATATGACTCAATATAGGCACATCAAACAATGTTTTATCGCCAAACGTGAAGGCTGAACCGCATTTTACAATGATTTAAATCACGCTTTTCCCACTGATAGGACTAAGGACACTTTGTTGGTTTTATTGTGTCGCGGCTCATTTACTGTTTGCTCTGTAACGAATGAAAAACAGTGCTACAATTTTTAACTTTACTACACATGGTACTTGGTGCTTATTCTGTATGCTGGCCAAAAATATCTCCCCGTACTTTATCATGGTGTAACTGATATTTTTTGTCCTTTTGATCATGGGGCTCATTTCGAGAAATCGGAAAATGAAGTTTTTCATTGCGTTAAAAGATTGAGCCGAACGGTTTTCATATACATGTATTTGGACTTTAATTGGAGGTGGTCGGGTCGGAAGATGGTGCTTGGTAACTTCAGTGTCGGGACGTCCTACTTATTACGATTATAGTAGGGCAGTGACCTACTGTGCTTGCAGTAGGGGCCGGCGGGGTTGGTTGGACATTTTTCTCTCGTCGGTCATTTCTGTCTTCTTTTTCCCTCTGTTTGGGAGACGGCCCGATAAAGACTAAAATACTGTCTCAAAAGGCTGTTAAATCCCAAGAAAAAAACAAATAAAAATAAATTTTAATTGGTATCACAACAGTCTCTTTCAATCACCATCATTTAAAAATTCAATTGATATTTACCGTATCATCCCCAAGACTGTACTGAAACGAGAGAAGAAACAGGGCCACCAAAACTGTGTGAAACATATCCGCTCAAGACGCTTCTTTGTTTGTTTGTTTCTTTTCTTTGATAACCTGAAAATATAAAAAAAGAAACGTGCTTTAAAGGGAATCGTTCGGGTACCAAATTTAGGCAATAGACTTGCCTTCTCGTTATTGATTCTTCAGCGTTGCTCAGTCGCTCAACCCCAAAACTTTTGAAACCAACATTACAGCTGCCGGCACGTAGTGGTCATTCCCCTAAAGTACTGGCAAAGAATTGAACTATTTGAGATTTAATAGGAAGTTTGAGAAATTCACATTTTTTCATTGTATAAATTTCAGGTAGCATCTCGCTTATAATTCAAGAGGAGCACGGCATACACAATGACGTCATAGATATGTTACCATAGCAACTTTGGAATAACAACTGTTGTGCTTAGTACCTTGGCAGGAAGACATATCGATAACGTCACTAAGACATCAATTTGTATGGTAGCAGATATAGGACCTCATTGGTTCCGGAGCGTGGCAAACAGTGTATGCCATGCTCCGCCAATTTTCAATGATATTACAAACTGAAAATTGGTTCAAACGAAACTTCAGATTTTCTCAAACAACTATTTATTCTTAAGCCATTTGATTTCGTGTTTGACGTGAAACGTGAGAAAGAAAAGTCGTAGGTATCAGTGGATACGACTATCTAGATTGTTCTGTGCTGGCGTTACCAACTGATCCACGACAGCTTCTCCAGCCCAAAACAACAAGACTGTCATCAGGAAATCACAACAAACATCTGCGAATATCAAAATTTAGCCTCAACAATGAAAATCAAAATCCGTTCATATTCATACATCAATGAAAACCAAATCAGCAATGTTATGCAGATGAAAAACGATACATACGTTTCGCCATGTCGATCTAGGTTTTTACCATAATTTGGACCGTAATTAATAAATCGGACTGTTGTTGAGAAGGCTGTTGTTTTCGTGCAATGATGCTGTGGAATCATACTTCACAACAGAGTGCTAATCAGTGAAATCTTACAACTTAGAAAGATAATTTCTAAAAAAAACACTTCTTGTAATTGTTTAAAAGTAGGTTTAATAAAAAGAAAAAAAATGCGCCATGTTAGAAACACTGCGGATTTGGGCTTTAGTTACACATTTGTGATCTAACTTGCACTTATTTACGTCATATCAGTAGTATGAATAATCATATTAGCCATGACGCGAGAAAATCAACAAAGTGGTTGTGCGCTCAGCGCTGACTCAGATCAGCCTGGGCATCTGTACAGTTTGACTAGACTATTCGTTTAGTGCTCAAAGGGTAGCTAAGTGTCTAAGCTACCGCCATGTGGACAGCGCAGATTCTGATTAGACTGGGCAGATGCCCAAGCTGATCTGAGTTTGCGCTTGGCGCACAACCACTTTGTTGGTTTTCTCGTGTCGCGGCTCATTTATTCTTATACCATAAAATATCTTAAAGTTGGAGCAAATAAAACAATTAACGTAACTGTCCTAAAATTGAACAATTTGGTTTTAGAATGCAGCCGTTCGTCAAAACAATCGCAGATGGAATGACGAAAAGTGTTTACCCTGATCAGGCTGCTGATCCGGGTTAGCTTTATTTGCGCAGAAATGTCTATCCCAGGTTTTTGAATTTTTTTACAGAAAGTCTGTTCATAAATTGCTATCTAAATTTAACAACTCCTCCTGAACGAAGAGCTACAAATGTGATGTAGCCATAGTGAGCTACCGAATTAAAATAATGTTGGAAACAGAAAATTTAACTTTCTGTCGGAAATTATTTCAGTAGAACCGCTAGAATTGAAAGGAAACATTCTATTAAGCAGTCTATTATATAGCGCATTAAAAAAAAAACTTGAAGTTAGTCTGCCAAATAGGTTCTTCTACTCTTGTACAATGGATTAGTCCATTCACCATTTTAGGGGTGTCTGGTAAATTTTCACTTTAAATTCTTTTACAGGAATGCCTGAATTTTAGACAAACAGTAGAGACCCGGATCAGACGCCGCGTATTGCGGCGTCTGATCTGGGTCTGCACTGTTTGCCTATGTCCCATTTTGGGGACGCTAGGCATTAATGGGTAAGCGCCAAATGGGAAAAGAAAACCATAAAGACAGCACACAAAGAAAAACAAGACAAGCGAAAAGCCAAAACGTTATCTCTCTCTCTATCTATCCCTCTCTCTCTCTCTCTCTCTCTCTCTCTCTCTCTCTCTCTCTCTCTCTCTCTCTCTCTCTGAGCAGATGGCGCGAGACTTTCCTAAATGAAAGTGGTCAAAGCACCTAAATCATAAGTCCGAACTCACATGTCATTTTAACATCGACGATTCCGGAATATTCTAGACACATAGACATCGATCCAAAACAGAGGTGTGATCAGGTGCTCGCGAGTAGTAAGCATCACCTGCCTGTAATAATAAACCTGCCATACCTCTGTATCCGTGGGAAAAGTCGGTGAAAGTGAAAGTCGGGTATTTGAAAGCCTTATTCATAAGCTTCGGCCATTTAATCGGAAATTAGCTTAGAAACGACCACGTTGCAGGGATCAACATTATTCCTAGCTGATTGTTAAATTAACATTCAAAATTAGAATTCAAGGATCTCATCAATGGACTGTAAGTTGCATTCATATTTTATATTTTATATTTCAACTAGCGATTCTTGGGCTTAAATAAACATATGAATTGGCTATAAGTAAGATAAACAGCTTTACAATCATATTTTTATTTTGATCACAGGCTATGATTTTGTTTGAGCAATTTTGACATGTCGCTGTATAAACATACATTGTATTGAGAAAGAGAAACGTACAATTCGCAATTAAAGTCCGACATTTTACGCAATCTAGATGTTATTATCAGAGCCTGATCGCACACTATTCTCGTTTTGTCCCTCCCATTTGAATGAGGAGGCCCGGAATCTCAGTGGGTAAAGCGCTGGCCTACTGATCTAGCGGCCTCGAGTTCGATTCCCGGAGGCGGAAATCTTTTTAGTCGTAAACGGGGTTCCATTCCTCACAACCTTTCATAGTCACCCTTCCATCGACTTGATCGTCTTGATGTAACTACTGTGATACTGTTGAAAAGGACGTAAAATCGCAAGTTATCCATCCAGCTATCTATCCACCACCTGTATGATAGTGTGTGTGTATAGACCAGTCGAGCTATGTTAGCGGTGTTCATGTTATGCAATTTACGGTTTTGCAAAAGAAAAACTTGCACGAATATTCCCATTTACAATAAAGAATATTCTTTGTGAAATTCATATCAATGAGATAAATAAAACAAAAGTAAAAGTATTTGGAAAAAAGAAACAAATAATCTAGAACAATATTTGATACATCGGAGTTCGCACTGGACTGACCCTTTCAGAGACTGACATTTTTCGTAAGCTTTGGAAATGTCTGCAGTCCAACATATTTCTGAATCTCCTGCGCTTAGAACTGGTGTCCGACGCATTTCTCAATCTCTTACACTAAAAATTTGATTCGTCTTGATTTGAATTAGAAATTAGAAACACAAATAAGATCACGACTCGTCTAAACTGTATCCTTTCTTGTTTCTAAATAATAAATGGGATTATAGATGGTCTGCTAATTTGCCTTTTTGAAACGAATCCGTGATTAATTCTTTTCTTTTAAGGCCTCTGTGTCAGTCAGGGATTATGGTCTGCATCAAAAAAAGTTATAATGGTTGTTAATATGATGCAGGGTATGCTAGGATAAAGCTAGATTGCACTTTTCTATGTTTGTTCTATTCTTGTCCAACGTCATATAGTCTTGTTGCATTCCTATTACGCTTTGTTTTGAAACCATTTTCGTCTTTAAAATGTTTGATTCAACTCATAGATTACTTGCATATACATAATGTCATATCAAAACAATCTCCGATTACATGTATATATCATTCAATTCCATTAAGCATCCATTTGTGTGGACGAATATGCCATGAAATGACCCTTCGCAGCTAATTTCATAATTGCAGCGAAAATACGATGCAATTTAGTAATAAATTTCCAGCGAAGCAGCCGGGCAATGAGTCGACATGCAGATTGTTTAGTAGGACAGGTGACTTAAACAACGAATAAACATACATGTTCTAGCCTCAAGATACAAAGTACACTATATTAGCTTTAACCTGACTTGAAATACATTGATACGGCAGGTTTCAACTAAAAAAAAACTGTTGACATTCATATTCCTTTTTCATACTTTACATGCTTTATATATAATGAGCAGAAAGGCAATCTATCCATATTGTGCAGTAAATAATTGTCATGTTTTCCGCTTTCCACAATCTTTTATAATCGGAGAGATTATAAAATATGTTGGAAAGCGAAACTGTTTAGGCTTTGACTTTTTATGTTAAGGTTTGCAATTTAAAAAGGTTGAGCGGCCAAAGTAATAAAAATAGTATTAATAAAAATATCTCATGAAAAAGATAATAGAACATAGTTATTTTGGTGGCGAAAATCGTTGCCATTTTACAAATGAATAAACAGGCAGAACATGAAGAAAGCAATATGCGGGCAATAAGCAACGTGGCATAACGGTAACTGATGATCTTTTAACTGAGATGTTATTGCGATTGTCTAATTTCATTCTTACACTTCCAAAACGTCAGTAAAGAAAAAAAAAAGAATCTTTGGACTCATTTTACTGCCAAATGACCGTGGTCGTAACCACAGCGATTATTTATCGACGTCTGGACATTGCTAGAGGGCAAACAGTTCCTGTCTTCTATTTCTAATTTAATTTATAATTAGACGAGGACTATAATTAGCCGCAATTCTTCTGCGAACTAATTAGATTCATTTGCCATTCACTGTTATTTGTCATTTGCCCTGCTTTCTGGGAATAATTGAGTTGTAAATATTTCATAGTGTCTCCCATACAACACGCAATTATTACCTTTTAATCAGGGTAATAAAATTTCATCTTCATTACTTTCTCTATCCAAGTAATATAATTGCCTTCTCTAAGTAAATCAGATCTCTAGTTGCGCATTTTGTATTGTCGTCAAAAGAGTATTGTCGGTTCCATCGGTTACCAAAATACAAGATTTGATTTTCTGTGGAATCCAATGACGTAATCAATATTTGTGACCCCTCTGCGGTCATCGTAAATGTAGGCGTAATTTCATCCCCTTATATGTAAGATAAAACTTGAATCTTTCGCAAATTGATTGCAAAAAATATAAAATAAAATCAAACAATGTAATTTGAGCCATATGTATGTACATGAAAAAGCATGTCTGTATAAAAGTTCAGCTTTGTAAAAGATTAACTAGTGGACTAAGCACAAAACGTCTGAGAGTGACCAAACCGAAATTTTCGGTTTGACCGCTCTCAGGAGTTCTTGTGATAACAATCAGATTTTACAATTAAAAGAAAATATTTTGCACAAATATGCTTAATACATGCAAGTCGAATAGCTTTGTTAATGTTTGGCTAATTATTCTTAAACGCTTTCATATTTAGTCTAGTTTAGTTTATCCCATAACCTTTGAGGTAGTTGGGGATATGACTCTTCATCAATCCCTTTCCACGCGTTTTCATATTTAATTTACGTAAAATTCCGTCAGTGGTTACTTGGCAGCTACATGTTAAAACCAGTGACGGCATAGATTTTAACAGTTGTACACATGTGGACACAATTTTAACGTGGTGTGAACTGCATTTTTCCTGTTTATCAATAACCCCACCTATATTTTCCCCCACATATTTAATAGTAAAGCAGTCGTATTTTTTTTACAATTACCTTTAGTAGGATTTCAATAGTCACTTGATTTTTTTCATCTGAGAAGTAGCAATATCTATACTCTCTATGTGTATGGTTTCACGTTTGTTAAATTATTTTCTGACGAGGCCAACACACTTGAGTAAAGGTCCTGTTTCATTCTCTAACATTTCCATGGAAACATCGATGACGGGTGCACCTGGAAATTTCAGTTTTTGTTGAAACTTACTAGAGGGTTTCACCTGACATTTTGTGAAATTAACACAAGATGCTGCTGTAAAATGAGCCGCGACACGAGAAAACCAACAATGTGGCCGTGCGTCCAGCGCAGACTCAGATCAGCCTAAGCATCCACTCAATCAGATTAAAGTCTCTTCTTGGGCTTAAAAGGTAGCTAAGGGTCTATGCTAGCTTCATGCGCACAGCGAAGACTCTGATCAGACTGGGCGGATGCCCAGGCTGATCTGAGTCTGCGCTGGGCGCACAACCACATTGTTGGTTTTGTCGCGTCGCGGCTTAAATATCAATTGCGTTTTAAATTTTAGTTGTTTGATTTTAGTTTGTTTTGGAAATATACAATTTAATCTTAATTCATTTACATTGCGCCTATGGAAAAATGATTTAGGTTTAAATTATTTTGACCAGTTTTACATGTATATATTTCCACTACACTCAGAAGAAGTCAGACAAGAGGCCATTATATGTTTGTTTGTTGTTGTTTTTGCTTTTTTTTTTTTGTTGTTGTTTTGTTTTGTTTTTTGTTGTTGTTTTTTGTTGTTGTTTGTTTTGTTTGTTGTCTTTTCTTCAGTTTTTTTTCTAAGATTTAGCACTCCTCAAACATTGTAATTATGATTGTGTCTGTAGGTGTTCTAAATCAAAATTACCAAGCCTATATGTTTAAGTTTTCACAGCGTTTTCGTCACCAGTAACAGCTAATGAATTATTTACGTATTGTTGTATTAGCTCTTTTCTTACACATCCATTAATTAAGCTTCTCTAATTGTTTTCTAGCTAATGATTTCGAAAAAGCGACTATACCGTATTTCCTCAAGTACTGTACAAAGAACGTAAGCTTTGACCTTACAGCTTCAAAAACCAGCCAGATAAGGGTCCTAACTGTAATTCCCGCGGGAGTTGGCATTAACTAAATCTAACTTTCTTCAAGATGGTTGATGATTTTGGTGTAATATTTCTGAGGCTTTAAAGGGAAATACGGTATTTTGAAAGAGTAAATACACTTCAGGAACTGACTGAATCAGATCCCAAACCTTATCCCCAACATCAAAGGGAAAGATTGACAAAGACATCCCAACAAACAATAAATTACAAGTGATAAGCCGGTCAGCAGCTCTTTCCCAAATAGGTTGCAACTCAGATATCTTTACTGAACTAAAATATTTAGACCAACAGAAGGTTAAAATGAAAACACAATAAGTTAAACAGCACCGAACATAAAACAAATGTAACCGCAACGAAAGTACCGCCTTGGGATGGTCAGTAATAACTACTTGGGGGTTTAAATCGATTTTACTGGGCCCAAACCTTCACCCTCACCCTTCGCCGCGGTGCACACAATTAGTTAGTAGTTCGGCTCGTATGGAGGTCCCTAACTCATCAGTGAGTCATCACGAGCAACAATTAAAATCAAGAAAAGACTGTGATGAAGCAAGGACTAGAGGACTAGACAGCCAAAACGTGCTGAGACACCTGGAGATCCCTGGGGCGTCAGCAACACCACTGGAACACTGGAGCAAAAGAAGACCACCGGTTGAACCCCGGTGGTGTGAAAGTAAAAAAACGAAAATCAATCGTTCACGTCAACGTATACGAAAACCAATCGTTCACGTAAACGTAAACGAAAATCAATCGTTCACGTAAACGTAACATATTCCTGTAATAAAGAAACTAACCATCGGCTCGGTTTAACGTCCGAAAACATGCCCTCCAAAAAACATGCTTGTATACAAAACTTTAAGACGAATTTAATTTATTTCTTGTGTGCCCTTATCCTGTTATGCAACAGTTCAGTGAAATCAATATTTCATCAAAGATAATACTCGGCTCACGGCTCACACAGTCACTGTGACTTCAAGATACATTTCAGCTGTTATACGAGTATTCCAGAGAAAAAAAAACATCTTCCAATTTTAAACACAGACTTGTAAATGAAAAAGGAAATCAGGAAAACTAATATTATTTATCCATAACTTCATCCGCTATCAATATCGGGGGAACATGTGGAAAAAAACACCGGAGACACTTCAACCATAAGTTTTTAAAGTAAACTATTGAAGTGAATATGCGATTAAGGCCAATAAAAATTTTAAATTAACGTGAAACTACAATGTTTTTGATAATAAATAAACATTTGTATGATATACTTATCTTATCAATGATTTTTTTAACTAATCCATAGTGGCAAACATTTAAAAAAATTAAATAAAAACTATATAACTAAATAACAAAATTTATTCCTATGGGTTTAATTTCCAAGTTGAAGTAGTAAATTTGATAAAGTAAATATACAAGAATTTTTTACGAAGGGATACAACACATACTTTGGACAATACCTTTAGGCTGCATTGTATCAGCGAAGGATGCTATAATGCTTTATGGAGTATAAGTAATTTCTGGAAAAGAAAATTCAAGCACTCTGCATGAGTGCTTGAATTTTCTTTGCCAGAAATTAGTTATTCTTTATGAGTGCTTGAATTTTCTTTGTCAGAAATTACATATACATAAACGGTAACAGAACTAACTGTTTAAAGAGAAGTAAAATATTATACGTAAAAGGTAGAAACGGGCATTAAATACATAAAAATATCATACTTAAACGGTAGAGACGAGCATAACAAAATATGTAAAAGAAAACAAAAAGGAAAAGCAAGTATATAATGTTTAATAGTCCTACCTAAGTAGTCCTGCTGTCTTCCAAATAAAATATGAAATAAGTCACTCCTGTGTGAAGCATTTATTGTCTTTCAATTATCGTTCAATTAGTGCTGTCCAATCGCCCTTTGCTGTCCGTAAACACATATACCAAACTGTTATATCTTGTCTGAGGAAGATACAGTATGCAAAGACATTTTTCTAGGAGTGTAACATGATTTTGAAATATAAAATGAAATTAAATAGTATATATCATCCTTAATAGAGAGTGAAGGCAAGATTTTCCCTAACCGTGCAAAACCCTGTTGAAAGAGCAGTTTAATCGGGATCTCATTTGCGACTTTTTTGTTGTCTCACTTTACTGTACAACAGTCCCTCAAAACGAGGAATGAATGAAACAATCCAGTTTCGAAAAAGAATATTCCAGACAGGAAAGGTTAATATCCGACAGTTTCTGGGTGCGTTATAAATGCTCAGAATATATTGACCACGCACACAAAATGCTAGTCCTTTCTTGAAACATATACATTTATACTGAAGATATTTAAGGCATATTTATATATTAAAAACGTCGTTGTTTTTGTTGTTCTTGTTTTTGTTGTTGTTTACGATGATAAAGTTTATTCAATGCAAAAGGCCGTAAGGCTGTAAAGCTATAAGCTCTGGAATTCCTTTTATTAATGCGCTTATGTTCATATGCTCGATGTTTATGTAATTGTTGAATGTATTTACTCCTAGAACAGTTGGTCTTAATGAATGGTGAAGGTATTGATTGTTAAGTAATTAATCATGTTGTGCCACAGGTTTGTCAAATATTGGGTCGAATTTACATAAACGAATATCCTTTCAGTAAGAGCAAAAAAGCAATTTCATTTTTGCCTCTTTTCTAAATAAGGCTCAACTCTTAAAGGAACTATTTCGCTCCTCTTAGAGAAAATCTCTTAAAAGGAGACCCCTTCTAAGAAGAACTTCATCATCCAGAGAAGTCACAAAAGTTGTCCCTAACTCCAAAAATGGTGGAAAAGCATCTACCTTAAATACGGAACCCCGGAAGGGACATTTCCTTTCCAATATTATCGAAATAGAATTTGAAACAAGAAAATTAGAACGGAAATCAAAACCACAAATATCTCGTTTAAACAACTTATTATATCGTTTTAACGACATATTATGTCGTTTGAACTATAGAAAGTGAAATGGAAATAAAAAAAACAACAACAAGAAACCAGAAAGAAATTGAAACAACAAATATGTCGTTTTAACGAGAAAGTATCTACTTTCCTTTACAAGAAAATTAGAACAGAAATAAAAACAACAACTATGTCGTTTGAGCGACCTATTATATCGTTGATACGACAAGTGTGTCGTTTAAACGATATATAATAAGTCGTTTAAACGAGATATTTGATGTGATGATTTCCGTTCTAATTTTCTTGTTTCAATTTCTATTCTGATAAATATTGGAAAGGAAATGTCCCTTTCGGGATTCCGTATTTAAACGATAACTGAAGCTGTTCTGAAATAAAATTTGAACAACTTGATTGTAACATTCAGCGGAGTGAAATATACAGGAAAATTTTGAACACTTCAGACATTCATCAGACTGCTCCTATACTGTTTGCAAGGAACTTTTGCACCAAATAATTGTTTTTTACATGATATCACATGCATCAAAGTAATTATGAAATGTGGTGTTTTGGTCATAATGGGCCAGTCTTCATGAAACCAGTGCATTTTTTTTCATTATTTTGCAGTCAAGATTGTACCCGTTGCCTTGATCACTATACGCCATAACTGGTCATATCACTTGTACTTGGTCTGAATGACACTTAAAACGAACATGCAAATCTTGGTCAAAGCATTGTTAAATAGTATAAGGTTCTTTTTGTCTGAAGCGTCTCGTGTATTGTAAATTGTAACGAGATCATAATTTAGCCGCGACACGACAAAACCAACAAAGTGGCATGTGCGCCCAGCAAAGACTCAGCTCATCCTGGGCATCCGTCAACTTAGCTGTCCGCACAGAGCTAGCTTAGACACTTAGGTACACTTTAAGCGCAGAGCAAAGATTGATCAGACTGGGCGGATGCCAAGGCTGATCTGAATCTTCGCTGGGTGCACATACCACATTGCTGATTTTGTTGTGTCACAGTTCAATTATAGTGATAACATGAAAAGCTAAATGACAGCAGGAGGTGTTTACCACTCAGAGAAAATTCATATACCATAATAATTCTTCACACAAGAGAAATTCTATAACCATTCAGAAAAAAAGAATTACGTTCAAACAGAAAAATACAAAGGTATTAATAATATTAATAGATACAGCCACAGAATGGCTTGGTTTTTACTTGTTCTATTTTCTCAGATACGGATTGGCTCTCATGTATACACATCTGGCAGAATAACCGTTTTTCATACTTAGCGGGCTCCAGACTATCGATTTTTTACCGTCGCTAGGTAGATCTCCTGATATCCTTCGGCAGTTCTCCGAAATTTAATGGCAATATGCGATAACCACAGGTGTCAAGGTAATCCTTAATCATGTGGCAATGACGAAAACAGAAAAATATCTTCTCAGAAGATTCGAACATGTTACAAAGTAGTTAAGAAGGCATGATTAAGAGCCGACACAATCGAAGTAAAAAAGATAGGCAATGATTAGGACTTAATACAATCAAATTCCACATCCCATATTTAAAGGCCTAGCTAGGTGGACTATAAAAGGTTGAATTAGGTGGCTAATCTCAGTAGTTCACCTGACACATAATGGTAAACTTCTCCAATAGGTCATAAAATTCCAATACTTGATCTTATTGGTGGTAGCTGATGAAGAAGAATGTACCTGTGAAATGACTGACACCTTTTCGGGATTAATCTTTATCATTAAGACATATTGACCGGGAGGAAGTATATCAGCAAGATAGTAGCCCCGCCCACTTACATGCTCAAACAGTAGTTCAACCCTTTGACCGTGCGTACAGAGTCTAGGCCTTTAAAACCAAAAGGGAAAGAAGCACACACATCAAAATTTACAAAAGTTAACGAAAAACACGCACGACAAACCGAATGAGCAGATCTTCCCTATACAGTGGTCATTCAGCTACCCTAACTAAAAACAGCAGCAAAATCTATTTTTACATATTTTATATTTAAAATTACAATACAAAACAAAACAGAAAGCAGAATGGGCAGCTATTCATGATGGGCAACTGACTGCCAGAGACCATAGACAAGCGGATATAACAACATGCAACAGAGAAGAACCGCTTCTGCCCTAAACACCAAATGGAAAGGAAAAAAGCACACAAAGTAAAGGAAGACAAGCGAAAAGCCAAGAAGTCCGGTCTTTCCGAGCAGATTGTCAGAAGGCTATCATATAAAATGAACAGATAGACATAGAAAGCCGACAATCAATGACAAGCCCGACGGGCAGTCTCTCTAAATTTGAACTGCGACACGAGAAAACCAACAAAGTGCTATGTGCGCCAAGCGAAGACTCAGACCAGCCTGGGCATCCGCCCAGTCTGATTAGAGTCTTTGCTGTCTGCATGCACCTAGCTAAGACCCTTAGCTAGCCTTTCAGGGCAGCGCAAAGTTTGATCAGACTGGGTAGAAGCCAAGGCTCATCTGGGTCTTCGGTGGGCTCACATGTCACTTTGTTGCTTTTAACGTGTCGCGGCTCATATAATTAACAAAAAGACAAGCCCGATGGACAGTCTCTCTACATTTGGTTTTTCCCCACTGACAGAAAACAATGAACAGATCTGCAGGATGTGCCATTTGAATCGCGACAAGCCAAAACCAACAAAGTAGGATGTGCGCCTATGGAATACTCAGCTCAGTTTTGGAATCCGCCTTGTCTGGCCAAAGTCTTCACTGTTTGCTAGGGATCTAAGCTAGCTGTAGATTGGGCGGATGCCCAGGCTTATCTGAGTCTTCGCTGAGCGTACATGTCACTCTTTTGGTTTTCTCGTGTGGCGGCCCATTTCTACTATGACGGACTACAAGTGTGAGTGTTGTATGGTAGTAGAGCAATCACTTACATCCAAAGGCTTTAATATACTCTCATGAGGGTCATGTGTTTTTCTTGCCAAACCGTCAATTAACCCTTTCCACTTTTCAAAGTTCTCTGAATGAGTCAGAGACTAAACACTTTCTGTAACTTTTATGCTTACTGAAAATGTATTTCTTATAAACAAGTGGCTCCTTAGTTCATCTTGTGGGTTACTCTTGTTCCTGTATTTTAGTGGTATTATTTGACACCCAAGAGATCTCTCCATTGGAAGTGAGTTTAAATTGTCATATTCTTCGCAATATGTCGCTAGTTCTAGCGCCAGTTGGGAACCATGCTTAAAACATTGAACTGCTTCTCACAAATCCTAATTTTTATTTGTGATTTGGATTTGTTACACAGAAACTTTTTTTGAGTGGAAACATGTTTTCTTTCCAACACTGATGAACCTTATGCTGTTAAATTGGCTGCGTTGCATTTGCTCTATGGGAAAAAGTTATGGTCATGAAACCTAGGACTCGTACATATATGCATTTTGTTAATGCCTTATAAAGCTTTACAGGAGCCGGTAGCGCAGTGGGTTAAGCGCTGGCCTACTGATATAGCCGACCGGGTTCGAGCCCCGCTTAAGGAGAGAATCTTTCCTACCGTAAACAGGGTTCCATTGCAAACAGCCTTTTAGTATCACTGTCCCATCGTTCTGATATGACTTGAAATACTGTTGAAAAGGACGTAAAATCGCAAGTCATCTATTCATCCATCTATAAAGCTTTACAAGAAAGAATTAAGCTTAATACCGGTACTGAAATGAGCCGCGACATGACAAAACAAACAAAATGGCATATGCGCCCAGCGAAGACTCAGATCAGCCTGTGTCTGATCAGAGTCTTTGCTGTGCGCTTAAAGGGTAGCCAAGGGTCTAGGCTACCTCCGTGCTGACATCAAAGCTCTTGATCACACTGGGTGGATGCCCAGGCTGATCTGAGTCTTCAATGGGCAAAGATGCCACTTTGTTGGTTCTGTCGTGTCGCGGCTCATTTATATTACCAAAAACATAGAGTTAGTTATGGCCATGTTGCAATGTATGCAGTTGCTTCATGACAACTTCATGCCCTGTCTACAGCAATTATGATAACTATGATGAATAAATTCTGCCTGGCTGTTGGATAATAAGATTATTACTCGACTTTCCTTTTTTCTTGACAACTATGTCCCTCTATCAATTTGCTCGTTTAAGCATCATAGACAAATTGTACAATTTTCTAATTAACCAAGTGAACAAGCAAGCACGATTACATGCGGGAGAGCAGAGAAAGAGAGACCGTGACAATAAAATCTTTTTGTCTAGTCCGTCTGCGGTGAGCAAGACATAGACGTCACAATTTTAGTTTGGTGTATGTGTGTCCGTTGTTGCGTGCGTGGGTGCGTTAGTGCGTATGAACGTCCGTCGGGATTCGTCTTGAACCATAACTTCTACATTTACGGAAGAATTTCAAAATCATTTGACACAATGGTTTTCCTTGATGAGTAAAGGTGTCATTTGAAATATTTGTTCAGGTAGGTCGAATGTAAAGGTCACACTTAAAGGTCAAATGATAAAATGATCATAAAATTGGACTCTTTAAGGTTTTAATCGCCCAAGCCATTTCTTCAAAATCTACGCGTTGGTGTCAAAATAATTTAGCACAATTGTTCTCCTTGATGAGAAGTGGTTTGTGAAACATTTGTCCAGGTAGATTTGCGCTCAAGTTCACACTTGAAGGTCAATGACAAAATTGTAATGAATAGAGCAGGGCCGGGTCATTACTTCTACATTTATGCATGGATTTCAAAATAATTTGGAACAATTGATCTTCTTAAAGAGTAGAAGTGTCATGTGAAACATTTATTCAGGTAGGTCCCAGGTCAATGTCACACATGAAGGTCAGATAATAAAATTGTCTTAAGTAGCGTTTTTCCATGCCATTACTTCTACATTAATGCACTGATTTCAAAATCATTTGGCACAATTGGTCTCCTTAATGAGTAAAAGTGTCATGTGAAATATATATTAAGGAAGGTCCAAGGTTAAAGTCACACTTGAAGGTCAAATAATCAAGTTGTCATAAAGTTAGCTTGTCCGGGCCATTACGTCTGCTTGTTTTCCTCAATGAAAAAAGAAAAAAAAGAAATATGTTGAAATAAGTTTGATGTTGTTTGGCTTCTTTCCAGAGTGGAACAGTAAGTCTTAACACACTTATATGTCACTAAAGGAAAGAGCGGGCTAGACAAGTTGTCCATGGTCAACCATCTAGTTATTTTATTTATTTATTATTTTTAATAAATATAGTCTTTTTTTAATTTTTGCAGGGCTGTGAGAAGTGAAGTTTTTACCGCAAACTTTTGCAAATACCGAGCAACACTCTCGTATTTTTTTTTCGTGCCACTTGAATTTTTTGTTTTACAAAATTATGATTCACTCAGAAAAGTATATATTTTTTTGTCCACTTCTCCCAACGATGTTCCCTAGGAGGCTCAAGATTTAAACATACATGCTTTAAAGCTATACAAGAAGGAAAACATTAAACTTAAATTCAGTGCCGAAATTTTTTTCCAAAAAAAAAAATAAGGTTAGAGCTTATAAACCATCATGGGCTGTGTTGCAATTCGTACCGTTGCTTTATGGCAACTGGAAGCTCTATTCAAAGTCCATGAGAACTATGAAGAATAAATTCTACTACAGTCAGCAGTGAAATTCCAATCACATCCTAAATCAATAAATGCCGAGGAAGCGACTGAGATCTGAGCTTGTTAAAAGTCACACATACAAGGAAATAATTGTCAGAAGGCATCTGGTAATTAAGACGAGTCCAGAGAACATGGCCTGATACTATTTAGGAGCGGCGGTGGTCTTAGTGGCTTACGCACTAGACTACCGATACAGGGGTCGGGGTTGCACGTTCGATTCCCCGCTCCTTCGGACTTTCAAGTGATGCTTTAAAGCGAGGCCCACACAACCGTATGCCATGTGTTTGTGAGACGTTAAGCCCAGTTTCACTCATATACTCATTCCTTTATACAGTATTCGACTAGCTCAGACTCGGATCAGCCTGCGCATTGAAAAAGTCTGATCGGACTCTAAGTTAGTTGATATATACATTTTACTGGATTCATAGACTGTTGAAGCGAAAAGGGGAGATTATGGTCAGACTGCGCAGATTTGCAAACTGATCAAAGGCTTCCCTGTACACAAACGACATCTGATCATTTTTCCTATGTCAACGCTTAATTGATTTTGAGTGAATGAATGAATTAGTTTTGGTCTAAGAATCATCCTCGCAATCCAAATGTAAACGAAGACGGTGTTTAATGTGTTTGTCCTCGAACTCATTATTCAGGCAAAAAAAGCTTTAAACGTCCATTTAAGTTTTTAAAAGTGCAGTTTGTGTAGAATATTTGTATAGAGTATTTCCGTTTATTTCTATTCTCCTTGATAATCATCATAATCAGCATCACCATCATCATTAAATTCCCTTTCTTCTTCATCGTCGTCAATATCTTTATCATATTCGCATCTTCTATATCGTCATTATCGTCGTTCCTCTTCTCCTCCTCATCATCATCTTCTTTTTCCTGATCTGCACAGAAACTTCATAATCTTCATCATCATAATCATGATCATCTTCATCTGCTTCTTCAACATCATCGTCGTCATTATCATTTTCTCCCACCTTTGCATATAAAAGATAGGCCCTCAGCTCATATAAAAAAACTTCTATCTTACATTAGCGACATCTTTCTTATATTAGCAACCAGGGTTTTTCTATTTTCGACAAATATCTTTATCATAAATGAGCAAAATGGACACGAAAGCTTGATAACGGATTATAGGTTTGTTACGTCACTAAATTTTAATGACGTCACTTAAACCGGTTATGCAACGTCGCTAGCAAACTTGACGCGTGTGACGTGCGAGGCTCAGTTGCATTTTGTGTTTGCCCTCTGGAAGATAAAATAGTCAACATGTCGTGTTTTCCGTCTATCTTGAGGCGCACGCGATAAACACACTGGGCAGCTTAAAATTTACTTCAGATCATTGGTTAAAAAGTTTATATTTTCCTGTTATGAAGCCTTATTCGACTTGAGGTTTAAAATCGGCTAAAAGTGGGAGAAAAATAATCCATCATGAGCCAGGTCAAATAGGATAGATAAATCTCACCCTCGGGGTCGGGGTCGGAATTTCAACCAGGAACTCGACAAGCCTCGTCCCCGATTGAAATTCCGACCCCTCGGGTGAGATTTCTCTATCCTACATGGACATTCATGATGGATTGTTATAATCTTCTTTTTCATAACCATCATCAACATAATTTTCGTAATCATCTACTTCATGATCATTATCCCCTTCTTCATCATTATCATCATCATCATTATCATCTTCATCATTATCATCATCATAATTATCATCTTCATCATTATCATCATCATCCTCATCGTCATCTGCTTCTTGTAGTTTCTAAACAAACCAAAACCTTGTCTTCAAAGGCAAGCAAAACACTTTAGTTTCAATTACAAGAAAGAATCCCAATTTCTGAAATTCAGACACACACATTTTTTAAAATATAGATGTGAATTCCTACAAATAAAAAGACTTTGCCCTGGCTTTACGATTGCCTAGGCCACAGGCTTATCTGATTTTTTTAAAATCATATTCAAAACTACAAGGGCCTCAGCTTAATATTTTGCATGGTATAATATACTATGGTGAGGTATCCTACAAAACTGGTTTTTGTTACAAATTTGCACAGCTAACAGGCCTGTCAGCAAAATTAAAGGGTAGTTCGGAAAAAATCTTGGTCTCAAAAAGCTTAAAGACCTAAAGAAGAGCTTAAAACTTTTCAGAACTCTGAGGGAAAGTAGACTCAAGTTTGTTACAAATCATGCGGTTTCAAAAACCAAGAATGCCCTTGTGGCGGATATCTTGTTAATATAATTTCGATTGTTTTTCTCAGGAACCTATTATCGAATAAACAAATAACTTTTCGGTCAACATCAGACTGATGAGTAAATTTAAGTTTTACAATAAAAATACAGGGACCCAAACATCGAACTTTTGATATATATAAATGAGGTCAGTGTTCAAACATCTTTTCTTAAATTTCTTACAAATGATGACAATACTTGAGTCAGTAGAGCATTTTCTGGGCCTCTTGTATTTAGGTCACCAGAGCCGAAGGCTCCAGGGAAGCTTATAGGATAGTTAGTTGTCCGTCGTCGTCATATGTCGTCTGACTTCGTATGTCGTCCGTCAACTCTTTCAAACCACATCTCCTCTTAAGCCACTGGGCCCATTGGGCACAACTTTCGTCTATAGCATCCCAACATGGGGGTCGAAAGTTTTTATTTTTATGAAAACCGGGTCTTTAGTTTTTGGTTGCTGTGGCAACTTAGAGTTCCCATAGACTTGAAATAAGGAAAATTGAAAAATGGCATTTACTGCTAAGCCATGGCAGTTATTTTGACAAAACTTTTATAGAAATGTTCCTTGAGAAGTCTTCTATCAGCTATATCTCTTTGACCGTCTGCTCTTTTTATTGGTTTCCATGAAAACCAAATGCAAACAAAAACTAAAAAAAAAAAAAAAAAAACATTTCCTCTGAAGCCACTATGCCGAGTGGGTCCAGGTTTCATCTATAGCATCCTTGGGCTGCGAGATTGAAAAGTAAAAATATAGGCAATGTTCAGGAATTAATGCACCCGCTCTCAAAACCAATCGGGAAAGAAGCACACACACACGGAAAAATTGACGCAAGTTCACGAAAGACAGTCACGGTAAACCGAATGAGCAGCTCTTTCCCAAATGCTCGTGATTAGCCACCTCATCTGAATCTACGTAGCTTGACCTCTAGTTTTTAAGTCCCAACATGATACCGCTTCGACGATTTTTTTTAAATTCTATGTTTCCAGGTGCTTTTAAAGAGTTGAGCTGTCAATGGTCACCGAAAATATTTATTATCACTTAACTGCGTCATCGCCTACATGTTTTCCAGAGGTGGCGAACAAAAGACGTAAAGGTAAATTATAAGAGGTAAAAAAAAAGACAAAGAAATAATGGGTTCATTAAACAGGTAAGAGGTCTCAGCAAATAGAATTTTTGAAAGACCCATGGGGTCGGCAGCTCGAAATATCTGTGGTATACGATATCAAAATTAAACGGTAAGGGTATGTAGCATTTTAGATCAGCATCTTTGCATCACACATATTGAGCGTCATGACCAAAGTAGTCACAAAGGGCGTTTTACTTTCATAAATTTAATGAGTGAAGACATCATTACTAAAAGATAATGAATGATTGAAAAGTATTAAAGTCCATTGTTTACTCCACCTACTATAGATTGCTCAAGTTAGATATGTATACAAGTTTTAAACAGGCCTAAATTCGCTTTGTCATAGCTTCACGCCTTTTAAAGTAATCCCTTTATTAATTGTTTTTCTCTTTATTTTCTTTAAAGACTAATCACATACCATTACAAAATTGCGAATTTCATTTTCTAGAATCAAACTTTTGTGTCGCAAATTAAGAAAACATATGCTAGCTATGCATGAATATTTATCCCAAAGCTAAACGAGGCATAAACCAGTATGACATTAAATTGTAGAAAAAGAGTCAGAAATCGGCTTTGTCAGGTATTGCCATCAGCGGACACCGCTAACTTGCTTTTTCTCTGACAGTCTCTGTATCTCTTAAGGTGAATTAGCCGCGACACAAGAAAACCAACAAAGTGGTTGTGCGCCCAGCGCAGACTCAGATCCGCCTGGGCATCCACCCAGGCTGATCAGACTCTTCGCGAAGGGCTTAAAAGGTAGCTAAGGGCCTAAGTTACCTCCATGTGGACAGCGAAGACTCTGATCAGACTGGGCGGATACCCAGGCTGATCTGAGTCTGCGCTGGGCGCTCAACTACTTTTTTGGTTTTCTCTTGTCGCGGCACAAATGTTTACTCGCAGGGGAGGCAACTCTTCCATTTTCATAAATGCCTCTCTTTTTAATTAGGATCATTTCAATAGATAAAGAATTTGCTCCAAAAGGAGCAAATTCTTTCCTTTGAGAGTAGACTGCAATTGAGAATGCGTACGTTTCCAGGCAAGCATACAGGAAATCACGACATTTGTTTCTCTTTGTAAAATTGGCTAAACGCCTGGAGATGTGCCCTTACACCTTAAAATGTCACTCGGAACTTGGTAGCAACAATGAAAAAAAAAATACACCAGGAAACTGGAATCTGAATATCAGTATACAAGGTTAGACATTTTGAAATGACGTTTGATAAGACGTCATTTACTTAAGGACAAAAGTTCAGCATAGATGTTTCTTTAACATCCGTGAAAAAACCTTTTGTCCATAAAATGAGTATAATATAACAACAAAGTTTGAATTCTTTTGTCAGTTCCAAAGTTTCTCCATTTTGCTGAAATCGTATGTTTAAGTGTAGAAATTTGGTAGAAATTAAGTGCTGCAGCCACGTTCATTAGCCCCTGTGTACTGGCAGAAGAAATGACCAAATGCAAGAACAACTTAGTTATAACAGACAACATATATTTATGTGTTTTATTGTATTTCAGCATAGAAACAAAACATATAATGTACGTTAATCTCAAAATTAATTAATTTTTATCATTATCATTCCCAATGAAAATGGCGAATGAAATTTGTAGATGAAGTAAACAGATAAAGAAAAAAAGGGTGGATTTCCTTATTATTGAACCGCTACATGACAAAACCAACAAAGTGGCATGTGCACCCAAAGAATAATTCAGATCAGCCTGGGCAGCCACCCAGTCAGATCAGTCTATGTTGTGCATTTGAAGGATAGCTAAAGGACTAAACTAGCTCTATGCGAACAGCGAGGACTGATCAGGCTGGGTGATCTGAGTTTTTGCTGAAAACACATGTCACTCTGTTGTTTTTGTCGTGTCGCGGCTCATGCGTTAGCCGTTATACCTCATGAAGTTTCAAATTCAAGGGCTGGTGAAAACCAAAGAAAGCTAGAAAGATAGATATTCATATTATAGCTTAGCAATACAGACAAATTGCAGACAAATAATTAGAAAACTGCTCGTGATGAATCGCTATTATTGGTTAATTAAGTTGATTGGCTAACATTGTTAGTCTGTTCTGAGTCTAGCTCTCAATAAATGGTTCATTCATAAGCCTTTCGGCTGAACGCCGTAGTAATAATTAAAAATTTTCTTTAGAAACTAGAATCTTGCAGTTAAAGACTGATCCTTCTATAAATGAGCAGCGACACGACAAAACCAACCAAGTGGCATGTGCGCCCAGCAAAGACTCAGATCAGCCTGGGCATTCGCCTATTCTGATCAGAGTCTTAACTGTGCGCAGCGAAGACTCAGATCAGCCTGGGCATTCGCCCAGTCTGATCAGAGTCTTTACTGTGCGCATAGGGCTAGCTTATGCCCTTAGCTGATAACAATTTGACAAACTGTAAAATATCACAGAATGCAAAATGCCATGCTGAAAACAACTGGAACGATGAAGCACTCTCAGTTGCACCAAAACCACATTTCAATGAACTTACAAATATAACGCGACGTCTGATTGGATAACGTAAGAAATTCGTGACAGTATATTCTGCGATATACTGTCGCAAACCTGACGTCATTAAGTACATGTAACGTCGCTTCTCACTGGCTGACGTTTGGTTTTACGTTGCTGAAAGGGCTTGAAATTGGTGCAAACTAGTACATTATGAAAGGTGAAAATATGGAAAGCGCATTAGAATCGGGATAACTGTGATAAAAATTGTCATTTGGGGAGGTAAATCATCAGTTTTATGGTCACAAATCGCGTTTTACGGCTCCGTTGGCGCGTCGCCGTAAAACGAAATTTCCGACCATAAAACCGATGATTTACCTCCCCAAATGAGAATTTTGAATACAGTTATCCCCTAAATGACATTCTGAATCCATGAAACCAATATTTGTTGAGATGGACATGAAGTATTATTGAACAGTACACTTCATACTGACCGACGCGAACCGGAGGTCAGTATGAAGTGTACAGTTCAATAACACTTCTTGTTCACCGAAACAAAAGTCAAGAATTGTTTTATTATATAGTAATTATTAGTTCAGTTGAACGGGCTGTCATTTAAGTTAACTTGCAGTCAAATATCATTTGAAGTTACTTCACAAACAGTTCACCATTAAGGTCAAGAATACGTAAATGGCACATACATAGAATTTTTTTAAATTTTGCACAGAGGTGCATTTTCATGTGTTACATCGAATTGTGCCATAAAAAGGATAGGTCACCGAGTTCGTTTAGTCGCTAGATCAGATTGAAAAGCATGAAATTTTGAGGCCGTTTCCATTGACGGCAATGGGAATGCGATGAAAAAACTCAGATTTTAAAATTTAAACGTACACAGCTTGTTTACCGGTACATAGATTTTTTTCAAAAACTGATATTTTATGTCACAGGATCTGTCGATTAAAATAAGGTAAGAAAATTCCTTGACTACCGAGTTTGTTTTTCAAGTAGCGCTTGCTAAGCAAGCATAGGTATGTATAAATTTACGCCATTCCGCGACGTCATTTATAAGCGACGTTGCAGTCGTTTACTGGCGACGTAATAAGACATACTAAGAGCGTTATGAGAATACGGAAAGATGAGGACTAATAGGATTCTCATGATTAATGCCTTAAGTTTCGTTAACACGGGCAAAGTGACTGTGACAAAGTAGGTTTGGAAAAGTAAAATTTGCTCGCGTGAATGAAAAAATATGCCACATTTTCATTGCCAAATTTATATGGTAAAGTTTTTATAACAAACAAAATTTGTCCGTGTGAAAAGAAAATTTGCCATAGAATATGTAACAAAGAAACTAGCTATGGGGATCAGCACAGAAAACTTTGCTCATAATCAAAACGGTTTGATTTTGAACAAAGTATATTTAACAAAGAAAAAGTGGCATGGTTGGCCGTTCACACGGGCAAAGTTTATTTGTCAAGGTAACCTTGACGAATAATGTTCGATCGTGTGAATTTCCTTGCCTAAATTTATTTGACAAAGATTCCATGCCACATTTTTCTTTAACAAATAATTTGCTCCGTGTTAACGCAAAATGTTTGGCAAACTTTCTTTGTTAAAGATTCTGTGACAAAGAAACTTTGGTGGCGTGAACGAGGCTTAAGTGAAAGAATTTATATTTCAGACTGTTTTAATAAAAAGTAGTAAAAAAAATGCAAGCATATTTTTAACAGTAATATGGTTATTGCAGCCGACACGACTGAGCTGCACATAAAAAACTGCGTTACCCTAAATCACAAAATGCGCCGTGCTATGATAAAATGGGTTCTTTGAGGCATATACGGTCAGCGGAAGCTCAGATGAGTGTGCGCAGCCGCCCAACCTGCCCAGAGCCTTTGTTGTCCTCTGGTACAATGATTCCGTGAGGAACAGCGAAGAGATTTATTAGTCTGTGCGTATGCGCAGGCTGATCTATGTGCATGTATCATAATTACTGATGACTCGTGTTCTGTCGGCGTGGCTCATGGTAGTCAGAAAAAAATGACCTTTGGACAGTATTTCAGTCATATCGAGATGATGGTAAGTTACAAGGTCAGCTTCTATATCCGCCATCGGTGGGATAGGTAAAAATAAAGACGTCTTGTAGCGTAGTGGCCGTAGGGGCGGTGTAAGAGCACCTCTATATCTTTGGCAACGGCATACAAGTGGAAGAAATATTGTATCATTCCTAGTTTGTAATCAAAACAGAGTTTTCGATGTCCAGAAAGGATATGTGATCATATGTTTATTAAAATCGCAAAAATCGGCATTATAATATATATTACATTCCGATCCCATAAAGCTCTAAAATCAGCTGGCATACATTTACTTGGTTTATTAATATTAATTATTTCGGATGCGCAATCCCACCGGCGCCGCGGACGTTCGGTTATGACGCAGACGGTTGCGGGTTAAGATTCGAATCCGGAGTCGGCCAGCTAGCGACTGGAAAAGTCTATTAGTCAAGCCAGCAGTAAATAGATAGCTTTTTCAAATCAGGAAAGGATAACGCAGCGACAGGAGAAAGATGGGCCCCACCATTCATATGTGTGTCTGAAATGTCCTGTGAGCCCTGAAAGCAGGGAAGGGACATGTAACCGGCCAGCCTTCTTACACACATGAAACTCTGTCTGTCTGTCAGTCTCTCTCTCTCTGTCTCTCTCTCTCTCTCTCTCTCTCTCTCTCTCTCTCTCTCTCTGATTAATTTTGCATGAATACACTTATGTTGATAAAATAACTTCAAACATACAGAGAAAAAAAGAAGATTGCAATATCAGCAAAGGGCTTGAATAAACAATGACAACAACTCCGTTTTCCCAATGTTTGACGTTATAATTGAATGTCCGATGGGGCCGCCATATTGAAAATTACACTGACTAGGAAGTATTTCGTGACGTAACGTCCTTCGCGACGCACGTAATTAATTGCGCCAGTCATTTACGTATTCTTGACCTTAAGACGTTACGTCACCAACCATGCCACATTAAGACGTTACGTCACAAACTATGCAACATGAAGTAATGCCTACTGCACATGATCAGCCTCTGAGCCAATAAAATGAGTTTTATTTATAGATTATATAATAATAACAATTGGTCATCAGCAAATGTCCATGTCTCCGGTCTGATTCCATTATGCAGAGTCATGACGGCAACTTCATTGCCTTCGTGACTAATTCACGTGAGGCCCTCCATAGCCGTTGTGAAATAAAAGACATTTTAAATTTTAAATGTATCAAAGAAACTATCAACTAAACATGCAACTAATCATTCCTTTCCATCCATAAACAAGCTTGTCTTAATTGAATACCTCCATTCTTAAATGGTATTAATATTTAATGTACCTGATTATTCGGTGCTGCTGTACAATTCCTAGTCCCTAAAAGCACTAAAATAGCAAACTGGTAGGGAAAAATGTACCCAGTAATACATAAAAACTTTCACAAAAAATGCCACGTCTTTCAATACAATAGCGGTTAGTTTTCGGGGAGTAGTTTTCATTTACCACGTGCTAATGAAATCACAGGTCACTGAACCGTGTATGTGATATTGAATTTAATTTTTTCCAAATGTTTGATCGTAGAAAGCAGAACACTAGACGTGCACTAGATTTGCCACAAAGTTTGGCTCAGTATATACTGATGCCATGCAATTGCATTATTCGGATTCTTATCATACAAATTAAGAATTTTTGGCGGAGACATGATAATTCTGCTTCTCTATGTGACTGTGAACAACTCTTGTTTTGTGACTGGAAGTATAACTACAGCTGCAGTCAAGACAACTTTAGTTTTACGGCTTGAAGTTAAACCACAACTGCAGTCAAATCCTTCTGGTGCTGGAAAACAATACTTAGCCAGTCCGGAAAAAGGCATGAGAAAAGATCAAAGAGCAGGACTTATCCTGGCAAGCACTAGACATTTATGCAACGTCGAATCAACGTGAATGCAACGCCATGGCGTTGCATCGACGCTGAAGCGACGTTGCCTTAACGTTATGCTGTCGCTGGTTAAACGAGAAAATGCTTAAATACTTAAGGCTCCATGACTGTTCACCTTCTACAATATCTTTTCTAAAGATTTTTCTTGTTATTAATAATAACAGTCAGATTTTGTTCGCAGAGGTCAGAGGTCACTGATGCCAAAATCCCTATACGCAAAGCGTAACACACCAACATAACGACTAATATTTCAAATTTAAAACATTCCCTATCTATTCTATCTTGCTGAAATAACGTGAGTTCCATTTTCTATGAATTGAAAACAATTTTCATTCATTTCAATGATTTTTAATCATGAAAACGTTGTTTTATATCGACTGACCAGGTAAGCGTAGTGATGGCCTATCGGATTTCCACAATTGACCTCTGACCTTTCTGCTCCAGTCCAACCGGAAACTTGGAACTCCGAACTCGCTTAAATTAATACTAGGCTACACAAGGCCATATAATCTACTGGCTATCAGTTGTTTTTCAGCTCCAAGTAAAGAGACAGTACCATGTGATCATCTTCATTACATAAAGAATCGCATATTATGTGATATCAAGTATTATATCATGAACAGTTTAATTAGTGTACCAAAGGGAAAATAGTTGTCTATATTTTAGTCCTGGTGATTCAAGGTGGTGCTGTGGTTGCTATATACACTCAAACCTGTCTTAGCCACCTCTACCAAGCAGAATCCTGTCTCAACGGGCCAAAATCTGATATCCCAGAGAAGCAGTGTAATTGAACCTGTATTTGGCAAGCGCCTACTTAAAGCAAGACTTTTGCTTAACGACAGGACTTCTGTGCCGGGGGAAGGGGGACTGGTTCCCTGTATAAGCATATATTACCTGTATAGATAAAGGTGTGAAAATTTATTCAACTTATCAGTAAGCCAGAATGACCAGTTATGATGATTTCATTGGCTACTGGCGGTGTTGACACTATGTGATCAAGAGACGGAATGACATTGTAGTAGTATTTCAATTCTCATATCGACGTTTCCCCGGAACTCAGCGGAACGGATCCATAGCCGCAGTGATGGGGCGCCGATCGTCCGCCCATGACATTGCGGCAATAAATCCTCCTTATTTAGTACCACCCTTTTCTTTAAACCAGGTTGACTGTAAGTTATACCTTTTACATTTGATACACATAAGACTATTCTTCTCTTTTATATGTTTAATTCAATCAACAATATTTTAAATACCAGAACCTCCAAATAAAGAACCAGTAGTAAAGTTTCATCAAGGCTATATTAATAAGATTTCAACAAAAAAAACACAAAGAGTCGGGTTTGTTTAAGATTTTACAGAGTCAGTAAAAGTGATAATTGAAACATTCAAAATCCTGCAAATCAATGATCATTATCGAAACGCTTTTGGTGAACTACCTACTACGGAAATGCTTTATAATAATCAAAACATGCAACAAACCTATTATTTTTGCAGGTGAATAAACTTAAAGGTCGCAAATAACCTAACATTTGCTAGGACTGACTTTATCTAATTATGCTTTGCCTTAAGGTGAAATCAGGGATTTCTTTACCTAAAACTTCTTGTGTAAAGTATTTAAAAGACCAATTTTGTCCCTCTCCTTTTGCTGCCTTAACCTTCTCTAGCTACTGCTGGGTTGACAGAACGAATTTTTCAGCCTCTGGCTGGCTCGATCTGGATTCGAACCTGCGACCTCCTGCACCATCGCAGAACACATCTTACCACTCAACTACGGCGCTTCTCTGAGTTGAGACCTGAACCAGATCAGGTCTTAACTCAGAGAAAGACTGTGATTAAGTGGTCTATACTTTCTCTCCACTCCCTTACCCATATCCCCAACCCTACCTCCCCACATACACACCGACCGCATATTGTTTTGCCTACAGCAGACTAAAGTTTTAAAAAGCCCTAGTTGAAACCAAGGTTTTAATTTAATCAATGTCATGTGAGGTAATGACAGACAATTTAACCGATAAAAAATTTACCGAAGAGCTTATTAGCATTAGCACCATACCAGAAAGCAATTATCTCAGTTTGTATCCATGTCTGATACGGAAGTTGATCATCATTATAACTGAAACGTCTGTAACTGTTTTATTGTAAATTCTAACAAGTCTAAGGTCCGTTTTGACATTAGATTGTGGAAACTCTATTAAAATGCCATTCGAAACTTGAATGTTATAACCCTGTTTTTACATTTCTGATACAGATATTGCAGCTGAAAAAAAAAAAGAATATAACAAATACATCTATCATCAGACCTCGCTGTTATTCAGTGGATAACGTCGTGTCATAAAAATCGTATGAACGCACGTTTAATAACTCTTTGGCGCGCACACGTAACGTCATTGACAACGTCCATGTCCAGCATCTGACCAAATTTCAAACATACCAAATTTCAAGCATCTTAGCCAAGCAGTTCTGGAGAAGAAAATTTTTAAGTATATTTTATTTGCGAACCCAAGACCCCCGCCGCAAGGCCTTTTTGGACTCTAGGGCAACCACTTGAACAAACTATGTAGAGGTCTACTAGACAATGCGGCATACCTAATATCAAAGTCCTAGGCTTAGCGGTTTCAGAGAAGATATCATTTGAAGCAAATTGTTGACGACGGACGACGCACTAAGTACGACGCACGACTGACGACGGACACTGAGTGATTACAATAGCTTATCCTCAGCCTATGGCTCAGGTGAGCTAATAATACGAACATAACTCTCGGGACCTTAAGGTTTATGGTAAACTTCAATATTTTTCTACCATTTCTAAAATGGGGAATAATGTAAGTGAATTTCTGTTTGTTTTCCTTGGCAAATAAGGCCTTCCAAAAAGGGGTTAACCCTTAAAGGAAAGGATTAGCCCTGCCCAACCCCAAACGGTCGGAATTATGTAAAGTTTACTGCAGTATGAAAGTGCACATGCCGAGTTAGCGTACCTTCAAAACAAATTTCGGACACAACGATGAGATTCTTTCTAAACAAGGCCTTTGAAGTGTTGATATAGCTCTGTTTTGATGAAAACTATTTACAAAGTCTGGAACAATATTTCCATGATCTATTATTTATCACCCTGTCTAACACATTTTATTACGTAACGTATATTACAGTAATTTGTATCTGGAAGTAATAAATATTGGTCATGACTAATGTCTGCATCTGGAAAAAACATTAGAATTTCAATCAGACAGTTAATGTTTACTCATGCCGTAAATGGTTTAAGGTAAATGGATACACATTCATGTTTGTGGTTGTTGTTTTTTTGTTTTTTGTTTTTTTTGTTGTTGTTGTTGTTTTTCTCTCGACATTTTTTCAAAGGAACACAACTTTGGGGATTTAGTGTTGGCGTCGGTGAACTGTGAAATGTATACTATTGTTAGTTTTAGGTTGGCATGTACATGATGAGTCTCACATACAAACAGCTGTGTGATCAATTTGACAATAATTGTAGTTGTTTCGGTGTTAGATATACAGCATCAGCCAACACCAAATTTCGCAAAAACAGTAATTGCAAGTTAATAAAAAATATTCACTTCTGAAATAGAAAAGGCTCTTTTTGTTTGTAAGTTTTGAAGCTGAAACAAATGATCTGTCATGAAAACTGGTCTAGTACAAAAAAAAGAAATGTCTTCAAAATGTCAATGATATATTTCCTTAAGACGGTCATTGTCGTTACAAATACACTGAACAGATTAGTGATGTTCTTATAAAATCGTTTATCATCCTGGTTCAGAGGACATCTACTTGCAGTCTGGGTTAATGACAATGTAAACAGAAGCTCAGAAGAAAAATACTATTAACAAGTCCAACAAAACATCCTAAAGAAAACGGACACAGTATCTAACATTGGCATATGAAAGACATGTCTTCTTTCATAAACAATGTTCATTAAAAAAACGTCCGCTTTTGTAGTAGTATGAGGGGTTGTAAAGATTTTTCTGTTTATGACATAGTGTTTATTTATGACATATGAAGGCCTTTCTGGCAATAAAACTCTGCAATCAAGCCTCTGACTTTTAGGCGGCGTAGTGGCTTTACTTCATCCACCCCCTTCCCCTCGCCCTCCCCACTGCCACACCGCAAGCACACACTAGATACAACATAGAAAACATTATCTATATGTTATATGTCTGCCAATCCGGTTTCTTCCTATTAGCTTAATTTAGCGGTTCTTCATCTCAAGGTTCTCAGAGTTTTTCGTTTCGGTTAATTGGAAGGTTTTAGAATCTGTAAACGTTTTAGGTAATGTTTGGCACATTCTCGTATTTTACGTTTTTATGATATGTATTTTATGAAACGGAAATTGAATACAAAATAGCTCGAATGTTCTGATTAGTTCGCGCACTTTCGTAGTCTGGCCATACCTTCTCCGTTCACACGAACGATCTGTGACTCCTGAGGTTGAATTACGGTTTGTGGGTACATCTCAATGTTTGTTTCGTCATTTTTACAAAAGGGGAACAACTTTGTTAGATACTGTTTGCGTTCCCGGGATGGCAAAGTCCCACCAAAATGGAATCAACTCTTAAGAAAACAATTTTATCCCCGTAGGAGCTATATTTTTCCTTTAAGAGCTGACACGCAGTGAGGATGAAGAGAAAAACAAAAAGTCCTTAAGTCTTTAACAATGTACAGCTGTTTCAGATGTTAGTCTTAGCGAATTGCACATTTCGTCAGGCGCCTTTTCTACTGTCTCAGCCCATATTTCAAATCATTTAGAGAAGTCAGACAACTGCATCTTAACACTGTAAATCTGATGAACTACATGCGTATTAGCTATGGATATCAATCTAGCTGATTACATCATACCAGCCTGTATAAAGATAACAAGCTGGCTGTCGCTGAGAACGCCTGCAGACATGAGCAGCGACACGAGAAAACCAACAAAGTGGTTGTGCGCCCAGCGAAGTCTAAGATCAGCCTGGGCATTCGCCCAGTCTGATCAGAGTCTTCGCTGTCCGCATGGTGGTAGCTTCGACCCTTAGCTACCCTTTAAGCGCTTAGCGAAGAGTCTGATCAGTCTAGGTAGAATCTCAGGTTGATATGAGTCTGCGCTGGGCGCTCAACCTCTTTGTTGTTTTTCTCGTGTTTCGGCACATTATCAACCTCATGACGTTTGATTCAGTCTGTAATATCTGCTCTTTCTTAAAGACACTGAACTATTGAAATAAGGAAGGTAACATAGGATTGGGTTTCATACTTCAGGACGAGGCTGTGCACGTAAATCTAGCTTAAACCCCAACAGTCTGGCCTGGGTTCTGCGTAATAGTATTTAAAATGGCACTTGAAATTGTTTGGTTCTTTTTATTCTCAAACCATTTAGCCTGGTGAAATCTGGCTTACCCTGAAGCACCATTAGTCTATTGAACAGGCATGTCTTGAGTACCATTGTAATAAATACCACACAAATTACAAGGTCATCTTCCCACTTTTACATGAATCATTATTTCTGAATTGAATCCTTTTATGTAGACGGGCTCTTTATTGGTGGTAAAGTGCGATAATTAACTGTTTCTCTGAGACGAAAAATAAATGTTTGGTGTTGGACTTCGTTTAATGCGGTGCCAATGACGAAGACTCGAATGAGACCATGCCCCTAGGTTACAAATTTGAGTACATTCTCAAGCTCAAAATAAAGCACCCTTTATTTTGAGTTTGAGATTATTCTCAAGTTTTACAACCTCGAACCCATATGTCACAGCAGTCAGGACAACAAGCTAAGTAGTAAGAGTACTGGTAGACTGGCTCCGATTCCCATGTTTTATATTTTATCCAGACCATAGAGGAACAGGAGCCAGTCTAAAATTAAACTATTAAAGAGTTCCTTTAAGAGCAGAGAATACATTCAGAAGAAGAAACAAGGGCCAGACTCCGTACTTTCGGCTAATAAAGCCTCATCAGTGAAGTAGTCTTACTACTAAGTACTCTGTGGCGGTACTTATGCTGCAGCCCCCTCCTCCCCCCCACCCCCTTATTGTTGTACATTTACATGTTCAACATTGTTCACTCCTTCGGGCATATGGACAAACCTCCGAGAAAGATGACTCCAGGTATATAAACTTTCAGTAAGAATTTGGTGTCAAAGGCGTCAAATACCCTCTCAAATAAGTAAATTTAAAGAGTAACTATACTTCAGGAATCAGAATCAGATTCCAAACCCTATCCCCAACATCAAAGTCCACTTAAGCAGTACATAAATAATACACCATATGGTAAATGGATGCATCTCCATGTTTTCCCGCCATTTTTGAAAAGAGAGACAGCTTGTATATCTTCCTGTTAACATCCCTGGATGACAAAGCCCCTCCAGAAAGGTCTACTCTTAAACGAAAGAATTTGCTCCCAATGGAGTTTTTTTTTCTTTTAAAAGGGTTGATCCCGTGGAGAAGGGAACCAAAACTTAAAATGTTGAAGTTATATCCTATTAAAGTTGCACCTATTCATCTAAAAGTTAGTCACCATGTAAAACGACAGCTAAATCAAAACCAAATGAGCCGCGACACGACAAAACCAACAATGTGGTCGTGCGTCCAGCGCAGGCTCAGATCAGCCTGGGCATCGGCCCAGTCTGATCAGAGTCTTCGCTGTCCGCATGAAGATTGACTACCCTTTAAGCGCTAAGCAAAGAGTCTGATCAGACTGGGCAGATGTCCAGGCTGATCTGAGTCTGCGCTGGGCGCATGACCACTTTGTTGGTTTTCTCGTGTCGCGGCTCAAATAGCTTCACATATCATTTTTCTTCTTTCCGATGCACTGGGAAGCATGTTCTTTTGTGTGATCATGGCCTTTCCTGACTTACTTTATTCCTACTTTATTATCCTTAATCGATATATCCCATGAGACCCTGTTGTAAACGTGCTTAGTTTCTGTAGTTTCATTAACTTTTGTTACACTGAAATCATCCTACAAGTCTGACCAGAATTGTAATAATATTTGTCTGCCTTGTGTCATTTTCGTCCACTCACGTTTATTTCAGAGTATTTTGATTCTTATTCTAGCTCTAGAAACTCATATGATATATTATCAAAGTGGCCGATTGCTTACCGTTTGCGAAATCTGACGTGTTAATTGAATAGGCTATTCAAAAAATGATTAGCCGTAAGTTTGATTGGCTGTAATTCCGTTTTTATACCCTTCTTTAATGCTACATACGAGCTAGAGCATATCCAATTTAAAACGCATAATGCTTAGTTTCCGCCATTTTGGTTTTGTTTGTCACCATCTTTGACCTAAACTTTACCTTTTTGTTCACAGAGAACTATCTGGTCGAGTAAACAAATAACTTCAATTACCTATTTCTTTGCAATCTTAAATTATTAATACATGTGCCAAATTAAAGCTAGGATAATACTTCAGCACTTGTCTTAATTAAATAGAATCACTACCTGTAGGGACATCTTGTGAGTTAGGTATGTATGAATATGGAGATAATTAACTTACAGCGCTGTTGTTCGTTTTGTTTATGCCCGATGTTTGACGTATGAACCGGATATATACCAGGTTTCGTGTTAATGATCTGTCTGACAAAATATAGACATTTTAAGCTTTAATCATGTAGATATATTTTCACAATTATTTTACAAACATGAATCTACATCCATGGCCTTATATCCACTTATAAGAAAAGAAATACAGTTCTTGTAACACGCAATGTATATAGTTAAGGATCCGAGTGATTAATACAAGCCCATGTACATATGTAGTGTAAAACGCCGATGATCAGGACCTGATACAATCAAAGTCCACCTCCAACCCATGATACCAAAGTACAGTCACATAATGGTACAGTTACATATAAAGTATGAGCAGAGTTTATTCTTACCAGTATTCTCACTTTTGGGAACGGCAAGTGGCCCGTTGGTCAAATTCTCCTAACTTTGTGTAGGACAACCAAAAATCTTTTTAAAAAAATATGAACTTTTGCGGCCAAAAATTATCTGTCTGGCATATTAAAAAGAGCCGCTACATAACAAAACAAACAATGTGGCACGCGCGCCGAATTAAGACTCAGATCATATGGGTATCCACCCAGTCTGATCAGGTTCTTCGATGTGCGCTGAAGAGGTAGCTAAGGGTCTAACCTAGCTACCTGTGGACAGAAAAGACCCTAATCAGACTGGGCAGATCTGGGTCTTCGCTGGACGCAAATGCCATTTTGTTGGTTTTGTCGTGTTGCGGCTCAAATGCATAGGATATATAGCTAGTGGACAATTATCGCCGTCGAAACTTTGTTTGGCCTGTCAAGCTTTTGGGCAACCATATCAATCTTTAGAGTCTCCAGTACTGATTCTTAGCAATTCGAGGCTGTGTTAAGTCACACAACACTCAGATATTCGCACCCGTAGCACAGTTTCTAATGTCACGTCTCAGATTTGCAAATTGTTGCTGATGCGACCGTATATGCAACATTGCATTCAACAGTGTCGGACATGCATGATTAATGTCATATGATACGTGTTGCTAGTCACCGTTAGAATTTCCCGTTTGCTGTCGTTTAATGGAATAAGGAATTTGATTGTATCAGTTCCTGATCACTGCCATTTTAAGTCTTTAAGCGCCAAAAAGCAGACGACATACATTTACGTCTGCGAAAATTCAAAAATGCCTTGTCACAGACACTTCATATTGAGAATTCAAAGACTAGAGGGCAAACAGTGTAGGTCCAGATGAGGCGGCTCATGTTTGCTAGTTCCATGTTTGCCAATTCTGTTATTTTCGTCTCTGGTACTTAAAGTGTTAAACTACTTTTCATACCGGTTTTGTGTTCTTGAGCTTCAGATTTCTCAATATACATACTAGTGTGTATAAGAGAATCAAACCAGTGTTCAGATTTGTGGTTGCGTGGACTAGTCTCAATGTTTGCAGAGTACACGTGCACTAGGTGCCCTTCTAATATCGCAGCATATACATTATCAGGACTTGTCCTGCTTATTTGATTATTTGACAAGTGCGTGAGCACTTCTGAGTTGCATTTGTTTTTAATTTTAAAATTACTGAAGTAGCATTTCTTTTCTCATACCCACCGGCAAGATCGTTTAGAGTTTATGAGGTGCTGGTGTCTGAATTCCCGGTGCACCAAAATGATAGCATAGCTAATTCTTAGCTAGATATGTCAGTAGTAATTATTTTCTAAGACCCATCGGCGGTGTCGTTCAAAGTTTATGTGACGTGCATAAGTCTGAATTCCATGTGCACCAAAGTGAATGGCGCAGTAGTTCTAAGTCGAATATTTCAATTATTTCAAAACTCTGTCATAATAGATGCTGCTTCAAAGTTTTTTTATTTTTTTATTGTTTTTTTTTTTTTTTTTTTTGTCTTTTGATTGTTTCGAAAAAGATGGCACCAGATGAGAGAGGAGTATCTTTGTTTTTCTCTTGTATAAGGATGAATTTTATTTTTGTGGATTTTATCAATTTGTAAACACCGGCGAATCACTCACAAACTGAATAAAGCCGGGCTTTATGTTTAGTTTGTGAGGTGATTCGCCGGCGTTTACGCATCCATAAAATCCACAAAGATAAAATTCTTTTTTTTATAATTCCAACTAGGTCATTTTTATCTTCAAAATGTCAGCTATGCCGAGAATTTTAGAAACTGCCGCAAAGAAGTAGTCCAATTTTGAAGAGTAACTACACTTCAGGAACTGACTGAATCAGATCCCAAACCCTATCCCCAACATCAAAGGGAAAGATTGACAAAGACATCCCAACAAACAATAAATTACGAGTACAAGTGATAAGCCGAGTCAGCAGCTCTTTCCCAAATAGATGGCAACTCAGCTATCTTTATTGAACTAAATAATTTAGACCAACAGACGGGTTACAACGGACTAAGCAAATTATATGAAAAACATTTAACAACACTTTTTACCAATTTTCTATTTTTATGATAGAAGGATTAAACTGAGAACACAATAAATTCAAACAGCACCGAACATAAAACAAATGCAACCGCAACAAAAGTACCGCCTTGGGACGGTCAGTAATAACTACTGGGGGGTTTAAACCGGTTTTACTGGGCACAAACCTTCAAGTAGTTCCAGATTTCCGGTTCAAGGGATTTATCGAAGTATAAACGCCGTTTTCTGTACGCTCTTGACCAATCATACTGTGCTAAATTAGCAACAGAAAACTGAGTTGGACTTATTAAAGGGTAAAAACAAAACAAAAACGGCACCTCAAGCTGAGAGTTAACTGTGCATCCATTATGGTTACCGGGAAGTTCTAACTTCAGCACCTCATAAAATTTGAGCGACTCCGCCGGTGGGTATCTTTACTTTTTCTGTCGTACAGTGTAAGAAAAAAAAATCAAAATCGATGATTTAAATGCAGTTTCAAAAACATGTCCTTTGATTACATTTTGGATGTAATTAAACGCACTCACCAAAGAACTGAAAAAAATATGCGAACGAATAAATAAATAATTAAACAGCAGATTCTGCCCCGACTAAATGACGTTGTTCTTTTTTTCCAGAAAATTCACGCCTCACTAACAATGTCTTTGGACGGGCCGACCATTTTGACCTATATATACTTCATACCAACAATACTGAGCCTATTACATGTTTGAAAGTATTTTTTGTTGTAGTTGTTGTGGTATTTTGCATGCCTGGCACTCAAGTTAAACTGTCATAACTGTATGATTTATGGGTCTGTATTGCAAGTGAAGTCATAAAGACCGAAAATGTAATTGAACTATTCACTACGTATAGGTTAGAGGCTATGAAGAGAAATCTTCGCAATTAAGAACCTGAAGCGAGCGTAGCGAGCGGAAGGTTCTTAATTGCGAAGATTTCTCTTCATAGCCTCTAACCGGCTTAGTGTTTGCCCCAGATAATAAACTGATCCTGGTCTGTCCAGTTTTCCAAAATCTTTCAGATAAATTTTTTTGAGAGATAATTTGTGTTTAAAAAAAAAAAAAAATACTGAAAAAAAAATCCCAAAATGACCACTCTCCAATGTACTTTGATTATAGTAATGATGCAACCTCAAAACATGATGCAATATCATGACAGTCCCAAAATAGCTTGGAGAGGAGGGGCTTAATTAGAATACTGCTTTTAAATTTTTTGTCATGCTGTCATTTAGCTTGGAGAGGAGGAGCATAATTAGAATACTGCTTCTAGAGTGAGTGTCATGCTGTCATTTATGATTTGTGTTCAGATGACTTTGCACATTCCCATCCATTCAGTTTTTGGAGCTCAAACATGGCAGGTCACTTTGATTTTCCTTTGTTGAATGAGGATTATTTTCATCTCTTTACACAAATTGTAGTTATTTGATTTGTGTTACGAGATGCATCTTATTACGGAGGAACATATAAGAGGAGTATTTTGTGATAGTTTTGAATTATTTTTATTTCTCCATGAAAAACGTATGTTGTGGATATTCATTAGAACTGCCTTTTCGAGGCAATTCTAACAAATATTTACAACATGCTTTAAAACAATGCTGTGGGTACCTACAGAACTGCCTCGTCGAGGCGATTCTAATAAGTATCCACATGTTTTTACAGTATTATATGTTTATTTTAAAAATAATGTTATGGTTTGCCATAGAACCGCCTCGTCGAGGTGGTTCTAAGGAGTAACCATAAAATACATTTTTATGGAGAATACTGCCAAATACTCCCTTCATCTGTCCCTCTGTAATGAGAAGAAAAAACCCTCATTCGAGAAATCTACATTAACTTCTAAATCAATTTGACCTGTCATGTTGAAGCTATTTTTAGACGTGACAAGCCACAGAAGACTGTACATTTCTGATCACTTGAATTTTCAAGTCTTCAGTAGATTTATTGGTGAAGACTCTCTTCATGGATAAGAGATGAGTCTACACCAATAAATCTATTGAAAATTTGAAAATTCGGGTGATCTGATTGGTTTATTATCTGGGGCAAACACTAAATACACATTGGCGCTTAAGTGAATATTGCCTCTGGTCATAAAACGATATATATCAAATATGGAGGCAAATTACTTGTTGCAGCATACGTTATATTATTAAAAGTCTGGAATAGGTAGACTGAAATTAGATAATGCAAACATGATTTATTCCAGCCTCTGTAAGTGATATCTGTCAAAACAAACACAGAATTATTCTTTCAGAAACCTCATTTGAAAAAAAATCTTCATTGTGTCTGTCACATCGAGCAGTTCTTGAGCTGAAATACTTTATTGCTTTAAACGTACAATCTGAAGCCAACCAGACATTTTCCTTGTTTCATACATGTCTGCATTATTTCTTGACATTCTTTAACAACGGGAAGCGAACTTCATGAAAGATCACAAAACTCCAGAATTACATAAATGAATGAAATCATCAGATAATTCTCTTGTATCAAAAAACAATTCAGTACCCCATTGTCGAACATGAATATATCATAATACTCGTCTGTTTGCAGAGATTTAAGCGAAGCCAGATATTATCTTTAATAATATTCTGAGCAAATATCATGGCATAAGTCTTAACAGACAGTATGATTCCAAACCTGCCGAGTCTTTATCGTTTGCATAATGCACGAGGTACATTTTTGCTGTGCCAAAGCCTAGGTCCCCATGCCTAAACTCCTGGACATCACATTGTGGAATATAGTTTATTTTCGCATAATAAAAGAGATGTAGCGACTATTCAGTAATTTGCTTTTTTTAACATTGTAATAAGCTCATAACTTTCAAAACATATCGCCGGGCCGGGTAGCGCAATCGGTAGGGCACCTGACTCGTAAGTCAGAGGTCCTGGGTTCGAATCCCGGTCTGGCCACATACTTTCGTTTCTACTTCCGCTGATCCAAGAAGGGCAGTTGTCAGTTACTGGCGAAAGTATGTGCACTTAGTACTGGTTAACCGCTTAGGTTGTCTAAGCCTGCCCAGGAATAGTGTGGCTAGGTTAACTGACCGTCCCGACATGACCTTAGTTGTTTACCGTGGACGTTAAGCATCAAATCAACCAACCAACCAAATCAAAACATATCAGCCTTTATCAGAAATGATAATTTTTAGATAGCAACCATATTTCTTATGACGCGTTTTTGTCTTCCAAAATTGGAATTCTAATGACTGAAATTGTATGTATCTAAAGGATACTCTTCTAAAAGTTTGAAGCAGATCACATTTTCGGTCAGTCTGTCTTCAAGCTATTGAAAGCTTTCAGCAAATATTAGTCTGACCATGACATAAATTTTCAGCTTTATATAAGAACATTTTATTTATTTGTAACAATTACATCTAGGGATACAGATTTACAAAAGTCGACAGACTTCCTTCTGAATCCCTTTGTATAAACGTATGTTCTGTTAACCATTCTGTACATAAGTGTATGATGTTTATACAAATAAATAAAGTTTAAACTAACAATTACATCTAACAGCTAAGAAAGATATTTTACGAAGTCTTCAACATTTAGATTTAAATCAATATGTCTTCTAGTATTATCGAGTAAAGGGCCAACGAACTATTTGGGCTCATGTTATATTCATCATTTAGAATGCTCGGATGTGCAGATTAATGTGTATGGGTATGCCTACCAATAATTTAACTGGTCCTCTGTTGGTACATGAATCGTAATACATTTACGATATGAACTTAACAGAATGGGAAAGTAGAGTGATCAAAGTACCAACATCTGGTCCAACTTCATAACTCATATAAATATCGACAAATCCAAAATATTTATATATAAAGACATGGACCCCCAAAACGAAATGGAATCAGTTGCTCGTGTGTAGTAGGCATCACAAGCATCATTTACATCATTCTAAATGGTGCTCGCGAGTAGTAAACAGGCCGTGCATCGTAGACGGCGGAAATTACACAGCGACAATAACTGTCTCAGGTTGGCTAGGCAAGGTTGCTTTGTAGAAAATAAATTGAAAAAAGTGTGCCTTACACTTTGTTAAAATAAAGGAATTTTATATTATTGCTGCAATGCCTTCTCAGTATGTCTTTCTTTACAAATTAAAAGTTCTTTCCTCAAGTTTCATACTCATAGTTGTTATAACTGTGGAAGGACTATGCATGCCCTCTACTTCCGTTGGCAGGCGGAATCTTGCCTGGCAACCATTGTACCGTATCAGCTATACCAAGAGTGCTAGCTTTACAGCCATGAACCAGCTCAACAATAACCCTTCAACTGCCTGTTGCACGGAATATTCATTTATTTTATATATTTTTTTTCTATTTTTCTTTTTTTTTCATTTATGTTTTTTTACATATTTTAGGTGAGACATATGAGCCGCGACACGAGAAAACCAACAAAGTGGTTGTGCGAACAGCCCAGACTCAGATCAGCCTAGGCATCCGCCCAGTCTGATCAGAGTCTTCGCTGTCCGCATGGAGGTAGCTTAGTCCCTTGGCTACCCTTTAAGCGCTTAGCGAAGAGTCTGATCAGACTGGTCAAATGCCCAGGCTGATCTGAATCTGCGCTGGGCGTACGACCACATAGTTGGTTTTCTCGCGACCAGGAATAAGAAAAATGTTTATTGAGATGCTGATAATGGAATAAGAAAAATGTTTATTGAGATGCTGATATTATCAACATCTCAATAAACATTTTTCTTATTCCTGGTCAATATTCCGAGTATGTCTGAACATATTGTACCGACCTAGCCAATACAATTTACATAACATTCTCTAATGTGTCTGAACGAGCTCACAAGGGATATATCATTATGGCTACAGGTAATTTATTTGATGAAATTGACAGCAGGCAAGGTTAGTAATAACAAATTTCAATCAATTTAAGCACTGAATGAAGTCATGATTGATTTCATTGTCTTACCCAACGGCGAAGTCAAGCGTAGCTATTTCTGGGGTGAAGAACAACACTGTTGTCACAGGGACTGCTCAATCAGGCCCGGATCTAAACCACAGCTAGCTGGCGATGCTGTCTCTTGACAAATGCTCAATGGAGGAGGCCGTAATCAGGTAATCAGGGCGAGATAATATCATGCTTACTTTTAAATATATGTTGAGGCATCTCAAACGAATCGCCTAGCAAGGCGATTCTAATGAGATGCAACAACAAAGTTCAATCTATCCTTATGGAATTTCATCTCAAATTATCATCAGGTGCTCCTTATTACCTACTTTCCTGCATTATGCTAGACACAAAGCCCCGGGTGGCGAGGATTAAGCCCTAAAGCCAATCCCCTGTATCCGGAGCTGAACCTGTAGACTTACAAGTTACATTGATAGTCAGAAGCAAGGGCCTACTGTGCTTGCAGAAGATGCAGCGAGGGGTTCTGGACATTTTTTCTCTTGTCTATCACTTCTCTCAAAGGGCCGTTAAACCCAAAACAACCAACCAACCAAATACATGCAATGGTGCATACGTTCTGAAAACTCAGATCCTTTGGAAACAAGCAATAAGCTAAAGAAATAAAAATAGAAGACTCGGTTTAGCTGACACTGCTCATGACCAGTGATGGAATGTACTGCACCGGTCATGCGCTCTAGCAACGGCTTAAGCAGAATTCTGTTTTCGAAATGTCTCTAACTGAAGTAAGTGATCCTAAAATTTTAGAAATAATATAATCTACATTAGGATGAAGTTGTTTTATCGCAGTGAGTTACACAAGTTTTGCAATGTTCAACCTTTTGGAAGCAAGGAATACGCCAGAGAATTGAAAGTAGTAGAGTCGGATACATTGGAACGGTTCGTGACTAGGAAAGGAATGTACCACACCGCCCATGCCCCCTTGCACCTCCTGGGAAATCTTTTTTGATCCAGTAGGAATGATTTCTGGTAAACAACCGAAGGAGATCACTATATTTTGTTTGTTTTGCCAACTTATATCATTGGCATTCGCCATGGTCGTATGGGATCTAATGAACAAAACGAACTCATCGATAAAGTAGACTTTTACTTTAACAAGTAAGGCATAAATGCAATGTAATGACCAAAACCGCAAATGAAACATAGGATAGATAAGAAACATAGACTTAAAAGTGTAAATTGCTTTTTTGTAACATATATCCTGGTCATGAAACAAAAAGCTTACATCATATGAGCCGTAACACGAGAAAACCAACAATGTGGTTGCAAAGCGCATACGCCCAGTCTGCTCAGACTCTTCCGTAAGCGCTTAAAGGGTAGCTAAGGGTCTAAGTTACCTTCATCGAAAAGCGCAGAAACTGGTCAGACTGGGCGGATGCCCAGGCTGATCTGAGTCTGCGCTGGGCCCTCAACCAATTTGTTGTTTTGTTGTTGTTTTTTTTGTGTGTCGCGGCTCATGTATAATAAAGCATCGAAGATATGATGATTGCTAATATATCATGATAATAAGATTCCAGGCCAAATAAGGTGACTGGGTGTTCTTTTAGATGAATTAACTCTGCAATTTTAATATGTCCGTCCTTCTCAATGGTGGTCAACCCTTAAAGGAAATAATTTTTTCCCTTGTAGTAAATTCTTTTGTTCTTTGAAGCAAATTCATTCTTTTAAGAGCAAACTTCGTTTAAAAAAATCTTCCTTAAAGGAAGCAATCAGAAAAGCATGCCCAGTTAAACCAATGTGTAAAACATGGCGGAAACATGGAGCTTTACCAATACACCTTAAGTATTATCGTTAAGATATAAAGAGACAATAAGGTCGTTTCCTTTGAATGAAGTAAATACAATAATATTTAGAAACTGAGATCATCAAATTCCTACACCCCACCTGGAACACCAATGGGAAAGGAACAGATCTGGTTTGGTACAAGTAGTTTACTTGAAATAGAATTGAACCGCGACATAACAAAACCAACAAAGTGACATGTGCGCACGGCGAAGACTCAGATCAGCCTAGGCATCCGCCCAGTCCGACCAAAGTCTTTGCTGTGCGCTTTTGCGGTAGCTAAGGGCCTAAGCTAGCTAGCTCCATGCGGACAGCGAAAACTCTGATCAGACTGGACGGATACCCAGGCAGATCTGAGTCTTCGCTGGGCGCATATGCCACTTTGTTGGATTTGTTATGTCGCGGCTCTATTAGACAGCAGCTGTGTAAGATGACACTCCTGGTTAACTCAAAATTTAAGCCTTTGGTTATAATAAAATACATTTTGAAGGAATAAAGCCAAACTATACCAATGCTTTTCGACTCTATGGGACCACGTTTTCCAATTTCAAAAGAAAAAAAACTTTATTGCATTAGGTTATTTGTTTTACAGTAATGACTGCTATAATCCCACTTACAGTTTAGAGTTTTCACATGTGTCATCAAGTTTCACCAGTAAAAGGTGACAGTCAAGAGAAACTACACTGCTCAAAACATTTAAAGGAACATCAAATATTTTTCCGTAGACGACAGTGCAACGCATCCCCACTTTGAGAGCCATTTACTTTCGCTCGACAAAGACATTTTTCCCATTGTTTGCCAGTTTTTTTAAAGAGGGTCGCGGTTACTGACAGCACATGTGTTAATCCAATATTTGCCTTGCTCATGCCCATGGACTGTTTTTTGTACAAATGAAATTTTGGTAAAAAATTGCATTATTTCAGAACAGGGGAAGAGCATGAAAATTACAACCGAAATCAACACAATCACTTTGCCTATGCTGAATGTCTTACAAGGTGACCTGTTTGAAAGATTCACTTTGAACTCAAGTTTATGAGATTTTATAGACTTCCAGAAAAATGCCTCATTTTCAGAAAAATCGAAAAAATGCAAAATCTGTTCCATGGAAATGATCTGGGTATCAGTTGTATTGAAATTCTTGTTGTCTAAAACTTTGATTGTTCTTGCAACCGCTGCAAAGGAATGGTGAATTCTTGGCCTTTAGCGATCGAATTTATCGGCCGTGGAACTGGGTATATGTTGTAGTAATGTCTATGGGAAAATATCAGCCGTTCCTTTAAATATTTTGAGCAGTGTATTAGCTGACTATTCTAATAGTATCCTGGCTGTCATTTTGACTTAAGGCAAACAATCGCAACGTTTACAATAACTTTGCATTTATGTCAACATAGCAGAAAAAGAAAGTTATATGTTATCTTACTTGATTTAGTTTCGGAAATGTTTGTGCATAACATTTTCGTTTTACATTGATAGCTACTACATATTTTGTCATAACAGAAACGCTCTTGTCACTGATCGAACGTCGAAAGAACAATGAATTTACAATAAAAGTGCAGTTTCCAGTGTCCATACCTTTATGTTAGCAGGTGTTACATGCATGAATGGTTAAAATTCCAAAATTCAAATTCTTTATTGTAAGTCAGTTAACGCATTTCATTCTAAATTGGAAATGCGTTTATAAGCTCTATCACGTTGCCTAATCACAATAAATGCACGTATTGTATTAGTGTATATGTTTATACCGAAATAAAATATTGTTTAAACTAACATTCCAAAGCATCTGAAGCCATTTTTCCAATTCTGTTCAATAATAAACTGAATAACATGTAAGATCATTTCCGTCACTTTTGAAATGGCCCTTGTAAAATGCGTTGATATATTTTATCTTTGAGGCAATAAATCTTTAATTTGTTTCAATGCCGCATTTACAAGTATATGCCAAACGAATACTTTATTAACATCTTCCGGCAATGCTTATTATGTAATTAGCCTCAAAGTTGCATACTTTTAAAAGAAACCTTATCCAAAAGACAAATTACTTTCAAATATAGTTGGTCAATAAAAAATCATTTAGTATTTCATTGTCACCCGAAGTTTCTCAAAGATAGTTTCTGCTTCATCTAAATTTATGATGCTTACACTAAATAATCGAATCCGTTTAAGACTTCTTTGGTATGACTTTATTCTATACATCTAACAGGCTCGGGATGGTGTGTTTGTACAAGTGATTAATGACTCATATCCGTTGATTACTGATATTTTGTCTAATATTCATAAAGACTACTAATCATTCTGCTGTAAACCTTCTACTGATTACTGATTTGCGGCAAAAATAAACACTGACTGCTGAATTTTGTCCCGAAATTGTATTGCTTACTTACTCTGGGCACACCCCATTGAGACCGTCATTTAACATCTAAAATATTCCGGAATTGTCTATGTTTAAATGACCTACGAGTTCGGACTTATGATATGGGTACCTTGACCACTATCATTAATGATAATCTAGTATTTTGGAAAACAGAACTCGTAATACAAAACAAGGAGCCGTACACTTAACAGTAGCTAAGTGTCCATGCGACCTTCACATGGACATTGAGGACTCTGATCAGCCTGGGCATCCGTCCAGGCTGATTGGAGTCGTCGCAGGGCGCACATACCACTTTGTTGGTTTCGTTGTGGCTCGGCTCAATTCAAACTGATTCAGGCTTTAGATCATTTTGTAGAAAAGTCTTTTCTGCTTCAGTTATACTCGGATCGACCAAAATGAACGTTTGAAAAAATGATGACATAAACATATATGCCCAGAATATCACTGACCACATAATCAATGTAGCTAAACTTTATATACAAAACAAAAATATAAAAGTAAGACAATCAGATCCTCCCTGGCTTAATAATAAAATTAAGAAAATGATAAGGAAAAGGAAACGTTTATTCAAAAAATTTAAAAGAAGTCATGACGACGTAGATTTTCAAAACTATAAGCGCTTTAGGAATAACGTTACAAATGAAATTCGGAAATCCAAAAAAGACCAAATTGACAGACTTGCATCAGATCTCAAAAACAACACTAATTCTCCTAGAGATTGGTGGAAAACTCTAAAAACTGTTATAAAACCAACAATAACAACAGCAATACCACCACTTGAACAAGACGGCCGTGTATATTCAGATGGTAAAGATAAGGCTAATATCTTCAATTCTTTTTTCGCTAACCAATCAGTATTAGATGATAGTAATGCTTCTCTCCCAGTCACATTTCCCCCGCCCCAGTCAGTCATTGCACCCATTACCTTTACTCCCGACGAAGTTGAATCAGTTCTCAAATCTCTCAAAACAGGGAAGGCTGCTGGGCCTGACACAATTAACAACAGATTATTGATAGAGCTTGCACAACATCTTGCATCACCACTTTGTGATCTATTCAATTTCTCTCTTCTTACAGGAAAAGTACCCGATGCATGGAAAATAGCTAACGTTACGCCCATTCACAAAAAGAATGTCCCAAATGACGTCTCAAATTATAGACCAATATGTCTGTTAAGCACTGTAGGCAAAGTCATTGAAAAATTAGTACACAAACATGTCTTCAACTTCTTTCGAGATAATGAAATACTGACAGCTCTACAATCTGGCTTTGTGGAAGGCGACTCCACTGTAAATCAACGTGTAGACATCTACAATACTTTTTGTAAAGCATTTGATGATGGAAAAGAAGTGCGAACAATATTTTTCGATATAAGCAAAGCATTCGATAGAGTTTGGCACAAGGGCCTTCTATTCAAACTCCAAAGTGTTGGAATAACTGGAACTCTTTTAGAGTGGTTTACTGACTATTTACACAATAGAAAACAAAGAGTCGTCTTGCCTGGCGGAACCTCTAATTGGACAACAATTTCGGCTGGCGTTCCTCAGGGCTCTATTCTTGGGCCCCTTTTGTTTCTGGTGTACATAAATGATATAGTCGAAGACATCAATTCCTTTATAAGATTATTTGTAGATGACACGTCTCTTTATGTCATCGTTGAAAACCCTCTTGTCTCAGCCGAAATACTCAACTCCGATATTGATAAAGTACACTCGTGGGCAACAAAGTGGCTGGTCACATTTAATCCTCTTAAAACAGAAGAAATGATATTCTCAAGGAAACTGAATAAACCGCATCATCCTCCTATATACATGAATCAGAATCAAATTGCACAAGTAAGCTCTCATAAGCACTTAGGACTCACTCTTTCTGAAGATCTATCTTGGCACGAGCATTTTGAAACTATTAAGTCTAAAGCCTGGAATCGTATAAATATCATGCGTAAGCTCAAGTTTCAGCTCGATAGAAAATCTCTCCAAACAATTTATTTTTCATTTATCAGACCTCTTTTGGAGTATGCAGATGTCGTTTGGGACAACTGCTTCCAGTACGAGGCAAATGAGTTGGAAAAAATCCAAAACGAAGCTGCTAGAATTGTTACTGGCGCCACAAAACTTGTCTCGATCAATAATTTGTTGAAAGAGACTGGATGGGAATTACTGTCAACCAGAAGGAAAAAACACAAACTTACACTTTTCTATAAAATGAATAATGGCTTATGTCCCAGTTATTTGAGTTCATTAGTCCCTCCATCTGTTGGAAGCAATACAACTTACAGTCTTCGAAACGCTAGAGATATTCAAACTATACATACTAAGTCGCAGCTTTACTATAATTCATTTCTACCGTCAGTTATTCGAGATTGGAACGATTTACCGTTGGAAACTCGTGATGCAAGCAGTCTAAATTCCTTTAAGTACAAACTTAACACCGACCTAACACTCCCACCCGTATATTTCAATGACGGTAATCGGTACGGTCAAATTTATCCTTCCAGACTTAGAACTGGTTGCAGCTCTCTCAACAGTCATCTCTACGCAAAGCACATAATTGATAATCCGCTGTGCATTTGCGGTGAGGTTGAGGATGTAGATCATTACCTACTTCAGTGTAACAGGTATGCAGAACATAGAAGAGAAATGCTTAACATAATATCTACATTATGTCCACCAACTACACACACACTTTTGTGGGGTAACCCTGAGCTGACACGCCAAACAAATAAAGAATTTTTCCTAGCTGTTCAGAATTTTATACTGAAAACCAAGCGCTTCGAAATACAGTAGGTTTTATTCGATTTCTCATTATGTACAAAAAGAATATATAACTTCTTTTCTTTTATTGAATTATTATACAATTGTTAGATGTGTAGCATCTCATTACATTGAGCTGTTTATATGTGAGTACGAACCTTTGGCTTAAAAGTACTATACCTGAATGTTGTAGTCAAACGTACCTTTAGAAATCTAAAAAAAGTTAAGTGATAGCAAGCTTGAAATTCCATTCTCCGTGGAGCCCTCCTACCTGTCACTTACCTGCTACTATTTTGTATATTTTTGTATAACTTTACTGCCATCACTCTCAATAATCTTGTTGTCTAAATACTTGATTATATGTTAAATAACTTCTCCAGACATAATTTGTTTAAAACTGATTTTGTGTATGTTTTAGCAAAGTTAGAGTTCAAATGACTATATATTTGTTATATGATCAATTGCAACATAGGATACAGATTCAAATAAGTCATATGACTTTCTTCTGAATCCTATTTGTACTGATTTCATTTACATGTACGTGTATCTGTATTTACTTCATGTATGTTTCAGTTTCAAATAAAATATTGTTTAAACCAAAATGAACGTTTTCTTTTTAACATCCAACATCAGAAGAAAGAGATAACTTACAGTTCTATGAGATGAATGAAAATGTTATCTGCATACAATCAAATATATATTGGTGAAAAGTTACTGAGAAATATTTCAAAACCTGTTGCGTCCTATCAGTGAAGGGAGAGAATTACAACAACCACCTTATGTTTCCGTACTCATCGAGATGTTATATAATATTTCCATATGAAAAAAAAAAAACGAGTTACTTTTCTACTCATGTATGAACAGAATTATAGAGTTTATTTTTTCATCGGTACGGCAAAAGGTTACTCGTTATGCTTCTATGCATACATGACACAAATAAAAGCTTTCTGTATAAAAACAGCAAACGACCTGCTTATCTTCGTCCGTTATTGTAGGATAAAGCGTTTGGCCGATTTCGGTTGATCTCCGTGAGTTATAAGTAAGTGATGTAATTATAGAACTGCAATAATTAAACCGTAATTTATAAACAAGAAATATCTTTAAAATAGATAATTGTCGAAGATGAAATTCGTTTTAAACAACAACTTTAAGCGAATGATTGTAATCTATACGCCATGAATAACTGATAGAAAAAGAATGCAAGATTTCTCTGGAAATATGTACAACCATCGTAAACTTTATACCCGAAGTTACCAAAAATAAAAATAAAGTAGTGCGAAAGCAAAGCAAAAGAATACATTATCGTGATCAGCCTTGGTCGAGTTCGATTACAACTATTGTCTGGCGATAGTATGTCATGGCAGAAGCGGGTCAACTCGGCCTGCTTTCTGTAAGCCTGGGGTCTTCACGGCTCTTGGGTCAACTCGGCCTCTATTCAACTCTTCCGGGTCAATTCGGCCTGCTGTCATTTGCATCCTCGCCCCAACCTACGAAGATGGGCTGCGCCAGGAATTAACGGAAACACAATAAACGAAAAGAGTTTGTTGGGTTGTTGATTTAATAAGAAGTCCTTCAAAATGGTGGACAAAACATGAATTAATATAAAGGGCAACCCAATAATCCCTCAACGGATAACTGCAACTGCAGCTAGACTATGGTAACGGGACGTTCCGGGCCTACAATAATACAATGACGCTGGGATAGCCGGACCAAGGTGCAGGGCAATTATATTTTAATCGTTTCCATAGTGCCGGAGTTTTAAGATTGGGGTCCTTTACCCTGTGAGATTTTCTGTAGTATAGGGTGGAAATAAGAGCAAGGTTGTTACATCAGCTAATCATCACAGGTCTCTGAAATGTAAAAATTCCATTTCTGTAGGTGGGGTTGTGGATACAAATGACTGGCGCATAGATAGATAACCATGCGGCACCATGGCCAAAACTGATGTTTTCCTTACTCATTTTCATACAACTTCGATATCCTAGTTTATTTGCCACCAGTAAGATTTAATGGCATGACTGAACTGCAAAAATACCGATACCTCACCAGGAGCTAGCTGTAACCGGGGGAACACTTATTAAATGTCTACTTCTAAGCTTTTTCTGCCTCATATTTTCATGATTTTCCCTGACTTCGTTTGGCCCAATTGCTAAGGGAGTGATTTCGTGAGTTTGTGAGTGAGTGAGCGTGTGTGCAATTGAGCGAATGAGTATCAAGATAAGCCAGCATCGAAATAATTCCTTATCTAGAAAATTTTATCGCCGATGCAATGAATTGGTTTCAAAACTCAATGTCAGGTTAAAATCACATTCACATGAAGTCCTATCGGAACCAAAATTTTATGGTGACTTAATATACAAATTTAAAAAGATTAGGGGTATGTCTGATTTTTGTTCAGCTTCGAAAAGTAGTTTTTTGTTCTCATTGTATTTTGTTCAGTGCTAGCACTAAACATCAAAATCAGTCATATGACTTCCAAGGTTTGTCATTTGGAAGTCATGCTGAAGGACAGACTTGGTTTCTTCCAGAATGTCCATATTTATATTGCTTTCTCCTTCCTTATTTGGTGAAATACCATTATTACAACAAATTTAACTCATTATTTAAGTCAATATTCACTTTATAAATGGTAGGTTATGATAAAAATTGGAAGTCACTGACTTCCTGGCATTCAGTTTTGGAAATCACAGACCAATTCTTGGGAGTATCTGACTCCCAGACTTCCACTAGTGGAAGCACTGTTTGTTTCCTTGTAATTTTAGTTAGAAATACATCAGTGGTTGATGAAAGAAAACTGATTTCTGGCGCAGCAGATCGGAAGCGCGGTGCGGCTATGGCTTTCATACTAGACCTTTAAATACACGATTGGAAAACTCGAGTGCGCCTGATATACGGCTGCTCAAACGGGTCATGAAATTTGCAAATACACTTTTCGCCATTCGTTATTATTGAATAAAACACGTCTATCCGCAAATAACGGCGATTAAATTAAAAAGGAAACGAAGCCAAAATCAAGTTTATATTCATAAAACGTCATTTTAAAACTGTTTCTTTTCACGAATGGTAGATTGTGTTTATTATCCCCCATACAATAAAAACCCGGATGCAGGTCATGCATGCTCTGATATGTCTTCGACAAATAATATGATTAATACTGCTTGGAAACGAAGGAGCTTTGACGGACTTTTGTGGTGAAAAAAGTTTTCTGGGCGTAAGTCACTACATGAGACGGGGCGTGGGGGTGCTCAAGATCATTGGTCTCTAAATGATTAGTATACGATGCACAACACAAAATTAGGGCCTTAAGAGTTACAACACGTATGAATCAAGAAAGATAAAGGATAATGTTGATATTGGTTCGTTCAGAAAATTCTAAGATACTAGTGCTTAGTCCCCTATACAAGTCGTAGGTTAACTTCCTGTCCAGAGTGTGCTTTCCTTTTAGCAATGGAATTATGTATCAGCATCTCAGTGGTGTCACCCTGTCCTCTTTGGTCCAAAATGATTAAAATACCGTTAAAGTAATAAAATTATAGTATTGAATCGGAAGATTATCTAGGTACTGACTCATCCAATGTCAGTCGGAAAGTTTATTACTATCATTATCATTACTATTATTATTTCGGTCATCAAAAAACCGTCAGGAGAAAGAAAATATATGTAAGTTCGGAAGCAGATTGGTTCAAATGAAACAAAAAAGCACTTTCAAATAAACGTATCTTCTACATTTAAGGGTGAAAACCCCTCACAACCCATCTGTAAGCAATGTAGGCTAACTTCACCTCTTAAACATTGGACATTTGTCGGGTAAAGCATTCAAATTGCATAAACCCGTTTCAAACTTCTAGCTAAGAGTTCGTTAATTTTCATAGGTTCGAGGTCCTATGAACCTCACCACCACTGCAGCTTATGTAGGTATTTTTTATTGTTAAAGGTAAAATGTGCGTACCAACTAATTTCTGACGTAGTATCGAATTGGCATTTTAGCAGTTTGAGTTGTGCAAGGTGTTATTTGACTTTTGTACGTAGATATATATAAAAAAAAGGATCTTTACTATTAGCATTTATTTGATAATCTCAGGTTAGACCTGTGCTGATATTAAAATGATAAATGGGCGAGCAATATTTTGCATATTGAAGCTAAAGCATGTACATTTGCTCGTCGTTCTTTCCCGTAAACAGATTCACTTAAAAGTACGAAATGAATTGAAATTAGTAATATAGTTGATCTTATTCCAGTTGTTTGACGTAAGGAGACGGAAAGATCATTTGCGATTTAACGTCCTTTTCAACAGTATTTCAGTCATATCAGGTCGATGAGAGGGTGATAATGAAAGGCTGTATGCAATGAAGCCCCGTTTACGTTTGAAATGATTCTCGCCTCAAGCTGGGATCGAATCCGGGACCGCTAGGTCAGCAGACCAGCGCTTAACCTACTGAGCTACCGGGGCTCCTCTTGAAGTAAAGAGCATCTCGTCTTTATAAATGTATGTTACAAATCAAATCAAATGAATGCATGATTTTCATCAGTATACTTTGACTTTCCAAACCTTAATCAGCATGCATGGAATGTTTTAACTCAACAGGAAATAGAAAAGGAATATTGGCAATAATCATTTTGATGGTATGGTTATAGAGGATCTTACACGAGTGGTCATTTCATATGAACTTTATGAAACGAACCTTCGGCGAGCCTTCGGCGAGTTTCATAAAGTTCATATTAAATGACCACGAGTGTAAGATCCTGTTTATCACATGGCCCGTTAAAATGGGATTTTGACGCCTTCAAACTGAACATTATTTCAATAAGAAAACGCATTGTGGACATGGACGTTGTCAATGACGTTACGTGTAAGCGCCAAAGTGTTATTACACATGTGGTCATACGATTTTTATGACACGACATTATTCACTGAATAACAGCGACGTCATATGATAAAATGATTTCTAATGCGTTTCAGTTAAGCACATTTGTCAGTGTTTTGGATTTACATTTATCTACACAAAATGGTTATGTTTCTTCTAAAGTTTATGACGAACCCACGCGATTTCTTTGTTGATATTGTAAATTTTCTTTATTTTAATTTCGGCGTCTTATGATGGGTTTTACAGTTTATATGTCTCAACTCATTCGTTTAGCCATTTTCAAATCACTTTGTTGAATATAACGCTCGTAATAAAATTTTGACAATAAAACAAGGCACTCGTTATATTTTGTCAATGTTATTGTTTGTTGTGTCCGTCAGTACGTAGTGTTCATTGGAATCGCTGCGGTTTGTCTTTTTTCACAATCATTCTAATCTAATATGCGTTTTACTTATATAAATATTAGAAAGCAATAAAACATTGATGTTTTGTGTGTCTTTTATACTTATTATTGTTTGAAATTAATTCTGAAGGAAGCTTCTGTAGATGACAGAACACATCAGACAAAGGAAAAAAGGAGATTCGTGTGAACTGAGTCTGTCCATATGTAGTTCGTATGCAGTGATGTAATGTTAGTACACTGCCTGGCCCCCTGGCACCGACTTCACCGGAACTCTGTTTTCAAACTGACTCAGAATTAGACCAATGATTACAAAGGGTCAGATAATATATAATCAGATAGATTGACAGATAGATAGATTTTGGGGTTTAATGGCCCTTTGAGACAGTCTTTTAGTCTACATCGGGCCATCTCCCAGAGACAGGGAGAAAGAAGAGAAATGATAGACGAGAGAAATAAATGTCCAAACAACCCGCACCTACTGCAAGCACAGTAGGCCCTTCTTTTATCCAACTCAGTAAGACGCCCCGGCACTGGAAGTTACACGCAGCACCATTGCACCACCCGACCATCCCCACTGCTAGTGAATTGACTCTTCTGTGTAATTGATAAGTAGGCATTAGGTACAACAACTTCAGTGCAGTTTATGTCTTTATGTCTTTAAAGTGAATACGATACGTCAGAGGAAGTCGAAGATATAATGTGAACAAAACAGTCAGGTGTGTGTTTCACCTTACTTAAACATGCGTCAATGGAATACATTTGCATAAACCTAACACGTGTGTCCCAAAATAAAGACATGAAAAGCAGTATAAAATTAAAGCACCACAAAGAAAACAGACTGAGGTACATTTAGTAGATGTTTCATATCTGACGGACGATAATACAGAATATAAAAATTATATCCTAAAACGAAAACAGAAGATGCCTAGGAAATCCCACAATCAAATATTTGATCCACAAAAGACAACAAAGAAGAATCTATGTTAAACGTGCAATTTCAAAACCCAACCTCCAATTTATTCTGATACAGCACTAATATTGTAACGTAAGTCCTTCCGAGAAAAAATATAAGCTGCGACACGACAAAACCAACAAAGTTGCATGTGCGCCCAGCGGGGACTCAGATTAGCCTGGGCAACCACCACGTTTGATCAAAGCGCTCGCTGTCGGCATGGAGGTAGCTTTGACTCTTAGCTATCCTTAAAGCGCAGAGCAAAGACTCTGATCAGACTCTTTTTGAAACGGCCCGATATAGACTTAAATTCTTTCTCAAGGGCCGTTAAACCCCAAACAACCAATCAACTGAACTTTGTGTCTTCCTGGTTGCTTCCCTGACTAGGCCTTTCCAAAAAAAATCACTTAAAGAAGACCTGTCTCCTAGCAGAGCAAATTATGCCTTTTAAGAGTTCACACCCATTGAAAAGGAAAATTGAGACAAAACAAGAAAATAGTAGAGTTGCTGCCACACCAATGATATACATATATTCATTCATCGAACTTAGTTTTAAGGCAGCTGCAAAGGCAAGCGTTTGATCTCCACATGAGCCGCCTAGCTCTTCAATGAGAGATCACAGTCAAAGACATAAGCCGTAAAACTCATAGAGTAAAGACATACTTTATAAATAAAGGGATTAGGTTTTTCTATTTGTCACATGTTAGAAACATTAAACTTAATTTTATTGACAAGATCTTAGACATGTCTAATGCCTTTATATACTATCGATAAGTCTTCCCTGTCTGTCAGATAGAAAAAAATCCATGATCAGATTAGAGGACAGAAAACATGGGCTATCTCAGAGTAAGACTATCAAAAGAAAAAAGAAAATCAATGACAAATAGGTCAAAGAAAGCGTTGACTACTTCTCAGGGAAAAGTGCATATCCATAAACGCAATGAAATCGTAGAAGCTTTGTTGCACATTTCAAACAGTTTTGTTTAATAAGCTTGAAAAAATAAACGATTTCGATATAAAATGAGTGAGGTGGGCAGTATATTTCTACTGGTTTCAGCTCTTAAAGTTTCGCGATGATAGGCAGTAAATGACATAGCTAACGCTTGTTTGTTTGTATTTTGTTTCTCAATTTTCAGTCTAAAACCTACTACCCAAAATCTAATATCTAATTATACATAAGCAGCTGTTTATTATTACGTGTTCGTAATTCTCAACTTACGTCTTACGTTTGACATCTGTCAAAGCTAACTTTATATTATGTTTATCTTTAAGCTTGTCTAGACTTCTGAAAACTTTGATACATTGGATAACACAAACCAGCGCATTTAACTGTCTAAAAAGGTCTTCATCAGGTCAACGACTCAACATTTCAGAATTAACCATGCATTGAAAGGCTTGAAAAAATATTTGTTTGACAGAATTACAGTTTTGGATGACCTAACTCTGTGTAATCACTTTCACTATCCATTCCATTGTGAAAAGGCAAAATACAGATTGATATACCCGGAAAAGGCCACAAGCACATTTAACAACCCACCCAAGACCCCGAAAGCAGAAGGGAGAAACACAACCGACCCTAGTTTCTATAGCAATAGCGATATTTCATCTCCTTTATTTACATAAACATACAGAACGCCTTTCCTAATGAAATCGTATTATTAAAATTAATAAAGCTTTTAGAAACCGATACAAACGTTAAGTAGATCTAAACCTTTTATTTTTTCCAAACATTTTATTTTTTATTTTATTTTATTTATATATTCATTTATTTCAAAATTTATATCAATTTTAACTAGTTCAGATAAGCAGCATTCCTAACACGTTAATTTTCGAACAACTACTCTTTACCTAATGCACGCCAGCTGTCAAAGCTGACGTCACTATAATTATCCTCAGCATGACTAGACTTCCAGTTGGAACGCAGACTCATCACATTTGAGTAAATCATTTTCTGAGCGGTCGTCTACGCACAAAGAAATAATCCCTTTTTTTCGCCGGAAAAAAATGGCGGGAAATTTTAAACACAAACACTCCCAAAATAATGCTCGTTTGATAAGATATGCAGTCATAATTTTCCAACGGACCAGATCAGAATGAAATTTGATGTTTTGTTATTGAAATCAGACGCATATCGGTACCTCAATGCAGTTTGCACACCCAAAACAACGATCACAGTTTGACAACTGTTTTTTAGGAAAAGTAAAAGTAAAAAGTATGCAAAGACCAGGAACTGAAACAATCAAAATCCAAATCCAGCCCTCAAACCATAGTTGGAAACAACTAAGATTACAAATAATCAAGATACAGAGAACATATGGCCAACCGAGTGAGCAGCTTGTTCCCAAAAGGTGGCCACTCAGCAACCCAAACCGAACCAAAAATAATAATAACATACATAAGGTAAAACATCACAGAAACTCTGACACCAAAAACAGGCAACAAAGAACCACAACAGAACTACCGCCTTGGAACGGTCAGTAATGAATTACTGGGGGGGGGCTTAAATCGATTTTACAGGCCCAACCTCACCCTCAGTTTCTGAAGTGGTACAAAACATTTAGTTGGTTGTTCGGTTCGCATGATAACCCTCTAACTCGTCAATGAATCATCACGGTAAACACATAAATCAAATTTCAACACCATGAAGAAGCAAAGACGAGGACTCAACAGATACAACGGGCCGTCTGACAGGTGGAGATCCCTGTCCTGCCAAACAACCCCACTGGAAATCTGAAGCAAAAGAAGGTCACCAGTTGAGCCCCGGTGGACCAAGCAACAGACAAAAAGGCTCCGGTCTCAACCAACTAAAATATATAGCTTTAGGTCGGGGCCATCATACCCAAAGTTATTTTGCAAAGAAATTTGTCCCAAAAACCAAATTAGATGCCATTATAACTGAACCGTAGTTCATACATTCGACCGTCTTTTAGCATGGTATATCTTCGGGAGAAAGTCTATTTAGTTTGAAAATCGATAATGAAGTTGGTCATTTTTACGTATACATGGCACGTGCGTTCGTCAACACACAGACATTTTTTCAGCTGGATCGACTTGAGGAGACCAACTGTTTCTTCATTTTATGGTATAGTAAAGCTTGTAATCATTTAGCATACTGTGAATTTATTAAGATTTTGCGTTAGTCTGTCTGCCTGCGATTTTTTGGGCTTCTGAATTTAGGCTACACGCCGAGAACGAGAGAAAGCAAAACAAACACACTGGTCAACCACAAAGTTTGACAAACGAAAAAGCCACAAGACGTGTCGCCCCATTTCAGGTGACAACTCGCCCCAGATTCTAAGAAAACTCCCCCAGACAACTTCCCCCAAGATAACGCGCCCCACATTCTGATACCACTCGCTCTTCTAAAGAATTCTGTCCCGAACGACGCCCCCCCCCCCCCCTACCCCCTCAACACACACGTACCATTTCAGAAGTCATCCAACAAAAAGTACAAGAGACAGCTTGTCCTTCCTCATAAATCTGCCAAAACCCTGTCCCGCTAGGCGCTAAGGGACCGACCATTTGATATTCTTCGGGGGGGGGGGGGAGGGGAGGGGGGATATTTTTCGAAAAAAATCCCTGTCTTTGGAAGAAAAAATATGCAAGTAAAAAATAAATCAGATCATAAGGGGATTTCAAAAAATAATCTGGCCTCAAAAATCAGTGAAAAAAAATAACCTGGCTCCACCCAAAATTTCCAAAAAAAGAGTCTGGGCCCTGCACTTTTGGTGGGAAGATAGCAACTACCTACCTAACCACCAAAATTCACCTTACCCCTGAGTCTGGACCCTGCACTTTTGGTGGGTAGATAGCAACTGCTTACCTACACACCAAAATTCACCTTACCCCTCCCTCCCCCCGCCCCCCCCCAAAAAAAAAAAAAGATGGCCACTTGGGACACCCTAGATCTATTTTTTTTATTTAACGGCACATTTACCGTGATCAACCTGCATAGTAAGACAAACAGGTCTGAGCAAGCAGTGTAGACCCAGGAGCAGTCTGATCTGGGTCAGCAATTTTTCCTTAATACCTGGACATTTTGGGTACTCCATTTGTGGGTGATATAGATATGTTCAAAATGTAGGATGCTGTTATCTTAGTATTATGGGTAATTACTGTAACTGTGTGTGGCATTTTTTGTAGAACTATTATTTGTTTTTGTTGTTTTCATAGTTTGCAGGGATTAAAAAGAAAGCCTACCTACCTAAGTACTCTCCAAAAATCCTAGTTAATAGGCAACTGCAAACAAAATACTTTTTAAGATTGGCCTGTGGCTGAGATGGGAGGAGGGGAAAGGGGCATGAAGAAATACATATTCTATAGAATTAAATGCCAAAAGTTATGTTTTAGCTTAAATCTCGTAAAGAAAATTAAAAGGCTCATATTGAAGTTATATTAATTGAAATGATACCATAAACTGAAAAATAAAAAAAAAATTATATTTCCTGATTAATTTAATCCATCTTAAATGTTTGCAGCTTCTGACCAAAGCGAAGAAACTTGTAATTACTAATCAGTTATTAAGCTACTAGAGAGAAAAGCTTGATGACAGACATTAAATGATGAGTCATGACTGTAAAGGGATGCAGTTGAGTGGTTGAATGAGAGGTAGCCCCTTCCTGTCTATCCCCACCCCCAAACACACACACACACCAACCTATTAAAAAGCATTTTCACAGAGGATTTTATTGGCTAAATATTTAGGACTTTATTATGCTAGCAAGCTTTTTTATATCATTATAAGTGCACAAAATAACGAATGGGGCATGCCCTGCTAACTGATGGACCCTGCACTTTATGTGGAATGTTTGCTAATGCTGTTTGTCCTTCCACAAGTCAAGACTATGTTAGAATGAAAACAATTACACAGTTCCACCATAATTGGTGCACCAGCATCAATGGGCTTCATATTAACACCTGTTGTGCCCTCTCATTAGAAGCACTTCAGCCAGAGCATAGATGGTTCTATGAATGGATCACAACAAATGTTTTTATGGCTGAATAAGACAGAATTCCCAGAATTGCTATCATGCTCCAGCTGAGTCTTTGTATAATCATTATCATAAAACCATTACTTGTGGAACTGTCTCCAGAATTTTTTTTCTTATTATGTACATACGTTATAATTTATTTTGGTTATTTATTTATTTATACTTATAGGGAAAACACTGAAGGGCAATGTCAGACTGCATGTGAATATAATAATTTGATCAGAGCTTTATACATTTAGAATACCTATATAGTACTAATTTGTTCATTTGAAAATTGTGTTAAATTTTAATTTTTGATCAAAAGCAACTGTGATGAGACACCACAACATACTGTACATTTTACTTGAAGAGAAATGATAAAGAATAACTCCACTTTGGCTCACTAGATATTGGCCTATTATTTTTCTTGTTTAACCATGTTTATATCTTACCATTATTCAACTTAGAGAATAGATTACCAAGTCCTGAGCCTTTGCCACATATTTAATCAAGTTTTCTGGTTTGCTGGACAGCTGTGCTTTTTATTTGTTTTGTTTTTTGTGAGTGTGACTCAGAAACATATTAGAGAACACATCACATTGAACTAAAATTTTGAGAAATTCTCCATTCTCAATGAAAAGTTAAGGTACCATTCATTATAAATTATATAATTTTTGCATGAGATTTGCCCCTACTGATAGATTTCCATGAGATTTTTGGCAACAGTTAGAGCAAATCCCTCAAAAGATCACTGAGTATATAAACACACTGTGGCATTTTAATTTATGAACCAAGGGCATTGCAGAGCTGACAGCCCCCAGCCCCACCTGATGAGCTAGTATTTGACACACCTGGCATTTCATAATAAATATGTATTTTATTAAATCCCTGGTTTCTTCTTAGGAAGAATCAATAAATTCTTGTTAGTTGTTTACACTCTTAAAAAGGGGATAAACAACTAACAAGTAAATATATATGTTGTAACCCCTCATTAGAACTCCTCATTAAGGTAGTTCCACAAAGGGCCAAAACCTATGTTATAAAAATGCATACTGCAATTTTAATGCTCAAAAGCTCATTTAACAGTACATATGCTGCTTCTCAATGTTGGCTGAAATTATATGGAGTGTAAAGGAGTGTATAAGTATGTATGGCCAAGTTATTTTCTAAGCTTAAAGCTAAGTTGAAACAAAATCTTCATTATTGCAATTGTCCTTCCACTTTCACCATCTGACAGTGTGTCGAAATTGCTGGGAAAATCAAATAGTACTGACCCTGATTAGACTGCTGTTTTGATAGTACAGTCTAACCCAGGTCTACACTGCACTTTTAATCAAGGATTTTAGTCAATGAAGTTTTGCAAGTATTTGTTATGGCTAAACATGGCTAAACATCTATTATATTTTGCTTAGTTTTTCATGTAAAAGAAAGGTTAAAAGTTGTGTGCGTGTGTGTGTGTGTGTGTAGGGGTGGGGGTTGGGGATGGAGGAAGGGTGGAGGAAGAAGGGGGGGGGGGGGTAGAGGGGCCTTTAGTTGGGTAGGGTGATCGTGTGAGTTGCAGGAGAGGCTTTGAAATATTGGCACGTGCAGGATTAATTGGATGGCAAAATTATTTTTTCTAGCAGTCCCTCTGATTGTGACCATAATGTACCGGTCTTAATAACTTATAAGCAAGTAAATGCGAAGTTTGAAACAGTTGACGCAGTTCTGTAATTGCGTCACAACTGTCATAAATCGATCGATTTGTTTACAGTATGGTGTAGGCTACTGATCAGAATTCTTTTCCCAATCATTCTGAAGAAAGTACAGAAAAAAAAAAATTGTATGTTGAATTACTAGATGCGTTCCTCTTCGTGTGTCGGATTTCAGGATTCAAGAACATTTCGGTAATGTTTAAATTTATTACAGATTATTTTGCTGTCTATCGATCAGGTAAAACATCCGCCATTAATTTGAGAAAATGAAATAGGGTACCTAAACATTATTTTGCAAAGGAAATTGTCCCAAACACCGAATTACTTAATTTTTATAATGGAGAAAGGGCAGACACCATGGTTTTTCATGGCATATGTCCGCCGACGGGAGAAAGTCGATTTATTTTGAAAATTGCTGTTGAAGTTGGCGGATAAGAGTCGTCTTTACATGATCACGTAAAACGTTCGATTGCAGAATATCAAGGTGTTTAGCTCTGCTCTTAAAGGCATAGAGAATTAAACTAAGATGTAAGGAATAAAACCATATCTTATTTTCGGCTTTGTGTAGATTGATTCGCCGACAAAGCATCACTGAAATTGTGACACGTTCGTCGATTGAATCTGAGTCTGAGAAATTTCGAACGTTATTTCGTTGCTATCTGTATAAAAATATCACTCCGCCATGGATACGCGTTCCCACTGTTCTGTAAACTGTGAACGCATTGAGCGTCATATGAATAAAAAAGCAAAGTCGATGTTGAAGTACAGAAAAAAAACTGCCAAACCAAACTCATTAGTATGAATGCCTCCCTACGAGATTCTGACTGTCTAATTTACTGATAACGCTGGACCACAAATCCGTGGTAGGAAGTTCAAACTTGTAAAAGGCATCAATGGGCTAAATACGTCAACACGGCGCGTGCGGATAGGCACACGAACAAACCTATTCTTTCGCTTTATCATTCTATAATGTAGTGATACAAATACTCTTTAAGATCATGTGACAAGACTATCTCAATCTGCCTATACGATAAGTTCTGCAAGACCACACGATGTAAATGCATTGTAAATACTTGCAATCAGTCAATAATATCATCAAGCTGCTGCTTGCGTGTATTGAATACAGCGTTAAGGACTGGAATGACAATTGAAGAGAAACACATTGTATGAGCCGCGACGCGAGAAAACCAACAATGTGGTCGTGCGTCCAGCGCAGACTCAGATCAGCCTGGGCATCCGCCCAGTCTGATCAGAGTCTTCGCTGTCCGCATGAAGGTAGCTTAGACCCTTAGCTACCCTTTGAGCGCAAAGCAGAGAGTCTGATCAGACTGGGCGATCGCCCAGGCTGAAATGAGTCTGCACTGGGAGCACAACCACTTTGTTGGTTTTCTCGCGTCGCGGCTCATATGTAGTTCAGTGAATCGTGCTTTTGCATCGACGCTGACACACAAATTAGACAGTCAAGATTTTTTTTCAACACCAGGGGCCATATTTATAAAACGACTTAAGTGGTTGCTATGCTGCTGCTAAGGCTAAATTTCTTTGTAGGAGATTCTCTACAACTATGAAATTTGCTCTGGAGGAACAGATTCTCTACAACTATGAAATTTGCTCTGGAGGAATAGTCTGAAAAAGACTGTTCCTCCAGAGCAAATTTCATAGTTGTAGGGAATCTCCTTAATGGAAAGGGGGGGGGGTATCAATAAGGTGGGTTTTCTGCATCCTACAAAAGTTTTCTTTTTTTTACTGATGGTATACTCCAATGTGTCTAGTTTATTGGACAATATGTGACTTTGGTTGGAAAGCCCTACTTACTGAGCTATGGGTCCACAGAAGTGGGTGGGGTAATCCAACATGGTTTTAGCCTGTCTTGTAAAAACATTCTCATTTCGTAGAAGAGTATAGCAGACAGACAGGATTTGATAAAATGATTAGCAGAACATCTAAACTATATTTCCATATAATTTTATTTGGTTTAATTTGAACATATGTTGTCAAAAATGACTTCCTTTGACATTCAGCATTTTTTGATATTTTTTACCTCAATTTTCAATATTTATTGGCCTTATTGTTAAATAAACAGACATGTTATCATCAAACTCATGTCAAGGAAGCACCTTGAGAAAGACATTCAGATGATGTGACCAGAGTATCACAATGGCATAGTTTTCATGGTCGACTGAACACATAAACTTGCTTTCTATTTTGACCTAGAATTACGAACCTGTGGTAAAATTACTATTTTAACTGCTATATTATGCCCCATGCCCCTGCCACTAAAGGTGAGTGAATACATATTGACTTCAGTGCGGATCTCGTTGGAATCTGCATTTGTGTATGTGTCACATATCAAGTCCTTCTGTGACCTTGACCTTGTTTCTAAGGTCAAGGTCATCAAAATCTATTCTTGACCTTGTTTCCAAGGTCAAAGTATGTGACCCAGATACAGATGCAGACGCCTAAAAGAGACGATCTGAAGCCAATATGTATTCTTTCACCTTTAGTGGCGGGGGTGTAGGGCATAATATAACAGTTAAAATAGTGTTTTGGCCAAAGGTTCGTAATTCTAGGTCTAAATTAAATGAAAAAACAGTTTTCAGGCAAGTTTATGTGTTCAGTCGACCATGAAAACTAGGTCATTGTGAAATTCTGGTCACATCATCTGAATGTTCTGGTCAGGGTGCTTCCTTGACATTAGTTTGATGACAACTGGTCTGTTTATTTAACAATAAGGCCAAGAAATATTGAAAATTGAGGACAAAAATATAAAAAAAATGCTGAATGTCAAAGGAAGTCTTTTTTGACAACATATGTTCAAATAAAAACCAAATAAGATGATATGGAAGTATAGTTGAGATGTTCTGCTAATCATTTTATTAAATCCTGTCTGTCTGCAGTACTCTTCTACCAAATGAGAATGTTTTTACAAGACAGGCTAAAACCATGTTGGATTACCCAACCTACTTCTGTGGACCCATAGCTCAGTAAGTATGGCTTTCCGACCAAAGTCACATATATACCAATAAACTAGACACATTGGAGTATATCATCAGTTAAAAAAAGAAAATTTTATTAGGATGCAGAAAACCCACCTTATTGATACCCGCCCCCTCCCCCCCCCCCCCCCCCCTGCCCCTTTAGCCTCAGCAACAGCATAGCAACGACTAAGTGGTTTTATAAATACGAGCCCGGTACTTGTAAGTAGTATTTAACTCTTTTGCTACAAGTAAGTAAGTAAGTAAGTAAGTAATGGCTTTATTTTAAGAGGGTAGCTCAATTGGCATAGCCAATCTTCCTTGAGGCCCTCTTGCAAAACAACAATTAAAAAAGTATACTACATTACGAAACATAAGCAAACTGTACAACTAAAATGATACATGTACATGATGCACACAAATGAAATAAATGAGCGCACGCACGCTAGCATGCATGTGCGTACGTACACAAATTTATGTTTATAACTTACATGTACATTCATTTGCACAATCAACCCCCCCCCCCCCAAAAAAAAAAAAAAAAAAAAAAAAAAAAATATTACATATAATATACATACATACCGACATACTGAACGGCAGTGAAGGTATAAGGATTAATGTATTTCATTTTTCATCCAATTCGTACATCCGTTAATATACAACTTTAAAGTTGGCGCATTTTTAATTTCTAACGGTATACTATTCCATACAAGTGCACCGGAATATGATAAACTATTTTTGAATAAGTTAATTTTCGGCTTCGGAATTAATAAATTCTTGTTTGAAATTACAAACTAACAGCCATCAAAGCACAGTCCATCCCCTTGAGTATACCCCTCATGAGCTCTACTGAAAGTAAGCCCACTTTGGGCTGACTGGCATTACATATTCGCATTTTTGAACGGAAACTTATTTTTTCAGTGTTGTAATCGGACTTTTAAAGCCGTAGTTGCAGTCATTTATGCGGGGGGACTGTATGATACATGTATCGTTGAAGTCGACTGCTCAGTGGATTTACATTAAGCTTTCAATATGCTACTATCACTACACGTATTAATGTAAATAATATTTCATCAGAATTATAATCGGACCCTTTCTGCATAAAATGCTATTCATGAAAAGGACGTTTTTCACAGTTTACTTAGACTTTTGTCAGCCGAAGATGTTGGATTTATTATTATTATTATTATTATTATTATTATTATTATTATTATTATTATTATACTTGCCCCTCTCTGATACGTTTGTACCTGACTCAACATCTCCAAGCTGTTGAAGCCAGGAGTATAACACATACTTAAGATTTTAGAGAGAAGTAAAATTTGAAAAATATGAATATATGGTTAAGAGAATTTCTAACCTGCGACTGAAATCAGTCTACAGTTTACTGTGTGTACAAGATTTATTCCGGTTGCTTCTAATCTGGCCTCTTCAAACTAAGTTCAGACAAAACTGTACTTAGGGCCTTCGTTTCTGATAGCGTATACTCCATAGTCGTAACTTGGTTTCAGTATCATTATCCACGTCAGAGGAGAAAAGTATTTACGAGTTTTTGCACTACTTAAATAGTGTAAATAGGTCACCGGAAAGGGAAACCATTACTCTATTAAAGAAGTCCTACATGGCGATCAAGAGACATAAAAGGAGATATAAAGTTCTACAATAGAACCAGTAGAAAAACAAGGAGGATGGTATAGAATTAACAGAAACATAGAAACAGCCGGGAAAACAATGTCTAGAATAGTTTTCTGAAACCATGTACATGTATCAATAATGTTTATGACCCATTCATGCCTAGCGTCCCGTACTTGGGAAACAGTCAAACAGTGCAGCCCAACATCAGACGCCGCGTTATAGACGCCGCATAACACGTCGTCCGGTCAGGGTCTCCACTGTTTGCTTAAAATTGAAGCATTTCTGTAAAAGAATCAAAAGTGAAAATTTACCAGACACCCCTAAAATGATGAATGGACTCATCTGTTTCATAATGGAAGAAGAATCCATTCTTCTTTAGTGGGTTAAGATGAAGACTAAGACTTTGATATAAATTCAAACTTACATGATAAATATGGCTACAAAACAACAGTTAACATCTCGTAACCAGTTGGCAGGCTTAAGTTATACTCAACCTTTTCTGTTATTTTCCCTTAAAACAGACATACCAGCATTGATTTATCTTAGGTTTTGGTTCACCACACTCCAGAAAGGCATTAAACTTAATTGTATTGACGAAGTCTATAAAATGTAGTATACTTCAGTATAGGCCATCTCATAAGAAAGACTGTCTTAGACATTTGCCAAATGCACGTTTCATTTCAGCCCATTCATTCACCTAATTCACATGTAAGCCTATAAGGTCAAATATAGATTGTATTCACAGGTTCCGTATGCTCTCGAAACTAGGCAATTTGAATTGGGCACGCGTAGTTTATTATAAGGCAATACTTTTTTCACGACGCAGCTTTCATGTTATTGATAAGTCTTCTTTGTCTGTTAAATAAAATAAATTCAGGAAAAATAACAGAAGCGGTATAAAAAGAGCTGATTCTACAATATGAATATCAATAACAAACATCAATGAAATTTAGGTGTATTGGTCCAGCTCCGTTTTTTACTGCTACTTTTATGACTCATTGTTTGCCTCCCCGGACGGCATAGGCTTTCCAAAACTTTGAGCTGCGACACGAGAAAGCCAACATTGTGGTTGTGCGCCCAGCGCAGACTCAGATCAGCCTGGGCATCCGCCCATTCTGATCAGAGTCTTCACTGTCCGCAAGGGGGTAGCTTAGTCCCTTAGCTACCCGTTAAGCGCCTAGCAAAGATTCTGATCAGACTGGGCGGATGCCCAGGCTGATCTGAGTCTGGGCTGGGCGCACAACCACTTTGTTCGTTTTCTCGTGTGGCGGCTCAAATGGTGCCTTGAATTATAGACAAAAATCCTAGGGTAGAATTTTTTTTTTTGTAAAAGTTGACCTCTATTGGGAAGGAAGGCAAAAATCTATTGTTTGCGCCAAAGTCAGTAATGAGCCACATAAAGTGACTTCCAACAATATGACAGTTTTATCAAGTGATTTTGAGATCGCCCTTATCATTTACACAGGGTCTGTAAAGGCCCCTCTGTTGACTGTATTGCTTGGGCCAGTTCCATAGACAGTTGATATGACAAGTAAAGGCTCTGATCAGATATCAGAACCTTTGCTTGCCATCAATGTCACATTGTTTGAAATCATACGATGTGGCTCATTTTATGCCTGTCGTGGCCCATACTGATCCCTCAGACTGTCTTCGAGCTAATCCTTTCTAATTCAGCTTTGCCTCTCTCCATTACGGCATTAGTGTTCCAAAATAAAGTTAATGATAATGCTCGAACGTTACAACAAACACTACAAGAACATGATTGCGTGAACAATTAACTTATAGTGCAGCCAAAGCCCTAAAATCTGTCTGTATCTAGTCTATACTTCGAAGATGTAATGTACCTTAAAGAGATAACGCAATGTAATGCTTTTCATAACTTTGCTTTGTTACTTACGCAAGGTTCCAACGTTCGACTCAGTCACAAGATTCTTAACTGCAAAGATTTTATATTCGGAAAGAAAATAATCTCGAACCGTATAAGAAAAAGGTTTTACGATGCCGACATTAATGTCGTAAAGTGCAGTTATCCTATACTAATCTCCTTTGTATATAGCAAATGTCAGCATTTCAAAAACAAAAGCCAGCTACCAGGACACTTTAGAAAAGCGATCTTTCGCCATAAGCTTATTTTTTTTTTAAACGTCCTTTTCACAAACGCTGACATTTGCTTCAGAAAAAGAAAACGTACATACTGGATAACTGCATTTAACAAAATTCCTATCCGGTTCGAGGTTATTTTCTTTTTGGCCCTTATTAGACGGGATACCCGTTTTGGGGACATACATGCAAACAGTGCAGACCCAGCGCAGACACCGCAAAACGCGATGTCTGAACAGGTTCTACGCTGTTTGCTTACAGGAATGTCTACGCAAAATACAGTTAAAGTTCATTAAAAACCCCTAAAACTATAAATGGGCTAATCCAAATGATAAGGATGGACAAGCCCACTGGTCAAAAAAGGATTAAATTTGAGGGATTAACTGTTATATTCGCGTGATTATGAAGTATTTTGGCCACCTGACCTCCGATTTTACGTCCTTTTCAACAGTATTTCAGTTATATAAGGACAATCGGAAGTGGTAAAAGGATATGTGCAATAAACCCCCCGTTTATGATTGAAAGGATTTCCGCTTCCAGCGGAAATCAACCCAGGGACAGCTAGATCAGCAGGTCAGCGCTTATGCTACTGTGCTACAGGGACTCCAGCCACCTTTACTTAGCCATTTAAAGATACATTGACGCATTTGAGCAGTCGTTTTATAAACGACTCTAACAGGGGTCGACGTCGCATCGACGTCGGTCTGAGGTCATTCGGACGTGTACCCGCCTGGACGCAATTATTTAAATGCATCTCTGTCATTTCTACCAAACTCGCTTGAAATTGGTGGTACTCGGTGTCCTACAATTATGTATAACGATCATTCATGTCGCTTCCGGAAGCAGAAGGACAATGTCCTTTTTATGCCCTTATAAGTACTGATACGTACGTTCTAGTTTAAGCCAACAGTGAGATATTAGTATTTTTTAATTGTGGCAGATACATTAATTATTCAAGATTCCTGGAGGTAGGGAGGAAGAAATAATGTTTTGTTAGCGGTTTCAAGACATCATAGTGCAGTTTATATTGTCTGGTCCTTAAAGGACATTAGGTCCATTTTGGGAAATTTGAAATCCGAGTTCCACAGCTCATAGAAATTATGGTTAATAGTCATAAAACTATAGCCTTGTTTAATTACCTGAGCAGCGTCAAGACAAAAGCAACAGAGACGCATGTGCGCCCAGCTAAGACTCAGATCAGCCTTGGCATTCCGCCCATTCTGATCAGATCTTTGCTGTCGACAAGGAGATAGCTTAGATCCTTAGCTATCTCTTAAGTGCACAGCGAGGACTCTGACCAGACTGGGCGGATACCTAGGCTGATCGAAGTCTTGGCATGGCGCAAATGCCACTTTGTTGGTTTTGTCATGTCCGTTTCCTTTATATCTATATGGAGATCAGCTCTTAAAGGAAAACATTGTTTCCTCAAGAGCAATTTCTTTTCTGTCAAACCCTGTCAAAGAGGGGCAAAATCTTAAAGAGCAATTTCTTTCCTTTAAGAGTATGCCTCTCTTTGACAGGGTTTCATGCCGAGCCAAGCAAAGAGAAAGTCGCAAATATTGTGAAAACATGACGGGAAAACATGGCAGTAATCCTATACACCTGATAAGCATCTGGGACCCTCACACACAGTCAGATATCAACAAGATTGAAGCTGTGCAACGTCGAGCGGCACGATTTGTAACAGGTCATTACAGACGATCAAGCAGTGTTACAAGCATGCTTGAATATCTTGGCTGGGAAGCCCTCCACACTCGCAGACAGCATGGTAAGATGATCTTAATGTACAGAATCATCAATCATCTTGTTGTGATACCAGCATCTCATATTCTCCAGCCTGTTGGCGCATCCCGAACAAGAGGACATGACTACAGATATCTCGTGCCATACTGCAGTGTAGATGCCTACAAGTATGCTTTCTTCCCATCAGGGATAAGGTTATTGAACAGTCTGCCTATTGAGACAGTCAGTGCCCAGTCCCTGAAATCCTTCAAGAATTTGATCTTGCATGGGCACCCTTAAACACGGATGTTTTTAACCAGTTTTAGCTGTACAGGACTTCACACCCCCTGTCACATGCCTGGTAATAGTAACTGTGCGAAGATGCTCCAGAGGAGCCCAGCACATAATTGATAGAAATAGAACTAGAAGTAAGTAAGTAAGGTCTTTATTTAAAGAGGGTAACTCAACTGTCGAACCAATCTTCCTTGAGGGCCTCTGATAAGCCACATAAACATACAACATAAAAAAGTGTAATGTAGAAACCAAAAATTGACAATGCATCTACAGATACTAACCAAAGAAAACTCTCTCTCTCTCTCTCTCTCTCTTTCAAAGACATATGAGCCGCGACACGATAAAACCAACAATGTGGTTGTGAGACCAGCGCAGACTCAGATCAGCCTGGGCATCCGCCCAGTCTGATCAGAGTCTTCGCTGTCCGCATGGAGGTAGCTTAGACCCTTAGCTACCCTTTGAACACTTTACGAAGAGTCAGGTCAAACCGGGCGGATGCCCAGGCTGCTCTGAGTCTGCGCTGGGCGCACAACCACATTGTTGGTTTTGTCGTGTCTCGGCTCATATACAATAATACATCTATTACATCGACTATCATACACCTTTTAAATTTTTGGTTTAAAAAGTATTCTACGCGGTACCATCCACATGATCAGGCACCGTTTTTCCTTATCTTACAGCCTCTGACATTCATCGTGAGATCTAGTCTGGCTACAGACCCTATGTTCAATATATCTCTTGCAAAGGAACATAGGGTCTGGTTACTTGCATTTGAGATTTTTCCTAAATCTTGGTTAGCGAACTTTACTGACCTTTTGTCCAGCCCTTTATGATGCCGCAGTGGCAGAATTTTATGTAAGAAGCAATTTGAAGACATAAACACAGATGGTCAATCTGATAAAGCAAATGTTCTGTGGCAATTTGTTTTTATAACTCTGTAGGTTTTGTGAACAGCAAACTAAATACAATAAACCCTGAACCTACTGATTTTCTGTAATAGATAGTTCTACCTTTTGATTTTGGACTGGTCCATTTTATAGCTGAGGGGGTATTTAATAAAGAATAGAGAAAAAATAAGTAAAAGCAAAAGGGTGGTCACACTTCTCCAGAGCAGTCTGATCTGGGTCTCCACTGTTTGCAGAAACAGCTTTGTCCGATTTAAGAATGTTGTGCAATCCATTAGCATGCTAACGAAACAGCGTCTCTTAATATTTAAATATTTAATATGTATAATTGATTTGTTCAAATTAGAATGTATTTGAGGAAGATTCCATTTCACTTAGATAACTGTTGGTCAAAGAATTTAAAATAATTTAAATCAGCAAAGACCCCTAGAGAATGCAAAATAAGTCTTTAAAGAATAGACACACTGGCTTTTTACCTGTAATACATTTACATTCAAATGTATAAAAACGTATTTGATCTGATCAGCACCAGTCAAGATTCAATGCATACAAGTATGTTTTAAGAAATTTCCTTTATACACTTGATGCCAGTCCAATGATTGGACTGGCACTAATCAGACTTACTATGTAGAGGAGTGTTCAAAAATAGTCTGCCATGAATCATATCATGACTAGTGAGGATAAAATTTGTTTAAATTGGAATGAGCAATGCAATACAGCTGATTGCCTGTTAGTGGTTCAAGACAGTTTGTCCTAAAACAATATAATTTGGCATGGTTTTAATTGTGGAATGGAAAGGAGTGGAATGGAATGGTCTTGTCTGCCTTTTTCCATTGATTTGGAATGGCACTGTCACAGGAAAGAATTTGCTACCTCTGAGGGAGCAATTTCTTCCTGTAAAAGAACCACTGTCCTACGCCCTTGGAGCAACTTGTAACAAATTCACCTTAGATTATGACATCCGTTCTATTCCAGGTTTAAAACTATGCTCTAAAATTCCCATACAGGTTGAGAGGTTATTTGGAGAAACCAAAACTAATTGATTTCTTAGAGTGATGGAGATAAAGATCTTTGTTAGTCTAATGGGCACTTTATGGCACTTGTAATGGTGCTATTATTTACTCAAGAATTTGTGAGAAGAGTATCATATTGCAGAGCCTCTTCTGAAAGTTACCAGGCGAATCTGACCACCAGAATTATATACAGATTCGACTGGGGCCAGGCTACGTGAGATCATATCTGGGCTTCCATAGACGACGTTAGATAGTATGGACCATAAAGTTAAGCCGAAATTGCTGGGTGTTTAGTGGTTTTTTTTTTTTTTTTTTTTTTTTTTTTTAAACTTATCGTAATAACAAAACTTTTATGGCAAAAGAAGTCCACACCATACTAGTCATGAAATGGGTTTAGTTTGACAAACTCGGCCAATACAGGCCAACTTGATCAATACAAGCCAAACACGGCCAATACAGGCGGAAGTCGGCCAGTACAAGATGGCCAATATCAATTACGTCAAACTCGGCCAATATTAAATACCTTAATTAATGAGATTGTCATTAATCAAGAAATTTTGTATTAGCGCAGTTACAGGTCCGAAGTCTGCTGTATCGACCTTGGGCCAACACGAGATTTCTTGATTAATAACATTATAATATAGATGCTGTTAATGGTCAATCCTTTTGAAACTTTTGTGTTTTCTTTTGTTTTAGTATATTTTTTTTTTTTTTTTTTTTTTTTTTTTTTAGTTTTTTGCTTTATTTTTAGATTCCTCGAGGAATTGCCTAAACATCACTACTTTTGCCACAATCAGCTGTACCAGTAACCGAATCGTGCTGGTAAGTTATAGCTCAAGAAATACGTGAAATTTCTCACACATACCAGTAACATATAATTTGAAAACAAAAAAGTCATAGATCGCAAAGTTTCTTGGGTTGATTACTATAATATTTCACTTTCAAATTAAAGCCTTTAGTTGCAAAAAATAGTGTAAGCCTAATTTAGTCTTTAATTAGGACACAGTATGTTATTTTCACACTAGAAGATTCTGAGGTTGTAATTAAATTACTGTGAATAAACATGCTAACTTCTGGTCTCTTTTCTAGCAATCGCAAGGTAAAGAACAAACAAATGTCATATATGACTGGTAGACAGTCAGTTCTCTTCTAAAGCCATTGAGTATTTCTTTAGTTTTAGCTTTTTTAACATTCAAGAATAAATACAATTAAAGAAAAAATGAAATGTATAAATAATTAATACAGACTATTTGGTCTAATAAACAGTGTGCACATGCAGCAGAGATTTATTTCATACATGTATTCATTTATAATATTTTCCATTTCATTAATTTACAAGCTTCTTCATTCATTGAATGTGAGATAAATGGTCAGTTTTACCAAGCGAAGTGGCGTCAGAACACAGCTGACGGAGTAGCAAACAATGTATATGAGACACGACAAAACCAACAAAGTGGCACGTACGCCAAACGAAAACTCAGATCAGCCTAGGCAACGTATGAGTCACAACCTTAAAGCGCTAAACAATGATTCTGATCAGACTGGGCGGATGCCCAGTCAGATCTTAGTCTTCGCTAGGCGCACATGCCACTTTGTTGGTTTTGACATCTCGCGGCTCATATGCTCATCATAATGCTCTGATACGCGTCTTCATTTTTTTCAAGAACATCTGTCCCAATACCGAGCATCCCTACATTACTTTATGGCTAAATTGAGAAGTTTTGAATCGTGCAGTTTCTTGCATTGTATTCCTGTAACCGCATTTTGAAGTATGGTTAACTTTGTTATAGAAATCTTTCAAACAACCTGAACTGAATTCCAATATCATTGACTGTCCTTTACCATCAGTACAAATTTAATTTGATTCTGTCTTATTTTTCTATTATTGATTTATAGACCTTTATTACATAAAATTTGCGGTCACTTAATTATTGACAGACGGAAACGCCATAATCCTTGCATAAAATGAGATAGTAAACGGTATATTTCAAAAGAAGATAAGCAAACGTCTCGTCCAGATTTCAAAAGACTTAATTAGTCCTTTGTCGTAACTTCATCATATGCCATATCTATCAACTTTGCATGCATTGTTATTTATGAATGCTTACATAAGTTAATATCGTGAGGTTACATCTATGCGCAAAAATGCCAGACAAATAAATATATATTTTTATCGAGCACCTTTTGGGATTTGGGCTTTACTTATAAGATGAGAAGTATCATTACGAAATACATTGTATATTAGCATAATCATGATAATACACCGGTTGATAACATGAGACATATCTATTATGTTTAGTAAAAAAAGAAAAAGCAACTCTGCTTGCAAATACGTGTCGCGAATCTATAACATTGGTTTCATAATTGGCCATTTACAAGATTCTTTAGTGCTCAGAAAATTGTTTTAAAACTAGCAGGAAAGTGGTCTTTAAACCCCCCAGTAGTTATTACTGACCGTCCTAAGGCGGTACTTTCGTTGCGGTTGCATATGTTATATGTTCGGTGCTGTTTAATTTATTGTATTCTCATTTTAACCCTTCTGTAATAAAAATAGAAAATAGGTAAAAATAATTGTTAAATGCTTTTCGTATAATATGTTTTGTCTGTTGTTACCCTTCTGTTGGTCTTAATAATTTAGTTCAATAAAGATAGCTGAGTTGCCACCTATTTGGGAAAGAGCTGCTGACTCGGCTTATCACTTGTAATTTATTGTTTGTTGGGATGTCTTTGTCAGTTTTTCCCTTTGATGTAGGGGATAGGGTTTGGTATCTGATTCAGTCAGTTCCTGAAGTGTAGTTACTCTTAAAATTAACATATACTGTAATAAGCAGACATAAGATGATTATCGAAACATTCTCTATCGTAAAAAGGTACTATTAGGGCTAGGGAGGTGTACTTTTATTCCCAAAACCTCATATTTTATGAACACAGTTTAATCATTTGCGTTTAGTGTAAACATATTTTATTTCAATTTTATTCAAGTTATGTACAAGTTACAAATAGTATACAATACCAAAATGATCTGAACGGAAGCCAAAGGCTTAATTAGTTCATTTCCTTTGCGTTTGGTTACAAATAAAATACCAAATGGTTGTCCAGGGACAACTTGCCGAGCCCGCTGTTTGCATAAATGACATATAAGTATGTCAAGACTAATTGCTCAACCTCTCACTAATTAGAAAGAAGCCAAACAATATCATGCTTAGGGGGCATATTCATTTGAGCCGCGACGTGACAAAACCAACAAAGTGGTTGTGCGCCCAGCGCAGACTCAGATCAGCCTGGGCATCCGCCCAGTCTGATCAGAGTCTTCGCTGTCCGCATGGAGATAGCTTAGTCCCTTAGCTACCCTTTAAGTGCTTAGCGAAGAGTCTTATCAGACTTGGTGGATGCCCAGACTGATCTGAGTCTGCGCTGGGCGAACAACCACATTGTTGGTTTTCTCGTGTCGCGGCTCATTTATTTATTATTTTTTACTGTAAGGAAAGTAGAAGAAATGGCCTGAACAAGCTCAATTTATGATAATTTTATCATTGGATCTTCAAGTGTGACCTTGACCTTGGATCTATTTGAACAAATATTTGACAGGACAGTTTTACTCATCAAAAGAACAATTAAGCCAAATTATTTTGAAATCCCTGCATAGATGTAGAAATGATAGCTAGGACAAGCCTTACGTATGACAATTTCATGACATGACATTCAAGCGTGACCTTGACACTGGACTTACATGAATAAATGTTTCACATGACACTTTCACTTATCAAGGAAAATAATAATGCTAAATTATTTCGAAATCGGTGCATGAATGTAGAAGTAATGGTCCGGATAAGCTCAACTGATGATAATTTTATCATTTGACAATCCAGTGTGACATTGATATTCATTCTACCTAAGCATATTTTTCAAATGGCACTTTTACTTATCAAGGAGAACAATTGTACCAAATTATTTTGAAATCCATTCATAAATATAGAAGTTTAGTGTCAGACAAGCTCAGTTTATGACAATTTTATAATTGGACATTCAAGAGTGACCTTGACCCTCAACCAACCTGAAGAAATGTTTCAAATGACACTGCTCACCAAAGAAAACAATTTTACCAAATTATTTTTAACTCCATCCGTAAATGTAGAAGTTATGGCCCGGACAAATTCGGACGGACAGACGCACGCATGTACGCACGCACATGCACCAAACTGAAGTTGTGACGACTGCCGGGATTGTCTCGCTCACCGCAAGCGGGCTCGATAAGTAAAAGTATTCCTTATATACTATGAACGTTCTTTTTCTTAAGCAACGTTGACAACAAGTGGTCAGCTATAGTTCAATTAAACAGCCATTTACAGAAAATACTTTATATACCAGGGATAACAACCTACGTCATAGCGCAGATGTCGCAAATATTTATTCGACGGGCATATTTGGGAGAAAAAAAAACTCTGATCCTATCGTCTGCCACCCCATCTGGACAGTGGGTATGTAAGGTGTAGTATATTCCATGTTCTTATTTGAGCCGCGACACGACAAAACCAACAATGTGGCTGTGCGCCCAGCGCAGACTCAGATCAGCCTGGGCATCCGCCCAGTCTGATCAGAGTCTTCACTGTCCGCAAGAAGGTAGCTTAGACCCTTAGCTACCCTTTAAGCGCGTAGCGAAGGGTCTAATCAGACTGGGTGGATGCCCAGGCTGATCTGAGTCAGCACTGGGCGCACAACCACATTGTTGGTTTGGTCGTGTCGCGGCTCATTTTATCAATTTTCTTCCTGCATGTTTTGTGAAATATATTCTCTGTGATGGCTTATCTTTGTCAGTCGGTAGTAAAAGCGGAGCTTGTGCTGACATGTTGTAATTACACCGACGTTAAATAAATTTTACTTGACTTGTGGGGAAAAAGTGCTATCCGGCATGTACTTAGTGTCGCTGGTAAAGCGTTTCATTCAGAAGTTTTACGAGACCACATTTATTTATTTTGAGCAAAGACAACATTTCAAACCTGTGCAGTAAAATATGGAACAAATAATGGAATTCTACTTTTGCCTCTGAGTTTATTATGCTGTATATTAGGCTAAACCTAGCTCATTAAACGTATTTCGATTGAGCTGCATTAGAGTTAATCGCAGATATTCAACTCATTTAACATTTCAGTCTGTATATAGCATGCATATTTGAGCCGCGACACGACAAAACCAACAAAGTGGTAGTGCACCCAGCGCAGTCTCAGATCAGCCTAGGCATCCGCCCAGTCTGATCAGAGTCTTTGCTGTCCGCATGGCGGTAACTTAGACCCTTAACTACCTTTTAAGCGCTAAGGGAAGAGTCTGATCAGACTGGGCGGATGCTTAGGCTGATCTGAGTCTGTTATGGGTGCACAGCCACTTTGTTTTCTCATGTCGCGGCTCAAAATTTTCTTAAAGCAGTTTAATGTCATTAAAGCTGTCGATATCGTTAGGATGGCATCTTTATCACTTAAAGATTCTAACGTTTGATGTTATGGGCAATCTCTGCTGTTCATTAAACATAATTAAAAACTTATAAATGCTTTTTATTTTAGAAAAAAAATAAAATAAAACTAATTCCTCTCCGAACACATTACCTGAGGAACTTATAATCAATGATAAACCTTACACTGCTTCCAAAGATATTGCATCTAAACTAAACGATTTTTTTCGCTTCTATATGTGAGCAGTTCAAAGCAGATAGCGACACTGTGAATACTTTCGATCTAACCAAACAGTTTTAGGGTCCCAACCCATATTTATTTTAATGTTCCGTTCATAAACATGCACTAGATCCAAGTAAAGCCAGGGGCATTGATGGTCTTGGGCCTAGGATTCTGAAAATGGCTGCCGATATGTTAGCACCTTCTATCACGGCTCTTATAAATAAAAGCATAGATACTGCGACATTCCCATCTCATCTAAAAGTAGCCAAGATATTCTCAATATACAAAAGCGGTACCAAATCTGACCCGACAATTACAGACCAATCTCTATTTTACCTACTATTTCTAAAATATTTGAGAAACATATAAATAATACGATTTAATACATGAAAATCAATCGGGCTTCAGACCCAAACACAGCTGCCAGACTGCGCTAATAAAATTAACAGACCAATGGATGGCCTGTATAGATAAAGGTGATATCATAGGAACATTATTTTGTTGACTTTCGCAAAGCTTTTGACCTAATTGACCACTCTATCTTATTACGCAAACTTTCAACTTATAAATTTACAGATGCTGCTCATATATTGCTTCATATATACAGAATTGTCAGCAAGTTATGGATAGCAGCAAAGGTATGTCACAACCAGCAATAATTAAATAAGGAGTTCCTCAAGGATCTATCTTGGGACCTGCATTATTTTCAATGTTCATTGATGACATGCATTTATATACGGAACATTGTAATACGGATTACTATGCGGACGATACAACGGGTTCATATAAACGGAAAGAATAAGATAACAGTTGAGGCTAAATTACAACTCGATGCCAATAATGCAGAACTTTGGAGTAAACACAATAAAATGTATGTAAACTATGACAAAACTACTTGTATGCTAATAGGAACGCAACACTGAGCTCAAAACTCTCAACGGCTAATTATTTATATTGATAATGATAAAATTAAAAGCGTCAACAAAAAGAAATTGCTTGGCATATACATAGACAAAAATTTACTCTGGACAGACCATAGCGATTACTTTTGTTCTACTATCTCGTCCAAACTCTCACTTCTAAAACAACTTTCTTCTTACAATCCTACTGAATCTCAAAAAATGTTCTATCAGGGATACATTCCCCCGTTAATTGACTACGTCTCCGTACCACATCAAAACATAATATTTAAAGGCTATTGAAACTTCAAAAGAGAGCAGCACGGATCATTCTAGCTGCAGATTACGATACAGCATCTTCCTATATGTTTGCAAAACTGGGTAGGTCAACCTTAACTAAACGACATAACTATAACAAGGCCGTTTTGATATACAAAGCATTGAATAATCTCACACCATCTTACATATCGGATCTTCTCACTCCAATGTCCCAGCTGCACAATCGCACACTAAGATCATCTACAGACGGCTCCTTAGCAGTGCCCAGATCAAGAACAGCAATATTTGATGTTTCATTTTTATGTTCTGCGCCTAGATTATGGAACAACTTATCCGAGTCTGTCAGAAAAGCAACTTCTCTTAACCTTTTTAAAAAGAATGCTAGAGCGAGTTTTTAAGGAAGCAAGATATAATCTTTTATAAAGTGACTAAATGTTTTAGCTTATCGTTTTTAGAATATTCATAGGTAAACATTATACCTTACAAGAAATGGAACTGTTTTATACGCCCTAATATACTTTTTTTAAATCACAGTTTTTTATTTATTTTTAATCAGAGTGTTATTGTTTAATTTTATAATAATCTTGTATTAGTGTTCCAAATCTGAGTTGCCGGCTATGCGTATTAATATTGGCCTGTCTGGGAGTTGAATACCGAGGAACTCGGCGAGAGGGCGTAATGTTTGGACATTGACTCCGCCACACGTTTCTAGCGCCGAGACCAAGTTTTTCTTGCACCGAGTTCAACTACGCATTAGTACTGATAATTTAGTTAAGCACTTTGGGTCATATGCAATCGATTTAAGAAATTGTGATATATATTGAAATTGTAAAAATGTAAAGTTTTATGCAACGACAGATTAATAATATCTAGATTTTTATTTCTATTTCATGCAATGTATATTGTTATATCTTTATTATATATGTATATAGTGTTTTAGAGGGACACATAGTAAACTAGCTCATGTAGCTGAAAGTGCTTTCCTCTTTAAATACTGTATAAATAAATAAATAAAATTTTAAAATTATGAAGTTCCGATAGCAGCATGTATGGCAAGTCAACTGTATAATATTTTTTTCCAATACTAGATTTTTGGTTTAATCTTAGGTTCCGATTCTTTAATCCATTTATGCCCACTGAACCGTTCTATCCATATCCAATTGTCTATCAAGGAATGTGAGGTTTAATTTGTTTTTATTATTTTTTTATTTTATTTAAATGAGAAATATCTCATTTGTTTAAAGTGCAAATAGTATAGACCCTGATCAGAGGCAAGTTTTTGCCGACGTCTTATTTATCGGACGCTAGGCATTAATGGGTTAATCATAGGCTTTAACGTTTCAAAATCATGCTTCAAGAAATCGATTACTTAAAGCAGAGTAAAACTTTCAAACTTTAGGGACCGACCATTTGATATTCTGGGGGGGGGGGGGGCTTGTATTCTTGGGCGGGGGGCCTGGTATTCTTGATGGAAACAGGACATTTTATTTCACTGGCCTCTGGAAACATTTTCTTCTTTTTTTTTCACCTTGAGGGAACTTATTTCTTCTTTTCTTCTTTTTTACAAACTAACTCAAACAGGTTATTTTTTTTATTTCGTAGGCTGAACTATCAGATCCTTGTTTACTTGACCTTAACATCCTTCTGTTTTACCCACATCAGTAATTTTTACACCTTTTTTTCTCACAAAACGAACATGGTGTTGTCTTTACTCAGGCTAAGGGCATGCCTTAGCTTGCTTTTGCAAACCAGTGCCTGGAGCTTGCTACTCTCTTCATCTAAAGTACAGATACAAACATCCCTGTATGAGTTTGGCAAAAAATTAGGCCTTAAATTAGGGATATTTTGGCCAAAAATTAGGGCTATTTTGGCAAAGTTTTAGGGCTAACATTAGGAATTTAAGGGTATTTCCTAGCCCAATCATATGCCCAAACATGCTTTATTCGCACTTTAGTTAGTTTGCTGGACACTTACTGAGAGCGTCACATTATACATGAATGCCAGTTAATAAAATGGCTGAAAGTTTTGTGCTAAGAAGATAACGAAGGGGGGTCTTGCCAAAGCAATATCCCAATTTTAATGGCAATTTTAAGGCTGGAAACAATAGAGAAAAACTAGGGATGATGATAAAAATAAGGTTCTTTGTTTTAGGACTTTTGCCTTTTAGAGTGTTTATTTTTCCATAAATGTAATGGTTTTGTCCCCCATATGCAAGTGACTCTTTTGCAATTCAGTTTTAGTGGAAACATTTACTTAGTAATGTGGCAGATCAACAATGTTGTATAGGATGTTTTTGTAAATGTATGCACATACGGGCCCGCCGGTGTAAAACAATTGTAGATAATTGTAGATATCAAAATATTACTATAAATATGGGGGGTCTGGGGGCGCAGCACCCAAGAAGCCAAAGACATTATAAAAACTCAATTCAAATGGAATTATCTGCAGACGTTATATGTTTTTATGCCCCCGAAGGAGCTTCGGGCGGCATATTAAAATCGGACTGTCCGTCCGTCCGACTGTCCGTCCATCAGTCCGTCCGTCCGTTACAAATCGTGTCTCAGCGATAACTTTAAAACTACTGAAGCAAATTTTATGAAACTTCACAGAAAGATAAAGCATAGTGAAAAGGTGTGTCGCGCATAAGACTTAGGTCCCTACACCCAAGGTCAAGGCCACAATTGGGTCAAAGGTCAAATGGTGTCTCAAAATCGTGTCTTAGCAATAATTTTAAAACTACTGAAGCAAATTTTATGAAAATTTACAGAAAGCTAAAGCATAATAAGAAGGTGTGTCGCGCACAAGACTTAGGTCCCTACGCCCAAGGACAAGGCCACAGTTGGGTCAATAGTCAAATTGTGTCTCAAAATTGGCTCTCAGCGATTACTTATAAACTACTGAAACAGATTTAATGAAACGCCGCAGAAAGATGAAAAATAATGAGGAGGTATGCTTCACATAAGATTTGGGTTGCCAGGTACAAGGTCAAGGTCACAATTAGGGGTCAAAGGTCAAATCTCGCCTCTGTGATAACTTAAAACCTGCTGAAGCGAATGTCATCAAACTTCACAGAAAGGTAAACCATAATGAGAAGGTATGTTACACACAATATTTATGACCCCAAATCCAAGGTCAGGGTCACAATCTGGGGTCACAGGTCAAATTTTGTCTCGGCAATTACTCAGAAAAATACCAATGCAAACTTTAAAGAAAGATAAAGCCTAATGAGATGATTTGCCATGCACAAGACATAGGTTCCCACACCCAAGGTCAAGGTCATAGCCAGAGGACAATGTCAAGTCATTCATCCTCACTTACCTAAAAACTACTGAAGCAAACTTAATTAAACTTCATGAAAAGGTATAAAACAGTGAGCGAATATGTCACAAACAAATTATGGTTCTGTTGCCCAAGGCCAGGATCACAGTCAGGGCTCAGAGGTCAGATCATGTCTCTGAACTGACCCAAAACTGCTGAAGTGAATTTCATAAAGTTTCACTGAAAGGTAAAGCAACATAAAATGGTAATGTAAAGAAAAGTAAAGTATAATGATAAGTTATGTAAGGTGCAACATTTAGGTTCCCACACCCAATGTCAAGGACACAACACAGTTTGATTAGTGGTTGAATTAAGTCCCCTTGAATCTTCTTAAACTTCCAAAGTGCATTTAAACATTACAGAAAAGTAGAATGAAATGAGAATGAATATCATGTGCAAGACTCGGGTTCTATGCCCAAGGTCAAGGTCACAACTAGGGCTCAAAGGTTAGTGTAAAGGGTCTTCGGGGGCATTTGTTACACACTGTAACATTTCTTGTTGTTTTTTTTTAATTTTGGGTGGAGCCAGGTGATTTTTTTCATTTACTTTTGAGGCCAGACTATTTTTTAAACCCCCTTATGAGCTAGGTTATTTTTTTCTTGCATATCCAAATACAGGGAATTTTTTTTTTATAAATATCCCCCCCCCCCGCAGAATATCAAATGGTCGGTCCCTTAGTTTCAAAATAACCATTCATTGAAAGTTTGAAACCACGAATTTGAAAGTTTGAAAGCAATAATTTGAAACTGTGTGGTTAGTTTCAGTAAAATTTGGGGTTGACATTTTTGAAGCAGTGCTTAAGGTTCAATCCGTGGTTTAAAACTTTCAAGGCATGATAAGATTGAGAATTAGGATAAAAAGTTGTCAGTCTATGGTTTCGTTTGTGGTTCAAGGTTCAATTTGTGGTTAACAACTTTCAAAACTGTGGTTGGCTTGAAATTCAGTTTTTAAGTTTTCGATCCATGGTTAACTTTTAGTCCGTGGTTTAAAACTTTCAAGGTATGGATAGAGTTTAAAATTTAGGTTAAAAAGTTTTCAATCCGTTGTTTAAAGCATTAAATGAGTGGTTGTTAAAACACGTAGGAACAGTTGTTTAAAAAATTAGTTTGTGAAACTTGGTTTTGAAGTGAAAATCTAGTACGGGAGATTTGAAACCTAGATTTTGGCCCTCAAAACTAGTTTTGTGCATTTGGCTTGTCAAACTGCATGTTTAAGTTTCGCATAACTCTGTTAAAGAAAGCTTCTGGCAAGACTCTGCACTGAATTCCAATCTGTTTGATAAAGCATCGCCATGCGTACAATTTATTTCTGTCCTTTTAACCATTTAGAATTGATCTATAGACTCTCATTACATCAAATCCGCGGTCACTTGATTAAAGTCAGACAGAAACATCATAATCCTTGCCCCAAATGAGATAATAAACGACATATTCTAAAAGAAGAGAATGAAATGTCTCGGCCATATTTCAAAAGACCTGATTATTCCTTTATCGTAACGTTATTGTATCTCATGTCTGTCACTTTTTTTCAATGTTTTCTGTCTGCCTGTTTATTGCCCGATGTTCTGAAAACGATAATACATACATTGACGTTTCGTTTATGTATAAAAATTATATTGCAAAGCGACGTTTTATAGCGTTCTGTCAGTTTTTCAATGTTTTCTGTCTGTATATTTATTGTCCGATATTCAGAAAACGATAATAAATACATTGACGTTTTGTTCACGCAAGAAAACTTTATTGCAAACCGACGTTAATCTACACCCAGAATTTGAAAAAGAGTTATCATTTACCTATGGGGATTTGCATTCACTTATAAAATACAACTTTCAAATAAAATACACTATAAACATGATAAACTATTTGAAGAGAAACAACCGTGACATCGCGTCACGTTACGGTTTTTCATGTCTTGCGATTGTGTGTTGCTGTTCATATCAGTTTACTTTGCTACTCACTCTTGCTGATTTGGGTGAACGCATTAAGTGGTCATACATTGGAGTTAAGTGGTCATACATGAAAAAACTGTTATCATTGTCAGTAAAAATTCATATTCTGCTATCTTTACAAACATTTTACAAACAATTCAAAATATTTCAAGGCTTTCGCTTTTCACCTGATTTATTTATTTATTGAAAGGCCTCTTCAGAATATCATGCGACATTAGTTGATTACATGATGACAAACACAGATTCTGGCAAGAATCTGAAACGAACTCCGATTTCGTTCGCTGCGCTTTGCCACCAGCACAATTTTATTTCGAATTTCTTTGACTTTCGACTTTTGATAAAGATGCTTACTCATAAAAAATGTGCGACCACTTGATTAGAGTCAGAAAAAACTCATAAGACTGATTTAAAAGCATTTTTCGCAAGATTCAGATTCCAGATGACTGGATTCTTACTTGATCGTAAAGTTATTGTGTGTGTGTTTTTTTTTTGTTTTTTTTTTGTTTATTTAATTTGTTGTTGTCTGTTTATATAGACAGTAATACAAAATACTGTTTGCAATGACCTTATTATTCAGGAAAGCAAACAGGAAGTCGTAAAGGCTGTTTCACTTTGCTGGAAAGGCGGAAACATGGAGTTTTACCCATAAACTTTAATAACGAGCACTGCGAGATGGCTGCGAAGCAGCCATCGAGCAGAGCTCGTATCTGGGTATCGCAAATACCATCAAGTATAAATCTATGGAATCGAATTTGCGACGACCACCTTACTGGGTTCTGAGTTTTGCAGTCGTGCAATTGAAATTAGTGGAAAAATGGGGAACCAGTGTCTTCTCCACAGGATTTAACGACTGGTTTACATTTATGTATTTTTTTTATATATACCCGCAAGGGTCCTTGATTGGAAATAAACAATATTCAATTCAATTCAATTCAATTCAATTCATTTAAACATTTGGGATATGCTTTTAGCTCGCAACAACTCGCGATGCAGTCTGTCATTTGCGAACGCTGATTGTCACATGAGTGATACAGCCAATCAGAGCCCTCTCAAGAATTCGCTGGCGTGAATTGTAAACAAGGCGGCAGAAAGTTTTATTTTGAAACCAACCAACAAACCGCCTCGGAATCAAGGTATAAACCTGTATATTATATGCCCACGTTCAAGACTTGAAACGGCCACCAAATCGACCAATATCATGACACAACTAGGCCAGTTCAGTGGTTTATTGAGCGTCTGGAAACCTCAATCTTCACAACATCATGAGATTTCGCGCACAAGCGGTCCGTGTCATGGCTCATGCCATATTGCAGCTCTCCGTTCCACAATGGTCACAACCTGGCTATAGAGCAAGGTACAGCAAAATAGACGGTGAAAAAAGAAACGCAATGCATTGGTCTCTCGAAAAGAGAGAAAAAGAATCAAAGTTCTGTTAAAATTAACAGTGGCAACCCACTGGCGCTTGAGTTTCTAAGTGTGCATCACTGTCATTACATTCATAACATGGTACTACACTACCCCTGCTCTTTCCAAGCGAATGGTCTCTGGTAAAATTAAAATCACTAATCCAATAAACCTGGTATTTTCTGATATGCGGTGAACCTTGAAAAGAGGGTGCAACTAGCCCTGTAACGATGACAGTGCAAATAGAAACAGAAAAATGTTGACCTGAACACATGTTGCTGCAGAATAGTTTCTATCCGTATCAGCCTTCGATGTTGGGCCTTCCACTGCCCAGAGCCACAAAGAAAGGTAAAATCCAGCTATTCTACATACGCGCTGTGACAAAACAACGCCAATCGTTGAAAATCAGGGAAATTTGCCATTGTCACTAGTTTTCACGACCTGCAAAGTTTGGGTTCCCAAGTCCCTTAAAATCAGTGTCGAGGTGTTATTATTATGGCTGCCACATCGCCGTCTCTTCGCTAAAAGGAGCAGCTGTAGTGTAGTGGATAACACGCCAGACTACCAATATAGGGGCCGACAAATCGATCCCCTGCTTCTCTGGTCTTTCGGATGAGACTTTAAACTAAGGTCCAGTCTCCATATGACCTTGTTGGTGGGGCGTTAAATCCGAGTTCACTCGCTCACTTTCCGCTAAAAATGGACGTGGTATACCAAATGCCGACCGTGAATCCAAGCGGCTTAAACTTGGTTTTCCTGTGGTGACCAAGGAAATTACTAAACACTGACAGCATTTAAAAAGTCATACAAAAATGTGTTAACCACCATCATTTGACAGACAAAAAGTTCTAAAAACCTTTCTAAATCTCACTTTTTTATATTCGTTGGCAACAGCCCGTTGCAGGTACTTAACAAGTGCTAAAGTGATCCGAATGGAATATTGGGAAACCAATTTGATGACGACACATACCAGGTGAATGTAAAATACAGATTTATTTTTGCAACTAGGCCGTATGTATTCTGGGCTAGCCGTCATACTGTTACAATGGAAAAAAAGTTTGTGTACATGTGCGTCTGTGTGTCATTTTCTTTTCTCATCTATTCTCGCCTCCTCTATCTATGCACACGACATCAAATTCTAAACAATGTCATATCGACATTGATGCACCGCCCTACTGTTGCATCAAAATCAGTCAGAAGACTTGTTTCTTCATTTTTTTTCTGGTCCCACCATACCCCCTCCACCCCAGCTCAATCATATAATCATCGGGCTGCGTCACATGAAAACGTGCATATTGACCAATGCAACCAGTAAAGCTTCAGTCTTGCTGTACCTGCATGCAGTCTCTTTGCCCAGGCTCCATAGATCCATATTCACGGAAAACATGCCGATTAGACTTGATGGATGTGCAGGCTGATCTGAGTCTTCAGTAAATTTTATGCAATTGTCTGACAGGGCATTTTCTTATGACTCGGTAGTTTTGAAAATTTTCTCAAGAAATTCTCTTTTTCATTTCGTGAACTAAAGAAATATGTATCGTTCAGATACAGCGAAAGTCCAAAAATATCACATTTTCATTGAAAGTATCATTGAGCTGTCAAAAAAGATAGAAAAAAGAAAAAAGGCAATAATAACTAAATATGTTTGACTAATCAACGGTTACAATGGGGATTGACTAATCAACGGTTACGATGGGGATTGCGTATACCTTACTCTACAATTCAACGCTCATGTGCTTTCGAGATCAACAGGATGGCAGTATTGAAACTTCTGGATGAGTGCTTTGTTTTCACTGACTATACAGATGTGAACGGATCAATATAAATAGTCTGAATGCTGGTAGTAATTGCTGAATCACAGTGGTAAGCATAACAGTGTAACTCCATTGTAACCCCATATAATTGATTTGCTATGCTTGATATTTTGGCATCGGTAGAACGTAAAAGAAAAAAGATGTCCAATAACAACAAAAAATATGAATAGGGCCAATTATGTTCTTCATTGTAGAACTATGGGAGAAGTCTGCAGGAATTGGACTGTGATATTAAGGTGCATTACCAGAGCAGGACATAGTGTAAATGTGTTTTGGTACAGTGATTTTTTCACTATTTTGGGAATGGTGCTGGTGCCCACGGAATTGGGAAAAAGCGCATCGTACTTTCCTATAATTTGGAATTTTGGAAACCTTTTATTAAGTCTCAAGTGGTGGGATAGGGGACATGATACTGAATATATAGTATTTAGTTACTATTTACGTTCAATTATTGCTATATATCTGCTATTTCTCTAAGCAAGCAAGTAAATGTATGTTGTAAGATGGTCCCTAGAACAATTTTTTCTGCAATTGGGAATTTTTCAACTTGCAGTTGGGAAAAAAAAGATACATTTTGAATTGGGACTGGTACTTTTTATGGGCACCAATTATGTAGAGAAAAAAATCAGTGTGGTACATATATATTTTCAACTTTTACAGCCTAGCTGTAGAAGCTGGCAGCATCTTTATGGAGATTCAGGTAGGGTGGTTGGCTCTTTCAAGAAATTAAGCAAAGGAGGTAGCGGTTAGTACCAGAATGGGTGACCTTCTTGACTTCGAGGACAGCTGAGCAAATGCTACAATCTAAAAAATTAATTTGTCTGTATTTTCACAATTTGTATGATGTCATTTCTGGATCATGAAGAAGAGACATACAGAAGGGTGACGACAGGTTAGAAGCAAGGGCGTTTATTAGAGCAGGGCATTTATTAGGATTCACACGGTACAAAAAATGTCAGGAATGTCCAGAGGGTACTCAAAATTGTCAGCTGGAATAACACATACTCAAAATTAGTTGTCAGATACCCCCCCCAACCCCTCAAACTAGCTAGGAAACTTAAGGATAGTGTTTTGTAAAAGAGAGACCTACTGTAGTTTAATTTGAAGTTTTATGTATTATTTATCCGGTCCCAGTAATCTTATATCTTATATTTGCTCGGATTTTAATATGTTCTGCAGAAGAAAAAGTGCATCACCGGCAGGAGACGGCCATGGAGTACAAGAGTTATGTAGTACAAGAGTTCTACTTAAGGAATTACACAAAGCCATTTCAAACAGTTCTACGTACCAATATACCATATTTATCCTAGTAAATGCCCTTGCTATAATAAACTTCAAAACTGTTACAAGCATTTCTTGAATATGCATTAGATTCGGTAAAACTTTGATTCCTATTTAAAACATTGAAGGTAGGCTTGTCCATGAGAGTCACTTCTGAAACAAATTTCTCTGATGTCTGGAACAAGTTCATTCTTTATGACACTCAATGACAGTCTTTATTATTATATTAGTTCTATTGTGATGCAACATGAAAGTGCCATAGATAAACCTGGAGTGGAATGGTTTAGATAATCTACATTCCATTGGCTACAATTTCATCCCAGTGCCTGAAATGGTTGTCTTACAGGAAAGAATTTGCTCCCTCAGAGGAAGCAAATTCTTTCCTGTAAGAGGTCATCACAAAGCCATGGAATGGAGTGGAGATCACGCCTGCATGTTCATTCATTAAAATGTTTTCAACTGTGCCCATGAAACTAAGTTTTCATTATTGCAAATAAGTCAGTAATATACTCATAATTCTGCAATACTTCTTTTGCAGACAAGACAACACAGCTCATGTCGATTTTCTTTGGTTTCACATTTAAACACCGGTGCCCCTCCAGTGTTTGTTGTTCCCTGGAGTATAGCAGATAAGTTAGATTAAGGGACTGTTGCTTGACGTATGAGATTCTTTGGCTTACTACTTTGGCTGATGGGGGGTTGTGGTTGTGGAGATTCTGGATATAGATATATGAGCATCATGGAGGTGAGCTTTTATTTGCAATTTGTTTTGTCATTAATAAGACCTATTGCTTGTCTTAAGCACTTGCAAGTCTCAAATCTACAGGGGTGAGATGACAACTATCAAATCAGACTTTACATTATATATAATAATTATATTAGCAAGGCCGTAATTATACCCCCCAGCAAACAAAGTATGAGGAGGGGTATATATCTTTTGTCCGTTTGTCTGTCCGTCTCTTCGTAAGTTAACATTTGCTTGAAAGTTTTTGAGATCTTATATTTGCAGGTGATAATGTGATTTTCTAGGGGATCACACATTTTGGCAAAAATTTGTACAACTGATTTAGTTGAAAATGACTGAAATAATCTTGACTGGCTGTACAATCCATATGAAAAACAAGCCTATCAGTTGATTGTCGAATTTCTGACAAAAGAAAGCTAAACATACAATTTCCATCTGTAAATGATATCAAGTACATTTACAACAGTACATTCATATACTTCGAGGATTTGGTGTCACTTAGAAGGCAATGCCTTAATTGCATATCAAGTCAGAAAAACATACATACTACATGTAATGCTTTTTGCCCAGTTCATGCTCAGTAAAGTTGCAACATGATGGTTCACGATCAGTCTCAATGAAAAATGCAGTTAAAGTCTGATTAAGTGGCCCAGTGTTCATACATCATGTAGTCAAATCTGTCTTGAGGGGTCATGAAGGGGCCTCACAAAAACTGGCTGCAGAGTCATGGCAGACAGGTGTACACTTAACAGAGGTTCATTGTCCTCTGGGGCACAAAAAAGTAGCTACATGTGATAGGTGACCCTTAACAGAGTTACCCTTGAGACAGGTTAGACAGCATTATTTTTTTATACAATTTCATTACAACAGCAGATATTAACAGTTACTTAAAAATTTGGAGAGGTAGGCACTGATTAAATTTGATATTCACATTTGATAATCAGGCTGTTGTGGAGATTTTCCCGATTGTGGAAGACAACAAAATGAAGAACTTCGATTATAAGTTCCTAAAATTCGATTTATTTTTAACACTGAGCCCAAACGATAATGGCGTCAACTTTTCATCTAACTAATCCCTAGCAACCACGTTAAAAATCACGTTAACTCTCGTTACGCCGTACGTTATAGATGACGTTACTCACCCATAATGCAAAGCTTAACTATAAGTCTAAAAGTTCTTTTCTCCATATTCCCCTCCTCAAAATGTCTAATTTTGAAAAACTAAAAACTGCTTATGTTTGTCTCTAGTATGTGTTACAAAAGGAGAGGTTTAAGATTCTCTTTAGTCTGAACTGATTGCTATTAAAATAACGTTTTGAAAATTACTATTTGTAAAATATATGTCAATAAATAAAGTTCCATATGACTATCTTCTATAAATAAAGTTCCATATGACTATCTTCTACGTGAGCTAATGTAAGATACAGTTCTATGGATCACATTCCAAGGGGCACAGCTTCGTTACTGGTCTGACTAGCGTGCCCTGTCCCACCTGCAGCTTCGCAACGCGCACCCGTCCGTCTGTCCCTGGATACACCTCAACTACTCGCCCGAGAGGCCAGTTTCCTCGTGATGTGTCCGTTGAAACGATTAGTACCACCTCGCCAACTCGTATATCACGACGCTCCCGAAGCCATTTCGTTCGTGCACCGAGACTGGGTAGCCACTCCTGTAGCCACCGCTTCCAGAAATGGCGAACAAGCTCCTGGACCCGGCGCCATCTCTTCCGTAGATTAAACTGTGTGTCGTCCACTGTGGTTGGTGCGAACTGACCCCCGATCTGTCCATGTAAGAAGTGGTTTGGAGTCAGTGGCACGTCATCGGCTGGGTCTGCGGACTGGTAGGTTAGCGGTCGGGAATTTATAAGTCCCTCAGCCCCTATTATTGCCGTCAACAGCTCCTCATCTGTAATGTCCGCATTTCCTAGAATGGCATTAATGGCCCTCTTCGCTGACTTTATCATTGACTCATGGACTCCACCGAAATGTGGAGCCAAAGGTGGGTTGAAATGCCAAACTATCCCTTTGTTAGCGATTGATTCTTTGATTTTCTCCTGATCCAACTGCGAAATTAGCGATTTAAGTTCCTTGTCAGCCGCTCTAAAATTTGTTCCATTGTCCGAATACATTTCCTCCATTAGGCCCCTTCGGCTGGTCATTCTGTATAAAGCATTTAAGAATGAGTCCGTATCAAGTGCAAATGCCATTTCTAGGTGAACTGCCCTCGTAGCTAGGCAAGTGAATAGGCACAGGTAACGCTTTTGTCGTCGTTTTCCTCGTCCTTGGATCGTTATGAATGGGCCTGCGTAATCCACAGCTGTTCTTGTAAAAGCTTTGAGTGATACTTTGAGCCTTGAAAGGGGCAATGGCGCCATGATTTGCTGACAAACTTTGGCCTTCCTTCGTCGGCATTCAGCGCAGTCCTTCTCCCACTCTCGAATAACTTCACGGCCGGAAACCACCCAGTAGCGAGCTGATAAGGCGGCTAGCGTCTGATTTGTGCCTGCCGCGTGATTGCCCTTTTCGTGAAACTCTTTTACGATTAATTTAGTGATCCAGCTTTTTCTTGGTAAAATGACAGGATACCTTACATCATACGAGAGGAATTTTGCATTCTTCAACCGTCCATCAGAACGCAGCAGTCCATCGTTGTCTAATTTTGGCTGTAATCTGAGAAGCTTGCTGTGTGCAGGCAGGGACCTTCCCCGAGACAAAGCTGTCCACTCCTCCCAGAATTCTGTGCTCTGTGCGTATCTAACAAGCTGAATTTCTGCCTGCCTCAGCTCGTCAGTCAGTAACTCTCCATATATTCTGTCTGTCTTTTTCCGTTGACAATTCTGTATGAAACGATTAGTCCAAGACTGTATTCTTCTTAACTCCAACCAGCTCGAGTAGCGTCTCGGATCTACTGGAAACACCGTGTCCTCTGCTAATATGACGAAACCATATGTCTCATTTGAGCTTTTTGACTCTTGATAGGACCCTGCCGCTCGATTTAATTTCGAAAGTCTCTTCATTTCATTATCATCTCTGGGTTTCTCAAACGATTTGTTGACAGGCCACGTCTCGTCCGACTGTCTCAGAAATTCGGGTCCTCTCCACCATGTAGAACAGTTAACTAGCTCAGATGCTTTCATTCCTCTGCTCAACATGTCGGCTGGGTTCTGGTTTGTAGGTATGTATCTCCACTGTTCAGGATTAGTGAGCGTTTGTATCTCGCCTACTCTGTTAGCCACGAAGGGTTTGAAGTCGCGACTTCGGCCTCGAATCCACCATAAAGTATTGACGCTGTCGGACCAGAATATGGCGTCACTTACTCGAATCTCCAAAACTTCTGCTATTCTTGAGGTAAGTCTCAACCCGATGACTGCTCCCATTAACTCCAGTCGAGGGATACTTGTTGCGATGCTCGGTGCAACGCGGGATTTCGCAGCTACTATTTCACTTGAGACGGAACCATCTTCGTAGTTACACCTCGCATATACAACAGCTCCGTATGCATTTTCTGATGCATCCACAAACGTATGTAGCGTAATGGTGCCCGGAGTTCTGTCCTTGTGCTGAAGACATCTGGGAACCTTCATCTTTGTGAGCGTCTCAAGTTCGCCGAACCATGCACGAGCGCAGCTGACCAAGGGTTCGTTAAGCTCATCATCCCATTCAAGGCCGGCAGTCCACATGTCTTGCAATAACATTTTTGCACGTATCGTAAAGGGAGCTAGAAACCCGATAGGATCGAACAACGTAGCGATTCTCTTCAGAAAGTTGCGCTTTGTATACAGCATATCGCTGTCCGGAACGTGCTCTCTGAATGTGAATATGTCTTCTTTGGCTAGCCACCATACCCCTAGCGTTTTAGTGCATGGCAACTGGTCCCGATCCAGGTCCACTTCCGACTTCCGGTCTTGTATTGGAACCTCTGATAGCACAGTTGGTGAGTTGGAAAGCCATTTGCGTGCGTGCATTCCGGCTTTGGTTAGTAGACACGATAGTTGTCTATACAAGCAGATACCCTGCTTCTCATCCAGCACAGAGTCCATTGAGTCGTCCATGTACGTTGCTTTTAAGATCGTCTCAGCAGCCCTACCGTAGTCATTTTGATGTTTTCTGGCATGGTGCTGTAAAACAAACTGTGCTAGGAAGGGAGACGAGTTTATGCCAAACACGACGCGGTCGAACTCGTATACGTCTGGTGATCGATCCTGGTTGATTCCCCTCCATAAGAAATGGTGATATGGCTTATCTTCTGGTGCTATCCCTATCCGAAGATACATTTCCGCTATATCGCAGACCACTGCAACCGGATATCGCCTGAAGCGCAACAATACATCAAACAAGTCTTGCTGTAACTTTGGTCCTTGGTAGATGACGTCATTTAGGGATACTTCGTCACACTTCGCCGACGCATCAAAGACGATTCTTGTCTTAGTTGTCTCTTTATCTGGTCTGATCACTGGAAAATGTGGTAGGAACCACTTTGATGTATGCTTATTCTGATCGCCAACTTTCTTGATGTACCCCTTTTCAATGTATTGGTCAATAATTGCGCTGTAGGCAATAGCGATCGCTGGTGATCTGACAAGCTTCTTCTCAGTATTTTCTAATCTCTTTAACGCCATTTTATAGTTGTTTGGCAGCTTCGGCTCGTTTCCTCGCCAAGGAACACCGACCCGGTACATACTATGTTCAAATCGAATCGATTGCTCTACTTTTCTCAATGCAGATTGCTCCTCGATGCGGACGATTGGTTTGTCCCCCATAGTGCCGGTCCTTACTACAGACATGTCGTCAATTTCCCAGAAGCGCTTTAAATTTGCATTCAGCTGATCTATTTCTGCTCGATCTTTAATAAAATATGTGCTGGCAAAGTGCGTTTGCATTGTTGTTTTACATGTTTCATCTGATCCAGGATTTCCAATACAGGTCCATCCCAATGGCGTCAATCTTGCGATCGGCTCCCCAGGTCGTCCCCTGACTTCCTGTATTGCGCAATGGAGATCTGCGCAATCCAGGCCTATAAGAATATCAACGACTGGTCTCTTAGCAATACTTGGGAAGCTGATATGCCGTAGATGTGACCATCTTTGGGTGTACTCGGCCCAGTCGAAGGCTGACATAGTTCCTGTGACCCTAGTCGCCGTGTATGCTGTAACGCCCAGTTTTACATCACCAGTTACACTTTCCAATTCCACATTAACCGGCCGTGTTTCGAACGTTTCCACCTGTCCGTTTAAAACATTAACTGTAACTCTCTCTGTCTTACCTTGCAATCCAAGCTGTGCGGCGACATCAGAGTTAATGTAAGTCTTAGTACTCGCATCGTCCAGGAGGGCATTAACCTTCAGCGACCGATCTCCATTCTTCAGTATGACTGGAACAGTCCGTAGTGCGACGAAATCTGCTGTAGAAACGTTGCTTGCCGTCATAGTGGTCTGTTCCGAGCGTTTATTCCCCTCCGAGCCGGAAGTGATCTGCGTACCGGATGCTCGATCCAATGCCATGTCCGTTCTGTTCTGTTCAGTCGATTTCGGTTTAGTTTCTGGTGACGTTCGATGCAGCAATCTGTGATGCAGTTCTTTGCATCCATTCAGGCCACACTGACGACTTCTTGGGCATGTTTTGCCGGAATGTCCCCCTGCCAAACAGCGGAAACATAGTTGACTACGTTTAGCGATTTCCCACTTTTCAGAAATACCTTTTTGTTTGAACGCCTGGCATGTCCAAATCCGATGGTCTGCTCCACAAACTTGACAGCACTGTGTCTTCTTGGCGCGAGTATCTTCGTTATCTCCAAAGAAAGTTCGTGTATATCTTTGTCCCGGCCTCGGTGGTGTTGTCTGTGCATTTGATACCCTGCCTGTCACACCATGGACGGTCTCAGAAGCGACTGTTAAGAATTCCGATTCTTGAATTACCCACTTTCGTAATGTTAATACGGACTGAGTCACATTGTTGTCAAATACCCATCGATGGTAGCTCGCTAGCATAGACTGCGGCAATTTTCGTTGTAGCATTGAGTACAAGGAACCGCTACCGAGCTCGTGATGCTGATTTGTTTCTCTCAGATTTATAACTGCTATATCCAGCAGGTCAGCGAATTGGTCAAGGTCTTTTGCATTTCCGGTTCGAATTTGTCGGAATTTCTCCAATTCCTCTATATAAATGGCTATTTGGCGACGCATACCTCCGAATTTTCTTTCCAGCCGTTCTTTGGCGGCCTCATATGCTGCTCCTGAATGCCCTAGGTTTTCGATCGTCTTGAGAGCTTCCCCCGCTAAGTACTGCCGTAGCTGAAGCAATTTGTATTCCCCAGTAGCTGGCGCGCTGTCGATGCACGCGAGAAATGCCGCTTTCCAGCTCTGGTATGTCCTTTTGTCACCAGAGAATACAGGGATCTGCACCCGTTTTAATTGGCGCCAAAGATCCTGTCCGATAGAGGGACTCTCGCAGCTAACTGTCGGCGCAGATTCATCTCCGTGGAATTGATCACGTGGCTCAAATGGTGCGGCGCGTGCATTCATGAAAGAATCAGTGTGCATCGTCTCTTGGGCATTTTCACGTTGACTTTTCCCCGCATCTTCGTGCCATCCGGCACGTGCAATAGGCGTGCGCTCATTTGCCGGGACTTTGTTCATGCTCGAATTACCAGTTTCATTTGAGAGAGTTGAATACTGTCTATTTTCGATAGGCACTGGAACTGGGCCATTATTTTGTCTAAATTCTTGTGAAATGGTTACCTCGCGTGATTCCTGCAGCGGTTCTGTCGACACGTAATCCTTTTTATATGTCTCTGAGCTTTCATTTTCAAGGTTCAATCCACGCCGAATGTCAATTGTTAGCAGTTCTGCGGACGATGAATTTGTCGCGTTAACTTTTAGCGATTCCAAGAAATCTCGGGTTGATTTTGACACTGTGTCATAGTCCTCTTCTATCCGTAACATCTCGCCGACAATGCGTTCACACTTTTTGTGTTCTTTTTGTCTGGTATAGAAGTTGGAGAAGTTTTCTAAAATATCTAATACGATCTCCAAACAGCTTTCCAATTTCTTGCGGGCCTCGATAACAGCAAGACGGCTGTCCGCATCCTGCTCTTCTAACAATAATAGCAGTCTATTCTGCGACCGAGTAAAGTTAGATTTCGCCCAAGCTTTATCCTTTTTGAATCCATTTTCTATCTCCGTAACGTCAACGTTGCCGTTCTCTATTGTCTCCCTAGTTTCCGATGACGCCATCATAAATGTATCTAATTTCTGTCGATTTCCGATATAAAAAACCGCGCTCTGCTACCAGAAATTTGTTGTGGAGATTTTCCCGATTGTGGAAGACAACAAAATGAAGAACTTCGATTATAAGTTCCTAAAATTCGATTTATTTTTAACACTGAGCCCAAACGATAATGGCGTCAACTTTTCATCTAACTAATCCCTAGCAACCACGTTAAAAATCACGTTAACTCTCGTTACGCCGTACGTTATAGATGACGTTACTCACCCATAATGCAAAGCTTAACTATAAGTCTAAAAGTTCTTTTCTCCAAGGCAATCAGTCACTATCTGGGGTTTGTGTCAGTCTTATGTAACAGTCCTGCAGTTGGTGCTGTCTGTTTTTAAGATACTAGGTTCAAGTCCTAGAGGACTGCATGTTAGTACTGGCACATATAACACTAAACAGCAATATCCATTTACAGAATGCATTCTAAGATAAGAATGAAATAGGTTAAGAATATTCCAATCTTTAGCCATATGGTAAGATGTCTCATAGGAAAGAACATGAGAAGTAAATACTTAAGGGCTGTAAGGGAAATTACTTTTGATTTTTGATTTTGTACTTACAGTGTATCCCACTTGAAGATATTACATAAATATTTTTTTCTTCAGTTTGGTGGTTTCAAAACGTCGAAAATTGCAAGACCGCTAACATTTCTGCACTATCTGAATAAACATACCTGTAATTGCCTACATGTTAGTTATGAGAAAAAGTTGCCAGCAGTGCTCGTTTTATAGGTAGCGCCTATTTATTTCATATTATAAGATGAAGTGAAAACAAAAACGAATCTGCATCAGCGGAGCACAGCTTGTTCGTACTACCTATACAATTCAACCAAAGCTGAGTTTCGGTATTGTTTCTACTGAATCACAGGGTATAATCGATTCCGCCAATTTTCGCTTCCTGCAGAGACTGTACATCATATCTGGCTTCCGCCGAGACTGTCCGCGAACTCTTGCTTCCTGCAGAGACTTCTGTACATGATAAATGGCTTCCTGCAGAGACTGTCCGCGTGATTCTGCTTCCTGCCGAGGCTCTCGGCAGGAAGCAGAGTCACGCGGACAGTCTCGGCAGGAAGCCATTCCTCGAGGACAGTAGTCTCTGCTGGAAGCAAGAGTTTGCGGACAGTCTCGTCGGGAGCCAAATATGACGGACAGTCTCTGCAGGAAGCGAAAATTGGCGGAATCGATTATACCCTGTGTGAATGTCGATAGCCACAATCTAATACGTTATTAAAATCGTCGTAATCCCGTTGCTAGACGTAAACAGTTATTTTCATTTAAAATAGTAGTCTGTACCTAACACGTCATAACAGATTTTGGAAATATTTCATTCTTACAGTCTTCCTTCATATATTAAGACATCGACATTACCGCTCATCCAAAAGAGAATATCGTCTAATGATATGTTTGTAAGAACGGCTGAGGCGAAAATGACGCTGCCTATAAATTAAACTTTGCCACGGCTCGCCAAAAGGAATCATCGAATTTGGAAATAGCCCAGATTAAAGCCAGCTAAAACTTCTTGTCGTTGCGTTGGAAGTTTCCTAAGTCCATAAATAATGTTTACAAGCAGATAAAAGCTTTGGCCAACCCGCGAGCAAGCACAGATTTGACTGCCCTTTATATGTGCCACGCAGTGAATTAATCCAGCTTAAGAAATCAGTTGCTTTTTCCGCCTCAGCTATAATTTATTAAAGAAAATGAATGTATCAACTACTTCAGCCGTTTGAAACTAAGACGCTTTATGTAGTATAAGGCGCATCAGTCGAAGACTAAGCTAATCGAATAAAGAGTATGATATATTATCCAAATTGCGACCTGTTAATGATTATACTTGATATTTGATTCCACTACTATCTGTAGTATCTATATTTGTTTCATGCCTGCTGTTCAGATCAAAATGTTATCGAAATTGAATGCATCAAGATTCTTAACAGAATATAGCTTGCAATACCTTCATCGTAACTATGTTTGGGACATGCTTTTTTCTAGACATTTATTTGTCCATTTTGTGATGCCGCCATTGATACGTCTCAGGAAAAAACGCCATACTCTTAAGGTATATAATAAATTTCAAAACTGCAATAATTCTGATCCACTCCTTATTGTATTCTATCATGCCTTTATTTGGGGGTTCCTTTGTATCTTATAAGTAATTTTATAGCAGTTTGACTATAAGAATATGTCAATACAGTAATTGTGCGTATACTATCGTTTTCATATGTGTAAACGAGCGAAAGGAAATAATAGTAACAAAGCTTTGTTTGTGTTCTTTATAATTTACTATAAGAGGAAAATGATAAAATAAATAACCTATTGTTCCCTGCTTAGAATTTCTATAAGTGGAAAATGATAAAACAAAATAGCTTATTGTGCCTTGTTTAAATCCTTTGATTGTGATAAGATGAAGTCGATGACTTCTACGTTTGTCTGGTCCCTAACCTTTTCTGAGGATAGTTTTAAATAGTACCGGTATGCTATATATAAAAGGTGTCCACCCCAGTTATAATTTTAGTAAAGAAAATTAACGGATTAACGTAATGAAAGAAAAAAATCGAAGCAACGAACGATTGTTCCCTATCAGATTTTTAATCCTTCTCCTTGGAGGATCACGCTCCTCACCTATTCCAAAACACAGTTTTAAATAGTTACCAAAGTGCCAATCATGAACTTCAAGGTTTTCCATCTCAGATATATATTTAGTAATGAAAATTAACGGATTTCATTTACATGAACCTATTTGAAACTAAGAACCATTCCGTAGTATTAGGCAGTTGTTAAATGTCAAATACCAGACTAGCTGAATCAAGAGTATGATATTTGGTCCAAATTGCAACATATCAATTTAGTATTGAATACCATCTTCATAATTGCATTTGGCGCAGTCTTGTTTACAGATATTTATAGTTAATAAGCCGAGATTTCATTAGTAACAGACAAAAACATCATACCCTTTGATATACTTCAATTTCAAAATACAAGTGGAAACTGTCTAGCCATAACTTACTTGTATTCTATTGTGCCTTTATAAGGCGTTTCCGAGGTTTCGTATCATAAGTGACTTGACAGCAGTTTGGCTGTCTTCAGGAATATCTTAATGTATAGTTGATTTATTAGAAAAACCTAATACATATATAGACGATCAGAGGGTAAGAAGTTTGTTTGCATTTTCATTGTTTATTTTAAGCGGAAAATGTAAGACAAGTAAAGGATTGGTTGCCTGGGAGGGAGCCCATCAAAAATTTATAAGAAAAATAATAATTTCATAACAATGAACAATTTATCCTTATATAGAGTAGCCATTTTCAGACTATCATTTTATGATGTTGATGACTCAAATGTTATACACGTTTCTCAAAATAGTCTTGAATAGTACTGTAAATCTTTTCTAAAGTCATCCGTTTCGATGTAAGGACCACATTTTGTAAATTTCCGGACGAAACAGCCAAACCACTTTCCCAAGTCTTAAGGCAAAACAAACGTTTTGTCCACAGACCTTTGGAAATGGCTATGCGTATTGACTATCAAATTACAAAATCATATTTACAATCATATTTATTTTTTTTTCTTCATTCAATTTAACCCATTAATGCCTAGTGCCCCATAAACAGACATCGGCAAACAGTGCAGACCCAAAACGCGGGGTCTGTTGACGGTCCACACTACGGTATTTGAATAAGACAAATGAGATATTTCTCCTTTACATAAAATGGAAATGATAAAGATAAATTAAACTTCGCATCCTTTAATGGACAAAAGGACTCATTTGAGCCGCGACACGAGAAAACCAACAATGTGGTTGTGCGCCCAGCGCAGACTCAGATCAGCCTGGGTGTCCGCACAGTCTGATCAGAATCCTCGCTTTGCGCTTAAGGGGTAGCTAAGGGACTAAGCTACCTTCATGCGGACAGCGAAGACTCTGATCAGACTGGGCGGATGCCCAGGCTGATCTGAGTCTGCGCTGGGCGCACAACCACGTTGTTGGTTTTGTCGTGTCGCGGCTCATTTATTTGACGTGGATTGAATAGTTCACTGGGCTAAGGAAGCTAAGATCGGCTGACATTGTGATTTTCCGAACAACGCGATTCAGAGACTAAAGGTGGCAACTTTGAAAACTTTGAAAATGGCTCTGGAAAAGTATCTTAACAGTTTCTTTTCAAAACTTCAGTTATTAGTTACATGTGTTTGTGGACCGCTGACGTTTTTTTTTGTTCAGGCGTGCGGCTTTTACTATAGAAATGTTAAGACATGAACGCAAACCTTCACTTCCTTTAATCGGCCTCTGTAGACAACTGCTTGACATTTGTGGAAGGCAAGAGGCGTTCTGGCCCCAAGGTTATAAAACTTTTTTCATGCTCAACTCAGCTGAGCATGAAATTTTACATGCTAATAAATAGCAAATTACTGATAAGTAGAGTTGTTTTCTTGCTCAGTCTAGCAGAGTATGAAATTTTCTCTTCTTATGAATATGAAAATGCCAACATTAGTCGGCACTTTCATATTTATCAGCAGAGAAAATTTCATGCTCAGCTGAGTTGAGCACGAAAATAGTTTTATAACCTTGGGGCCTCGTTTTACAACAGAAAAAAGTCCTTATCTTAATGTTGGTACACCAAAATATACAGTTATCAATACTGGTGTTTCAAGTCTATAGTAAAATTATAGGTGGGATTTAACATCTGTTGGCCAAGTAATATTGGGTCGTCGTTGAAAAGATGTTGTTCAACATCTGTGCCTACTAAATCTACATTTTACGCTGAATCACACTTTCGTATGACACAATAATTCTTGTTGTGAGTAGAAAAGACACACTGAGGAGAACCATAACTCTGTTTTCTTCGACAGCTGTCATGCTTCCGATGAAAACAGGGAAGGCTAATTCGGGAAAATTGGAAAGCTATGAATGAACAACTGATGAATAACAGCTGCCTTTCACAGAGATAATTTATATGATTTGTAAAGTAATTCTCCACGTTGTTCGATAGCTTAAATAATAGTTATTGCAAATGTAGAAAAGAAGAAGAAGAAAAAACAATTCCGATTGTAAAGGAACACTGACATACCAGTGATTTACACGCTGAGAAACATATACACTACTATTATATTATGTAGTATTTGGAACATAACCCCCTTAAAACGATATAGTAACAATTCCTTTTTTGGACTAATTCCAATTAATTGTTGTTGTTGTTTTTTTTTTTTTTTTTTTTTTTTTTTTCTTTTTTTACTTTTTTTTTATTTATTTTTATTTGTTTTTTTTTTATTCTTCTAAAAAATCAGCATGTCATCTAAATAACGAACAGTTCAACTGGGCTTTTAATAACATGGGCTGGACTTTCTTGGGAGACATAAAGTTTGTTTTATTTTCATTACAGAACAGTAACATCCTTATTGTTTGGTTTTCCATAGTAAATGTTTAGTAGACAGGCTCAACCCATAGTTTGCCAATCAAAATTGTAATGATTAAGAGTGCAAACGTGTGTAATACAACATGACTTATTATATAATAAGACGGTTCTTTTAAAACTTTCGTCCATGAATTCTTCAATTCAATTCATACGCGTCCATTTCAATGACATTAAGCTCTACCAAAAGATCTTCTAATGATATATGCTTGTCAATTTTGTCACGGTATGTAAATTAAGCTGACGGGGCTCGGTTCTTAAAGGATTTGCGAAAAGCGAACTCAGTCTAGTCTGTGAATCTAGATGGTAAAAATCCTTCACTTTGCATTGCTTTATTTCTCAGAGTCCATATATACAGAATATAGAAGAAAATTTGCTTACAATGCCTTTCGGAAGCGCAGCTTCGTCTGAGTTGTTGTACATAATTGACCCTTATGTATATCAAACAACTGGATACAACAAAACAAAATTTTCTTGGACCGACCTGGTTTTAGAATAATAACAGAATTCAATATTCATAACCGACTTTACATTGTACAAGTATCTTTGTCATGAACAGAACTGGCTCAATTCTGAAGGATCGGACTATTCAGGACATATTTATTATCACCGCAGCGGTAGTTATGCCGTGTGTTGGCCGTAAAAAGTCCCCACGTACATCATAGTGCAGGCTATATATTTTCTGGTCCTTTTGGATAAACGAGTTCATTTAAAGTCATATTGAGTTCAGCTGAAGCCGGTGGTATTGAGTGGCCTTTGTCACACATTCTTTTACTGGTAATCAATAGGTTCAGTTAAACCGTAGTAAAAAAGACAGACAATGCCCAGGTATTAATACAATAACGTTTGTGTTTCCTGTCGCAGTTCGGGCTTGAAACGGTTTTCATCCTTTTAGACAGTTTTTATCAACCGTCATTTTCGAATGCTTTGCAAATTTCGTATTCCAACAAAAAAATCAGACAGGAGGTGCAGAAGACAAACATCAAAAGACAAAAGATATATTAGCTAGACATCAAAAGTTCATTTGAGGAAGCTTAGTGGAAGATGGCTTAATGAAAAGGATTATTTCACCAACTGAATAATTTTAAAGTTACTACTGAATGAACGTCTAAGGACGATAACCACTAAGAAACTAACTTTGATTTGCTGGTGTTGTCCGGAATGACCTTTCTATATTTTGCCAAGCGTCTGAAACAGAGGCTTGGAAGAATATAAAAGGACATTCCGCGATAGGAAACACGAATGCTATTGACCATTTAGCATCTATAAAAGCTGATATTACAGTGACTGACACTGCTGTATATTCCTGATTGCTACTTACGAAGTTCATTTTAAGGTGCAACTCAAGCAGTCCCATTTTTGCCTTCCTTCTCAATGGGCAGGGAAAATGATAAAGACAGCAAAAAGCAAAAAAAAGCCAAGTGAAAAGCCACGAAAAGCGAAAAAACACAAGATAAGCAGGGGGTGGTTGCGGTCCGGCGATGGCAAGCTTACAGTGCCGGGGGTCCTACTAATTTGGATAATTTTAGGGGAAGGGCCTACTATGCTTGCAGAAAGTACAGTCGAGTTTGGGTATATTTTCTCTAGCCTATCATATTTCTTTTCTTTCTCCCTCTCTCTGGGAGACGGCCTGATATAGCCTGAAATACTGTCTCGAAGGGCCGTTAAACCCAAAACAACCAACCAACCACCAACCTAAATAATTAGGAGTATGGGATAGTCGACAAATATTGACATTAATAGTAAACCACAACCGAAGTATTGCCTTGGAACGGCGAGCAAAACAGGAAGGTGTACCCATACATTTTAAAGCTATCGGTAAACTCGACTTAATGTAAGGCGTACCATCTTATATATCCTCTTACGAATCTATCAAGAAATGCATTTATTACACATGTCGGTCTAATTCGTAGCGACAGAAGAAGACTGATGTTCATCAGGTATTTCGCCCTATGTAAACAGACTCACTCGTATTCTAAGATATAGTTGTGTATACTACGACGGTACTGTTAAGCTCTTTGTCAACACCACTTAATACGGTGTTTAATATCCATATCGTACCTTTGCTCCTCGGAATTTTGTAGGTTTACTTTTGCTCCGGAATTTCAGTGTTGCTATTTCTTCACGTCCTCGTAGTTATAAAGGAGCAGTATCTATAAGGTTGTTTTCATGGCCACAACCGATTTTCTTTAAACTTTGTAAACTCAGAGTACTATGTATTGGCTGTAATGTCATGCAATATTAGATCAATTGGTGGAGGTTTCTTTGATGTGTACAAGATGAAAGTGGGTAGGGTAATTTTGACCCGAAGAGTGTTCTGTTAAGAAAATGCTAATATTTTTATTGCTACTTAGAATTGGAAGTCTACCATTTCATGACTCCTTATACAATGCCAGATATAACAAATTATTATAACACTTTTGTGAAATTTCTACATGCAGTGCGTTTATACTCACTTGTATGACCTACCTAAATTTTAGCCTCTTTTATTCTCCAACTTTACGCAAAACCACTTACAGTTTTTACTTTCAAAGCTGTTCCAATGATATTTTGCAGTTCAACAGTATATCAGATGGTTGTTCTAAAATGATGCCGATAATTTTCTACAAAAAATATATTCTGAGTTATCTCCCCTTTAAATTGTTTTTTTTTTTAATTTTATTTTAATTATTACTCAGTTTTTATACCCGCCACACTGTAGTGGCAGGATGTGATATTTCCAAGCTGGTTGTCCATGTGTCTTTCCATCTGGCCGTCTGTCTCTGTCTAGCTGTATGTCTGTCCATCTGTTCTTTCATCCATGAACACTTCGTTTCTTTTCGATAACTTGAGTATTTTGATGTTGTTTTTTTTAAACTTGGCATGTGCATTGGTCTTGGGAATAGCTCGCTTGTGATTGGGCGAATTTCGATATCTTCTGACAGAATTTTTGCCCTTGTCAAGGTCTGTAATTCCTTTACACTTTGAAGTATTTTGATGAAATTTCACAGAAATGATTGAAGTAGTATATCCTCTCTGTAACAAGCAAAATTTTGTCTACCAGGGTAAACTGCACCTGCCTTGGGGATATCTACATTGTATAAAATCATGCAAATGTTTACAAAATCAGGCTTGAGTGCAATTTTCCTGAAACTTGCAACAACTTATCTAAACAATACTCGCTTCCCGTCAAGATCAAAATTTTGTCCCAAGCGGTTATTTGCCCTTGGCAAAGGGCTATTTACATGCATAAAATCATGCAAAAACTATATAAAATCAGAGTTTTGTTATATCTTTATGAAATTTCACAGAAATGATATAATTAACATTAGCTTTCTTTAACAACCAGAATTTAGTTACACAGTGTTATGTGCCCCTGCCTCGGGAATGTACACATTTATAAGATCATGAAGAAAACTATATTATATCAGCGTTGAAAGAGATTTTCCTGAAACTTGCAGCAAATTATCAAAGTAATATCCCAGCAGGCACATGACGTTAAAATGACGTCGTACTCTAAGCTTCCTTTTAGGATCTTAATATCTTCTCGAGGAATTATCTACCCCTGACACAGTGCTATACAATGTACTTGTATCAAATCATAAAAAAAAATCTATATAAAATCAGAATTGAAAAGGATTTTTATAAAATACATGACAAACTGTCAAAACAATAATAGCTTCTAGGGATGGTTATATTTTAATCACAAGCAGGTTTTCTGCCCCTGTCCCGGAGTTATATAGATGTATGAAATCTTGAAAAACATCTATTAAAGGTTTGCAGTGGCGGGTTTACGCAGTTATTTACAATACTTTTAATTATTTCCAATTTCTCCAAATTTGGTCAATTTAAACAAAGTCATCAAGATATGATATCTTCATGATTAAAACTGAATTCTGTGCTTTCTAAATTATTTATTGCTTTGAAGCCATAGATATCATATTTGAAAATAACAAGTACTCTTTAAAATTAATCATATAATTTCATTTTATGATTATGTTACTTTACTCTCTACCGACTTTATCACTTATCATTTTCAAATCATTGTTCTTATTGTTTGTTCTCCCCTTTTCTCCACTTCTATGCCTGGAATTTAAATGCAGATGGGACATAAACTTGTACCCTTTGGGGTCTTGTTTCAAACCGCAGAGAATCAAATAACACATTTCAGAGCATTTGCATGGAATGAGTTCCCTGCTTTAAAAACGTCAACATCTTTAGAGTCTATATTTTATACTGACAATTTTCTTCAAAATGTTCATCGATTAGAGTATGCTTGTTTTAGCTGATAAAACTAATGCCCACTGTCAAATGTCTTTGCTTATTCTCTCAGAATTGCATCATGTTCTTTCCAGTGTCTCTTCTTATTACACATACTCTAAGTAATGTATTTTGCAGCTTGTAAAGACCCAAGACAAGTGCACATGCCAACTTTGAAGATAATTCATTAAAAATACTCAAGTTATCGAAAGGAAACGAAGTCTCACGGATGGACAGACTGACATACGGTCAAACAGACAGGCAGGTAAATGTACGTACAACAGATGAACAGAAAGACAAACAGCAGAAAACAAACTAGAGCAAGTGAGCAGGGGCTTACGTATACCCCCGACCAGTGCCACCGACTAATGAAAGCACACTTTTAACACAAAAGTTAAATGCAAATGTTAAAGGAACGAATTCAAAGTCTGTGACCTTGACCTGAGGTCAGCAGCAGCATCCATGTAAGGTAAACTAGTATAAAATAAAATTAGTCATGCATCCCTAGACGCCAGTTAAATATATAAGAACAAGCAAAAATACAACAAATGGCTGAGTACTAGTCATTGACCCCTGACCCCACCCATGAGCCTGACCCTGAAGTTCCTATCAAAAGCAGTGCTATAGAGATATCATGAATAAAATATGGAAGATATTTGCAATGCATTTACAGACATGTATGCAATCAAATAGGTTTACCCAAAACTTTGACATAATGAAAAGGCCTTAGTCCTAATTATTGACCCTTGGGCCCACTAAGGGGTCAGGGTCAAAGACTCTTCATATCAGAGGTAATGCTCAAAAGATATCATTAATCAAATATGAAAATAATCTGGCATGTGTTTACAGAAACATGAACAATTATAAAGGTTTAATGCAAACCTTTGACATAATGAAAATGTCTAAGTCATAATTATTGACCCCTGACCTCCACCCTGCGGCCTGGCCAAGGTGCCTTGATATTTCATATCAAGGTTAAGCTATAGAGATATAATGAACTAAATATGATAAAAGGTTGCAAAAATATGAGTAATCACAAAAGGTTTAAAGCAATACTTTGACGTAAAGTTGACGAACGGCCGTCCGGACGGAAGGACGGGCGGACAGACGAACGGATGAACAGACGGAATGATAAAAACGATATACCCCATGATATACTTCGTATGTCGGGGGTATAAATATCCTGCCACTAAAATGTGGCGGGGTATAAAATCTGAGTAATTATTTTAAAAAGAAATAAAAGAAACGGTTTCAAGGGAAGATCATACAGAAAAAATTCATTGTAGAAAATTATCAGCATTATTTTGGAACAAATATCTTATATATTGTATAACTGCAAAATATCATTGGAAAAGCTTTGAGTGTAAAAAGATGTTGTGGTTTTGCGTAAAGATTGAGAATAAAAACGGCTAAAATTGAGGTATGTCATACAAGTGAGTATAAACGCACTGCATGTAGAAATTTCACAAAAGAATTATAAATATTTGTTATATCTGGCATTGCATATGGCAGGCTTCTAGTTCTAAGTAGCAATAAAAATATTAACATTTTCTTAACAGAACCCTCTTCTGATCAGAATTACCCACCCACTTTCATCTTGTACACAACAAAGAAACCTTCACCATTTGATCTAATATTGCATGACATTACAGCCAACACATATTACTTTTAGTCTACAAATGTGGCCATGAAAACAGCCTTATAGACACTCCTCCTTTGACTTTTATGTTTCTGAGATATTATGCTTATGAGTAAGGATTCTTCCACGCAAACCGAACAACTAAGTGCCTGATGAACCAAACCAGAACCAAGACGGTGAGGGTTAGTCGACTGCAAACCGGTTAAAGCACCTCGTCCGCACTCCCCTCTCCTCAGTAATTTCATTGCTGGCCGTCCCGAGGCGGCAATAATTTTTTGGTTTCATGGGCAGTTTGTTGCTATGTCTTTTATTGATATATTCTTTGTGATGTTAATGCTAGCCCGATAACCACCTACATGAAATTGGCCGTTCACCTGACTTTCGCTGTGATACCTTTGGTGGTGACTAATTTTGTGTTGTCTTTTCCCGCATGGTGTCTTGGTGGGATTTGGGATTTAATTTTGTCAGTTCCTGAGAACTTTCCTATTTTCTTTTCTAGCCAAACGTCCGTTGTGTTTCATTATTATTATTACTATTATCATTATTATTATTCATCTTCTTCTTTCGGAATGATTAATATTTTGCCACATTACGGACATTATGCTTTTGCGGACAAGAATGAGGCTTCATATCGAAAATTCTGAGGACATAGTGATTTTTTCAGGCAAAGTGTGTCGCTGTTTTGAAAAACTTCGCCGACAACTAAGCATCAAACCAGGCATATTTAGTACACCTGCACGTGGCATGTCTTACAACTTAGCTTCTCATGAGCCACCTGCCTAACTATATATGAAAAGCAATAGTAAGACCTAGCTATGCAAGTAGGTAGCTTTAGCAGGGCCTGTATATTTCGCTTTTTGAATGCCCATTTATTGTGGGCGAAATGTAATGCTCTGACCAGATAACTTATGTGTACAGTTTAACGAAACCTTCTGGGAGCTATTTCTCGTCGCAGAGAAAGTTAAGATTAAATTTTGTGTCATTTGCAAAATCCGTATTAGTGTATCCTAAAGCGGTCCATGTTATCATTTATGGATACAAAGATAACCGATTACATCATATCTGTCTGCATAAACCTTAAAAGATTTTGTTGGATTAAAGTGTCGTTTAAATTGCTGTAGATCGAATATCATTCCAAACCAAATTAAGGTTATGACGTTTGATCCAATTTGTGGTCTCTGCTTTTCATTAATGATGCCAAGCCCGTGAACTAAGAATTGCAAACTAGCTGCGTTTCTTGTTTGTTATTCCAATAACCTCGTAATGAAGTTTTGTCAAAGTTTATTTAAGTTAGGTCTCTACAGATGTCTGATCAGAATTTCTTCTTTATACGATCAATCTGTTTTTATTTCATAAAGCTGTATTTAATAAGCGTCTGCGGATCATACATAATAAATCCAAAAAGGTCATATAAGACATTTTTGGATTTATTATGTATGATCCATAGACGCTTATTAAACAGATATTTGTGTGGTCAGTTGATTAGTGTCAGACAGAAACACGATATATGCCATATTAATTGTCAAAAATATTATAATACACAGACAGGAAGGATCTGGAAAACCTTCTGACAGACATGAATACATTATTTATGGTACGTTCTGAATGCAAACCACGAAAGACTGGCCAAAACTAGGATTTTTTTATACTTTGTCATCTTTACTACTTTGTTTGAAATAGACCTCTCTTCTTTTTTTTTTTTTTTTTTTTTTTTCGTCCGCAACTCAGACGCTTACAAGAATGGCTATGAATATTGTATGGAGACTGACCTCACTAATGTCACGTTTACGACTCTGTTGTTCTATGTTCCAATAGTCAACACGTAGAAAAGAAAAACAGTTAGTATTAAGCGTTTCCGCCCGCTTCTCTCTTAGGTCTTTATTGTGGTAAAATTCATTTTATAATATGACGTCGCTGTAATTCATTGGACAAAGTCGTGTCATAAGAATCGTATGACCACATGTGTTATAATATTTTGACAAGTACATGTAAAGTCACTGACAACGACCGTGTCAACAATGCACTTTCTTCGCAGATGAAATAATGTTCATGTTGAAGGCGATAAAATCCCATTTTCAAGGGCCATATAATAAACAGAATCTTACACTTGTGGTCATTCCTTATGAAATTAATAAAACTCGCTGAAGGCTCGTTTCGTTTTAACAATGCCATATGAAATGAATATAAGTTCCGCAATAATCGATAATTCATAAAATTAGTTGTTTACTTTGCAATCGGTTCTTATAGTTACTACTTGTGTTGCTGCTTCCCAGCAGACAGACAACGTTGAATCAGCATTGAATCAAACTTGATTCAAGCATTAAATCAAAGTTGATTCAACGTTACAACGTCGATTCAGTGTAGATTTAAGTTGTGAGCCCAGTGTGTTCGCGTTACTGTTCCCGTGAAGTATTGTGGCTAGGATGTGAAATTAGGTTGTCTTCGTTTCTGATCATTTCCCTTTCACACATCTGTACCCAGGAATAGCCCAAGTCACGATCCCAAAGCACGACAAATCAGAAATGAGCTTCGACAAGACAAAACCAACAAAGTGGCATGCGCGCCACGCTAATACTCAGATCAGCCTTGGCATCCGCCAGTCTGATCAGAGTCTTAGATGTGCGCTTAAAGGGTAGTTTTGGTTCTAAGCTTGCTCCATGCGGGAAGTAAAGACTCTGGTCTGACTGGGCGGATGCCAAGGCTGATCTGAGTCTTCGTTGGGCGTACATGCTGCTTTGTTGCTTTTGTTGTGTCGCGGCTCAAATGTGGAAACCACCCAGCATGTATGAGGTGACGGGGATATGAAGTCTAATAAAGAGGAGGAACTGCAGCAGAAGAATCACCTTGGAACTGTCTGTAGAACAACTACTGAGGAGTAGGGTATTACATTGCTAAATCATCCCCATATTGTAGTATTTTCCATAGAAATATAATCAAAAGCAAGAGTTTTATCAGTCCATGAAATGAGATTTTCTTAACCTTTTTACAGGCCCTCAATGAAAAATACATATTAATGACTGATAACAAGTCGGAAAATTATAGAATAGTATAGGTATCTGAAATAAATTGTGAATAAACCTCCACTATTTCTATAATAGAGATTTCTATCTTACAATATAGAAATTAATCTATTCTATCAGCAACAAATGTCTTAAAAGTCCTTAGAAACCAGATCAGACAATGATGACCCATTGTTTAGATATAGTTTTTATAGTCACTAGATTAAGGTCAGACAAAATACTATACACGTCATATTCATTGATAAATATGATAATATAGTCTGGAAGATCTAAATATGCTCTGGCAAACTCAACCATCTCCTTCCTGAGATTTGTTCTTCTTTCTCTTAGTAATTCAGTCACTTACTCTGACATCTATGAATATTTATGAAAATTGACATCAGTCATGACACGAAAACAGATCTATAGGATCCACGGATAGTTGATGTGAAAATCGTTAGGGAGAAGAATTCTCAGTTTTCTTTCAAATCCCAAGCTTGTTTTGTATACGTATGTATATATGAGCCGCGACACGAGAAAACCAACAATGTGGTTGTGCGCCCAGCGCAGACTCAGATCAGCCTGGGCATCCGCCCAGTCTGATCAGAGTCTTCGCTAGCCGCATGGAGGTAGCTTAGACCCTTAGCTACCCTTTAAGGGCTTACAGAAGAGTCTGATCAAATTTCTTGGATGCCCGGGTTGATCTGAGTCTGCGCTGGGCGCACAACCACATTGTTGGTTTTCTCGTGTCGCGGCTCATATAAGTATGCATGTTACATCTTTTATGATCTCTCTGATGTTCATACAAAATGTTTTGAAGTTGATGTCATTAAATTGTAAAATTCCTTGTCGACAGCATATGTTTTTATGTGGTGTTCAGCGGGCAAGGTTTTCCCAGTCAGTTGGTATTATTGGTATCATCTACCCATGTGAACTTAGAACCAAAGATACTACAGAGTCCGGTTTATCTGTCTAATAATATTGATTTCAATTTTTCCATACCTAAGTTTCCGTTTTAGTTAACAATATTCCTTTGGCGCCTGCATCGGAGTTTATCCTACTATATTATTTGGACAATAATAGGACAAGGGCCTTCTGTGCTTGCAGTAGGTGAGGTTAGGGGTTATTTGGTCTCTCTCTCTCTCTCTCTCTCTCTCTCTCTCTCTCTCTCAGGGAGACTGTTCGATATAGACTAAAATACTGTCGCAAAGAGCTGTTAAACTCAAAACAACCAACTAACCAACAAACTTAAGCATTGTAGGTTGGGGTTTCTCTGAGCAAAGTACCTTTTGAAAAGATCTGTTTTAAGAGGAAAGAATTTGCTCTCCGAAAAATAAAGTATTTTTGACTTGCCTAAATGAAAAGACAGACAAACTTGAAATGCTAGAGTTGGTCATCCTGAGCGTATATTAAGTTACCTTCATGAAACAAGCGTGATAAGTTTGTACCCGTTTTAAAAAAAATACTGATTGAGACAATGATTGATGACAAACATGAGCGTAAAAATGACAAAGTATCAGAATAACGCGAATCCCGCAAGAATATCAATTTCTATCATGCCCAATATTAAATAGCCATTGCGGTATCTACCAAAACCAGGGGAATGATCCATCCGAAAAATAAACAAATGAATATCAAAACAACACTTTCCAATTTACTTCATTTGTGCTTAATTGAGCATTTCCTCCACTAGCCTTGTATTGATGATCGTCACATCCTCATCTGATTCTAAAATAGCTAATTTGCCGATGGCTATGGTCATATAGCTTGTTTGTAATGCGACGGTGAGCTAAGATAACATCTGACATTTTAGATACGCTTCTCTACTATGTTTTGTTTGACGTACAATGAAGAATAATCATATGCTCCTTGTTCAAAACTGCGACCACTTTAAAATTATCGCTGCATCAATTAAATCATTATTGATTTTGCTGAATAAATCAAATTTGAAACGCTGAATGTCCATTATTCCTTGTTTCAGAAAACAACTGCTTGGTAGTTTTAAAAACTAACGTCAGTATTTTCGCAAGGGTAAAGGACCCCAGAAATTCTTTAGTCTTTTTATAACTTACGTCATATCCAGTTCAATACAGTATTGGGTAAAGCACTAAAGAAATGAATTTTCTTCAGTTTTTCCTTGCGCATATGTCTGCAATTTCAACATTTCTGCACAGTTTTGAGACATGGACATTGCTGGTGGAAAGAATCCTTACTTTAGAGATGATGTCCTGCGAAAGACAGTAAATTTTCTGAGACCAAATCACTTGAAGATATTCATGCAACCAAGTATCCGAAATTACTAGCCAAGTGGACGATCTCCCTGCAATTGGTTTTAACATGCCGCTTTCATCTGGCCTAACCAAGAGAATACTGATATGAAAGCAACTGTAAGCGGAGCAAGAAAACAAGGCACACTGAAGAGTAGGCGAAGGACAATAAGCAGGTTTGAAAAGTGCGATATCTTTAGACATTACAGAACTCTTGCAGGATGTTATCGAAGATACCCGTTAACCAGCAAAGCTACAGGAATAATGAAGTGAATTGGAAGAGAAAATAATATTATAATTGTCATCAGTGTACTTTTGAACCAGAATGCACTGATTTCCTTCTGATGTACATTTTTGTCTGTTTAGTATACAGAGCGAATTCCAGTTCATATACAGATCCAAAAACACAATCTATTTTCCTTCTATCAAATGCTCATAAAAAGGCTCAAATTAATTACAATTCATTATCAGCTAAACACATAGAAGCCGCTAAGAGATTGAATAAACAAATCTGTATGGCAGTGAGTGGCTTCTATTTACATAAAACACAAATAATGTCCTAAGATTAATATCAATGGTATATGGGTCATGATTGGGCATACTGTAAAATATGGTATGGTATGATGGATTGGTTTGTCGTATGGTATGAAAATCTCATACCATACGACAAACCATACCAAAATTATTCGTGACCTGAGAGGTGATCTTGTTAACATTGTTGACATGCATTTGATAATGATAGGCATAATGATAATATATAATACATTTGGTATGGCCGTTCGGTATGGTATGTGGTATGGTATTGGATTTTCATACTACACCAAATACCAATCCATCATACCATACCATATTTTACAGTATGCCTCATGATTGCTGTTGGAAGTAAAGGACAACTGACGTGTTCATTTACAGCTGTTGCAAACGTGCTTTTCTTATTTGCAGAATTGCTAGGCGTTGTCATCTCGGTAAAGTGCACTTCAGCCGACTACAAACGCTTTGTAACGTTTGCCATTGCAGATTTTCAGTCTCATAAAACATTTTACATGGCAGGTACGATCACAGACAGTTTAATAAACGTCTTATCACTTGAGCTACAGATACGACATCAAATCAACTGACCATTGGGCCAAGAAACGAGTTAAGTTTATCAGTACCGTGACCAAATGTTTAAGTAAAGGCGCATGTCTAGTAAAAGGCATACATCCATATGTAAATTTTCTGTAGAAATGTAACCGTTTTTTAACCCAGTGGACTAGTTGTGCATCCTTAATTATTGGGATGAGTTCTTTCCATTTAAAGGCTTTTCACTTTTATTGAAATTTGCATAAATTCCTTATTTTATAAGCAACCAGTGTACAGCCTGACTAGACGCTGCATTCTGCGGCGTCTGCACTGTTTGCATGTACCCCCCCCCCCTTCCGCCGCCCCACTAAACGGGTGTCCCGTCTAAAAAAGGGATAGTTTTCAGTTCTACCGAGTTTGTATTAAATTTAGCGAACTGTGAAACGATAAAAACTTTTTGCGCCGGTCTTTATTGAGACTCAATTATAGTGTATATGGAAATCTTGGATACCTTTCTTCAGATACCAAAACGAAGCTTCATGATTTAATTTGTGAATGGTATAAAGGCTTCAAGGTAAACTGAAATACTGCGGGAAAATTAAGTCTGGTACTTTTTCATCTTGTTCCGAACTGCACCAGAGAGTCCATTAGATTAATACAAAAGACGGACAGAGTTTCAAAAATGCAAGATGCAAGATTATTGGTTTAACTGTGAGGTTTAAAAAAATGAATTTTTCAATTGTTTGAAGGCCTCTTAAGGCAACAGGAATCTGCAATCATCAAATATTTGAGCTGCAATACGACAAAACCAATAAAGTGGCATGTGCTCCCACCGAAGACTCAGCTCAGCCTAGGCATCCGCCCAGTCTGACCAGACTTTTCGCTGTCGGCATGGAGGTAGTTTAGGCCATGAGCTAGCCGTAAAGCGCAAAAACACAGGCTCTGACCAGACAGGGCGGATGCCAAGGCTAATCCGAGTTTTTGCAAGGCGCACTTGTCACTTTGTTGGTTTTCTCGTGTCGCGGTTCAGGTATTGAAAAAACGAATCAATGCAAAGAAAATAGAGCTTTATAATGGAAACAAACTTAAACTGTCTTGAACAAAGCAGGTTAATTAATGACACTTTGAAAATGCAACTACAGGCGGCATTTGAGTCGCGACACGTGAAAACCAACAATGTGGTTGTGTGCCGAGCACAGACTCAGATCAGCCTGGGCATCCGCCCAGTCTGATCAGACTCTTCGCTAAGCCCTTAAAGGGTAGCTAAGGGCTTAAGCTACCTCTATGCGCACAGCGAAGACTCTGATCAGACTGGGCGGATGCCCAGGCTGATCTGAGTCTGCGCTGGGCGCACAACCTCATTGTTGGTTTTCTCGTGTCGCGGCTCATTTAAGTTTGAATGATGCTGTATTCAGAAGCTACTGTTCCTCAAGCTGTTACTTTTAATTTCAAAATTATATCATTTTGTCTTATATTTTAGCAGATTATTATACTTGTTTTGACAAAAAAGAAAATTATCATATGTTTTTTTAGATGTAATGTTCCCTTTAAGATCTAAATTTTACTCATGAAAAGAGAAGCTGTTTTTCTTGTGAAGTTATGCCTCGGTTGAATTTTTTCATTCAAGTTGTGGTACTCGGTAAAACTACGATTGAAAATAAAAATATTACTTTAATGCTGGCCAAAGAAATTTTGTTTGTAAATGCGGTGATATTAGCCTAATAATATATTACGGACAGAATTTGTGTAAGGGCAATTTGAGAAGGGCTACAACAGATTTTGACGGCTCAGGGTAAAAAGGTGAAGTTTTTCATTTGCATAAAACAATAACTTTTTCTTCTGAAAAGAAAGCCAATGACAGCTGATATTAATTTTCTTACGTGCAAATCACTTTCTTACAAACTCAAACACACTTTCATTGAAACAAACCAGTGCTGCTATATAAGCCGCGACACGACAAAACCAACAAAGTGGCTTGTGCGCCAAGCGAAAACTCAGATCAGACTGGGCTTCCGCCCAGTCTGACCAGAGTCTTCATTGTCCGCATGGAGATAGCTTAGACCCTTAGCTACCCTTTAAGCGCACAGCAAAGACTCTGCTCAAACTGGGCGGACGCCCAGGTTGATCTGAGTCTTCGCTGGGCGCACATGCTACTTTGTTGGTTTTTTCGTCTCGCGGCTCATATGTCACAGTAGCCAGATTCCGTAAATTCTATTGATGTCGTGTAAAATATACCTTACCGTAGGTGCCAACAGCGTATACTGAAACCAGACTGCGCAGATTCAGCCTGCGCATCCTCGCATTCTCGCAGTCTAATCAGAGTTTTCATTTTTTCCACAAATCTTGTAGAATTTTTGCGGAATCTAGAATCTGAATAGTAAAGACCGATCAGGTCCTTTTACGCAACGCCACTCAAATATGCATTTTGCGTTATAAACAAGATAAAAGACGCCTTTAATAATTGTCAACAGGGACTACACCATATGATTTGCAAATTCAAAACATTGAAACATAGATGACAGGCTGATGGATGGAAACAAGCATTTGTTTTGGAATTTTGCCCCAGTTATAATATCACCATGTCATTTCTGACATGCTATGCATATTGAGTTTGTATTCTTTAAATCGGCTTTTAACTCTGTTTCAAAGCTCTATAATACAGCGTTTTATTCGGTAAGACTAATTCCAAATAGCTCGTATCAAGCTGTAAGTATTTAATTCAAAGATATATATTTTTTCTACTTTAAGGGTTTCTTTGCACTCTATTGGAACGCTACACACGTCATGCCAGACTTTTTTGTTTAATTCGGACAGTCATTTTCATAGAACAAAATAAAACTGAAAATACTTATTCTTTTGTTTTACTTATTATATACGATATATGGGCATGTGCGCCACCGAAGACTCAGTTCAGCCTGTGCATCCGCCCAGTCTGAGCAGAGTCTTGACTGTCGGCATGGAGGTAGCTTAGACCTTTAGTCACTTTAGACTCTGGTACGGCTGGACGGATGCCCAGGCTGGTCTGATACTTCGCTGAGTGCACATGCCCCTTAACTGGTTTTTGTCGTGTCGCGGCTCATTGTATATTACCAGTAATGCCCCAGTCACACACACACATTACGGATTGGGCGGATAGTAGCGGACTTTAAATCCACACAATTTGTGGGCGTGGTCTCTGTCCATATCGAATCCGTATCGTATCCATATGGTATCCGCAAGGTCCGCAGGATATGCCACCAAATTTTGAAAAGTTTAAATATTCAGGCGCGGACGAGTTAACCATAATGATCCGTAACTGAAGGCATTTATCCGCATTTATGCGTATCTAATCCCTATCTAATCCGTATCTCGACCTATCGTTCCGCGGTCCACCCAAAATTTGTGGACAAATACGGTTTCATGCGGATTGTTACGGTTAGTTACGGGTCTGGTTCTGCGTATTGTTACGGGTTAATGCCCCAGTCAGATTAGCTGTTCGCAATTATCCTCACCAATACGTATCTGTCAGTATTGAAGTGTAAGTTATCCGTATAGAAACGTATCTGAAGGTAAAAGTCCGTAAAAAAAAACTCTGAACGAGACCCGTAACTAACCGTAATTAAAGGTAACGATCTGCGAGACCGTATAAGTCCACAACTTGGGGTTGGGCTGCGGAATGATAGGTTTATATACGGATTAGATACGGATAAGATGCGGATTAGATACGGATTATATATGGATAAGTGCGAATGAATGCCTTCAGTTACCTTTTGTTACGGATCAATACGGTTTACTCGTCCGCGCCTGAATTTTGAAAATTTTCAAAATTTGGAATCGGATCCTGCGGACCCTACGGATACGATACGGACAGTTACAGACTCTGCGGATGCGATACGGACCTTTACGAATAACACCGGACAGATACGGATGGGCCATCCGCAGATGCGATACGGACCATTGCGAATAAAACCGGACATATACGAACGGGCCATCCGTAGCATCAACAACATCTCTCCGCATCTAGAAGTAACAGAAGGTAATGGAAGGTAAGTAGTACGTATACATTCGTATCATCTCTCATCGTATTGATTCAAAGGGAAACTATCTGACCGCAGACATCCGCATTTATCCTTAATCACACGCATCTATAGGTAACTGTATCCGTAATTTAATCAAGAAAATAAGCCACGCCCACAAATTCTGCGGATTATTGTGGATTTTTATCCACAACTATCCGCCCAGTCCGTAATGTGTGTGTGTGACTGGGGCATAACGCTGCTATTCGATCCGTGTGTATATTGAGCATATCAGTACATACCGTATACGCGGTAATTTACGCGGGTTCAAGTTTTCGCGGTTAAGGGGCAAAAACATAAACATTAATTTTCGCGGTTAGCATCAAAACTTCTTTTTCACTTGAGCCAGTTCGTTCATCAACCTGCGGCTGGATCGCCGCAGGTTAATGAAAGAACTGACTCTAGTGAAAAGTACCAGCAATTACCGAAGCAAATAGAAACAAAATATATGAACCCTGTGTCTGCAGATCATACTTTGTAAGAAACAGGCAATTATTTCGCTATTTTAATATTCGTGGTTTCTATGAGACCGCGAAATGCCGCGGAAAATGGAACACCAAGAAAATTATACGGTACTTTCTGGGCTAGTGGAGTAATCACAAAACACTTTGAAACTGGCCAAACCAAAATATGTAAGCGATTTTGTAATATGCATAACAGTGTTCCCAATGTTCTTAATTGTCGATGAGAAAGGTCATTGATCAATCATGGACTTGAATTAATTTGTTTGTTCATTCTTTCCGGAGACACTATGGAGACAGTAATTATTTTCTTCTCTTCACAATTTATGCTAGGAAAATCAAATATTTTGCGAAAGAAGGCAATAGTCCGGGAGCATATGTCGTTCCCGTGAACATTCGTGTTAATTTTTGGCAACATATATCAACTTCATCAGTGGTGGGTACACAATGGAAAAACACATGTTGCCATTTTTTCTAATGACTCTTTGGCCATAACTATCGATAATATACGTTACATAAATGTATTTGTGTTAAAATCATGTAATGTCTAGGTAGCTCCTTATGTTTTATTTTTATTCTTGTTTTTTTTTTCTATACAATCATCTGTAAGTATTAGACAATACAGCTAAGTTTGTTTTTTATCATTAACTACCACAAGTAGTAACGTAAATAACTTTAATTCATAACGTAGTCCATTATAATACAACTTCCAGTATTACGTCATTATCTCTCACAGAACATTTATGAAAATAATATCCTGGTAGTTCTTATGGAATACTGTTTATTTGGTGCTACCAGCCTTATTACCAAGTGGTTTAATGATTTCATGAAGTGTGTTTTATACGTGACGAAACTAAGAATATTTCAAACCGTAATAAATAAGACTTGACAGATTCAGAATAGGCACACCACATTTTGCTGTTTGCTTATTTGTTATAGCATAAACCAATTTTTTTATGCTAATGCCCAGCTACTCAAATTTACGATTCTTGGTGCAGTAACATACGTGACATCTTTGAATATAAAGCAAAAACAGACATTACTTAAATGAAAAAAATCTGCAATCACAAACAAGCATTTGATTTGTATAACAGTGCCAAACAAAGTGATATAGTCAGTTTGAGGAAGTTGAAACCTGATTAGCGATTTTCATGGTCATGGTAAGTCAAACATTACCAGTAAATTCAGAAATTCAAAATATTATTGAAAATATCTGGTACATTTAACATACAAGTTGTAAGAATCTAAAACAGAAAATATAACCTGACCCTTGAAGAGTGAAGCCACACTGTTACCTAACAAAGCTAACGCGAACATTTGCTGACAGAGAATACTTAGGTTTGTAAGACTTTCACATATTTTACGTGACCAAGGGGAACATTATTGTTCATCTTAAGTCGAGAAACGAAACTAACCCCGGGTTAAAACGTTGCAGGGTAGTTTATTACATAAGTATATCTGGTCTACGGTTATAGTTCACAACGGTAATGTACTAGTTGGGACCTTAAGAGTACAATGTTACCCACAATTATTATAAGTAGAAGGAAAATAATAAAAGAAAGTTGTTTCACGGGCTGTCACAGCAATAAAAAATACAGTCATATACTTTTTTAAAGATTATCTGTACTTCCATGCTATTTTCTCCCTTTAGTATGGTTATATACAACAGTCTCTTAAAAGAATTTATTCAGCATGGAACCTATGCTTACTTTCGATTTAACAGTTAATTTATTTTTTAAGGGACAGAGTTAAACAGAGTTTTAAGCCACATATCGAAATGGCAAGTAAAGATAGACAAAGTATTTTGATGTAGGATATTGCTGTTCTGTTATATCTTGGCGAATCCCAGTTTTTCCTAATAATTTATCGAACCATAATTTTACTTTGCAGCAACAAAACAAAAAGAAGGAAAACAAAACGAGTAACGAAAACAACCACTTACTGAGTAGTTTATATCGTTTTCATAATTTTACTTTTCAGCAACAAAACAAAGAGAAGGAAAACGAAACGAGTAACGAAAACAACCAGTTACTGAGTAGTTTATATAGTTCTCATATCTTATATGATCAAACAGTACTATATTAGTTCTGAATAGCAATAAGGAAATGGTACAAGTGATGTATACTGTAGATATCATGTAAATAACCTTAATTCCTGACTTTCAAATGAATTCATTGACTTTGATCATATTACCATAATGCAGCTTAGCAATAATCACGGAAATAAACTTTGTATTTATTAAATGTTACTGCTATTCTGAATGATTCTTGTCCAGATATTTAATATACAGTATTATGACGCCGGTAATATCAATACAACAACTGAAGAAATATACATGATAAAAGTTGAATGATCAAAGTTAAATAAGACTTTTGTTATATTTACCTGTGTGTGATAATGTATCGGAACACAGACAGGGGTGTACAGTATTACCTGACCAAACAAATCTTTGTAATGTTGCACTGAGCGATACATGTCGGGCAAAGACCGATAAAAAGACACTCTGTGTTACATAAAAAAACATAGTTTTTCATTGTCACATTGTCACAGTGATAATAACATGTAGCAGCGTAACCGATGGGAGCAATACAAACGGGTAACGTTGTTTACAATTCAGCATGTAAGTTATAATAGTGGAATTAACACAATCTTCCTTTTGAGGAAGTATTGTGCAAAGGGCTGTTGAATGAGAATAAAATCGACATCATAGCAATAAGGATATTATTAACAGTCACCTGAGTTGATACTTCTGTCAGTTGCCTTAGCTGACAGGCTCTTTTGCGTATAAGTTGTCTGATTGGTTCGGCCGCCAGCACAGGTAGGGAAATAGGTATCACCTCTGTGACAGTTCTAAACCAAGACATAAATCACTTATGTATAATATCAACTTATATATACATCATTTCCTGGTCGCATGTAATTTTAAATGATGGGTTTTGTGATGTTCCTACAAGTCAGATTAAATGTTAAGAAAGCTCTACATGCTTCAGATGTAAAGATCTATATGTGTCCTGATGAGTTCTTGTGTGAATTAAATAGCGAACTTTGCCATCTTAGTAGTGGTAAGTTAAATGTTCTCTGACATCTGAGAATGAAGCCTTCGAAAACGCTTTCTCAATAATAATAATAATAATAATAAATCCCTATTACAATCATGTAACGTAATGTTACTGTTACATTGCCTTTCAAGTACAGGACAACCCCATATAATTGTAGTTCAAAGACATATAACTTGGTGTTTCCTCACGGTTTGATGTACATCTGCTAACTTAAGACATAAAATATAACACTGAAGGGCTACACCATCTAGAGTTAGCAATTTTGTCAATTTAAGGGAGATTCTTAAGAAAAAAAGTTGCATTTTTTCTCTTAATCTGTCAATGCCACTGCTAACTGCTACCTAACTAATTCAAAATACACAAGCAGTTCTTTCAAAGATGGGTATGATTCAATCAGATAAGACAGGGTGTCTTTATTAAAAACAACACATCCTTACTTCATTCAAGCGATTCATTCAGATCATGGTTGTTTATTTTATTATTTATTTTTAGTTATAGTGATATACGTTATAGGTCTTGCGTGATGGATCAGTCATCTTTTTAAAATAGTTCAGTTTTTTATATATATCAAGATATTTAAAAAAGTCATGTTTGAAAATTTATTTGCTCTCTACACTTCATATGTCACAGCCGGCTGCTGTAAAGGCAAATGTTACCCCACCCTCTACTTTGACCAGTTTCTAGGTAAAACACAGAAATGTAATGTGGCAACAACGATTTTTGAGCTTCAAAGAGCCTGCCCTTGATAACTATGATAAAGGCATAAAATAAACAGATATGCCTAAAAGGCCCCATTTGTATTGCACATGACCCTGGATTATTATCCCTCGGACAGTTATGTAACGTAATGTTAATGTTACGATGCCTTTTAAATGAAACACCAATGTTATTATAGTAGAGTGAACATAAGAATGGCGTTTTTCATACTTACTAGTACACTTTTCATCTTAAGACATAATACAAACTTCAACAGCCGTTAGCTCTTCTTACTAGTGTTTTGGGAAGTCTTATGAAATATGTTACATTCTGTCTTCAATTGATATTGCCACTGCTAACTGCAACCTAACTGATTTAAAGAATATAAGAAATTATTTCAAAGATAAGAGGAGCACGATTCAAAGACAAGTGATATCATATGCTTATTAAGGACCACATGTATTAACTCCATTCCACCGATTTGGTATCATTCTCATAGTCCATTCGAATTTTTGGTTACAGTTATATACGTTACAAATATATCATGACAGCTGACCAATATTTAAAGACCACTTTTGCGTTTTATGTCGTAGAGTATTCAAAAAGACATATTTATGACATAAAACACTTTCTACAACTCATTTGTTACAACTGGGTGTTGTATTGGGCCAATGTTACCCCACCCACTACTTTGGCCATTTTCGAGGTAAAATGATGAAAGAAAAAATGGCAACAACAATTTTTCAACTTCTATAAGACTGTCCTATGTGACTATGATTAGGGCATAAAATTAACATTCATGTTCACGGGACCCCTTTTTTACGACATATGCCCCCGGACTACAACTATTTTATTCCATATGCAAAATGTTTGCTTCCTTATATATTGGTTAGCCCTTGTTTGACCGGTGGACTTGTCCACTTTTATCATTTGGATGAGTCCATTTGTAGTTTTAGGGGTTTCTCGTGAATATTTTCACTTTCATTGTATTTTGCATAGAAATTCATGTAAACAAAAGACGCCGCGTTTTGCGTCGTCTGAACTGGGTCTGCCGTGTATGCACACGTCCATAAAACTGGTATATGGTCTAAAAATGTTAAGGATTATGCCTCCTGTCGCCAGTAGAGCCCTCTTCTATTTCTGCGTGTTACCCAGTTGCTAAGTGGTGATAATCTGACAAGTGATGAGACACAGATGTGTTAGTTCAGAAACAAGAAGACAGTATAAAATAGCTTGAAGAATGTACATGTCGGTTATCTCCATGTTATTCTTCAGCGTATGGAAGAAGGAAGACAGTCTATCTTACAAACATTTACCAAAATTCGACAAGACTCTGATGTTGCGCATACATGTATACCTGCACTGCGCTTTTAAAAATATCAAAGGTCACAATTGCAAAACGTAGCTAGACACCAAAGATGTCAGTCACATTAACGACAAAATAAAACATAATGCAGCTGACTTTCGTTTTCTCAAACACTGATATTTTCTTTAATCTAAGAATATCGTTTGAACACATGATTTCTTATTTTTCTGTGTAGGAGCGGCTGTAGCGTAGTGGATAACACTCCGGACTACCAATCCAGGGGTCGCAAGTTCGATCCCCCGCTTCTCCGGTCTTTCGGATGAGACTTTAAACCGAGGTCCCGTCTCCATATTACCTCGTTGTTGGTGGGACGTTAAACCCGAGTTCACTCACTCACTCACATTATTTTTCTGTACATTTCAACTCATGTTATCTCAAGCTGCTGATATCTCAAAGTAAATTATCTGGGACCAGATCAGTAGTTTAAGACGAACTGTATGTCAATAGAAACAAACTGTAACAGAAGAAATCTCTGAAAGAGTCCGTAGTAAAGATTCCCATGAACGGTACTACTTGGTTTGAAATAAATTAGTCCATGGTATAAAAGATAGGAAATGATTAGGAATTAATACCATTCACTGATCCCATATCCGCCTTGAAAACCAAAAGGGATAGAGGTATATAAACGGACCAGAACAAGTTAAACCCAAAACGACAGTGCCTCTCATCTATATGACTTAGGACTTATTTTGATTACAAAAAAAATAGGTGCTCCTAGAAATTTCAAAACGTCGACAAACACTGGCTAATAAAAAGTTATTTCATTCCTTTAGGGTATTAACGACTTAAGGTGGAATAGGACAAAACCAATTTTTTAGTTTTCTAGTCAAACAATATATCACCAAAACGTCAATCATTTGTGACTCACTAAATGACTTTCTTTTTAGCATGAAATAAACAATTTCTATTTCAATGACGTCTTAAAAATGTGATAATTTGACGTTTTTGGCGCAAATTTTATAGCTCTCAGGAATCCGCATTAATCGACATTGCTCTGCAGTCCGTTGAGGTGTTGAAATAAATTTCATATCAAAGTACGTGCCGTCAAGAGGTCCACAAGGCTGTGCTATACTTTTTGCCCAGTCTCTACGCATTACGAGTGTATTGTTGCAAACATTAATTTTCATTAGCCATTGAAATTAGCATTTATAAATGAAAGCGGTTATAACTGAAAATATAAAAAACGTGCTTTTGATATGATTGAGTTTTTATATAGCTCATAGCCCAGACAAAGAAAAATACACTAGAAAGAGAAAACTACCACTTCCAAATTAAAAAAAAATACTTATGAAGATACGTAGAATGTTGAACAATCCTAGATAACAGCCGTCTAGTGGCACCAAAACTGAATTCGAAGGATATCAGGGTTCGAGGTTATCAAACTTGAGAATAATCTCACACTCAAAATAAAGCACACTGATTGGCTGCTTCCGAGCATGTGTTCGGAAGCAGCCAATCAGTATGCTTTATTTTGAGTTTGAGAATGTACTCAAGTTTTATAACCGCTAGGCTTGTTCACTAAATGACAAATAATACAATTCACACCCAGAAAAATATGAATGTCTAGTCAATGACAATACCGCTCTTAGGCTTAACGGTATGCCGTAATTATTATGTATAGAATATTTGACTTTGAGCTATTTGCAACATATATAAAGTACAAAATAAAGGTAGTAATGTGTTTTGTTTCACCATTTACGATAATATGCAGGCCATTCAGGGCAAAAATAGACTTGAAATTTGTACTTCTCGTTATGAATAATAAAACGTGGCATCGAAGATGTAAACAAATAGTCCGTAAAAGTCTTGTAGAAAGAAGGTAATCTCATTTATCAGAATATTTTACTCTTTTTAATATACAATCATCAGTAAATCTAAAGAAAACTTCCATATCGTTTTAATGAATGGTATAATCAGTTCTCCAAAGGCATTCAGGGGCGGTTAAGAAGACATTTGTACAAGCATGACATGACTTTGCACTTTCTGGTGGAAAGCTGGAATAATTGCACTGAAATTTAAGAATATATCTGAGATATGACTATAATTTGATGCAATTAGAGATATCCATTACCAAGTGAAATACGCAATAAAATTCAGGTAACTCCGTAATCGGCTAACCTTTAAACAGGCAAACGCTGAAACGAAGAAAAGAAGCCCATACAGTATAAGTTGAGAAATGAGCCGCGACACGAGAAAACCAACAAAGTGGTTTTGCGCTGGGCGCAGACTCAGATCAGCCTGGGCATCCGCTTTATAGCACTTGAAGTGTAGCTAAGGGTCTAAGCTACCCCCACGCAGACAGCGACGACTCTGATTAGACTGGGCGCAGACTCAGATCAGCCTGGGCGTCCGCTTTATAGCACTTGAAGTGTAGCTAAGGGTCTAAGCTACCACCATGCGGACAGCGACGACTCTGATCAAACTGGGCGCAGACTCAGATCAACCTGGGCATCCGCTTTATATCACTTGAAATGTAGCTAAGGGTCTAAGCTACCTCCATGCGGACAGCGACGACTCTGATCAGACTGGGCGGATGCCTTGGCTGAACCGAGGATGCGCTTGGCGCAAAACCACTTTGCTTGTTTTCTCGTGTTGCGGCTCAAATGTCGAAACAATAATTCAAGTAACTCCATAATCTGTTGACCTTTAAATAGGTAAAGCTAAGACGATGAAAGCTCATCCAGTATAGTTTAGGAAATAAAAAAGCTAATCGTTACCATTCTTAAGAATCTAAGCTGCTTTAAGTATAGCATTTGTATTCCAGCATTTATTTTAATGAGACAAGCCTCAGCATTATACAACGTGATTAACCTGGAAAAAATACGTTAATATATCAAATGTACCTTAGATATCCGGACATGTTTAAGATATCTAAATCTCATATTATGTATTTTACTCTCTTTAGTATATGCGAGAATGCTCCTGTGTTTTCCGTCCGATTTCTACACTTAAAAATAACTTTTGTGTTCGCCTTTAAGCTTTCCTGGACGACAAGGCTCTCCAAAAAGGGGGTCAAGTCATAAGGGAGATAATTTGTTCTTAAGGAAGCAATTTGTTTAAACTTTTAAAGAAAGAAGGCGAAGAATCGATTGACAGAATTGTTTCTCCTGGAAGTGAACCCATTCCCTCTTACCCAGCTGCTGATATTCTTAATTTTTATATCGTCAGTCACCTGGCAGAAAAATCAAACCATTCAATTTAAATTGGTTTGATTTTTCCTGCCAGGTGACTGACGTTATGGCAATCAGTACAAACTGAAAAAAAAGATAAATAACAGGTCTTGGTCTAACTTTGGGTTCAGGGACTTCTGTTCCAAAACAATAAGTCATTAGCAAATAGGGACATTACCAGGGCCCAGATGTTCAAATATAACGACGTCATTAGATAACGCAATGCAGTGCAAAACCTCCTACCACAGTGTTTGTGGCGTAACAAGGGGGGGACCAATCTTAGGAAGAAAACATTAGAAAGAAAATGATTCCTTGGCTGACGGCTTTGTTAGCTAACAATGCTTTGCACGACCGGACCTTGATAATTCTGACATGTTCGAAGGCGGAATTATATAAAGCTGAACCGTTTCGAGAATATTACTTACTCTTCATTTGTTTTCTATTTCATATCATCTCCAGTTAGGAATACTGGTCTCTGCGACAAGATTTTTTTTTCCACACAGCCCGGGCACTGTTATTTTTAGAGGCAACACTTCAAAACTTGGTGGCTTGTTTACACAACCGTTTGCTGGCAATGTTATGATGACTCAATATAAAACTGACCATTCAACAGCTTACGGAACTGAACTGGAAGCAAATTATTTTGTTCTTTTAACCTTTTCTATGCTTATCGCTTGGTTCTTTCAAAACACACTTTCAACAAACCCAAAATAGCTACGTATCTACCTTACAACACAAATAAATAATTCAAATACTCAAACTGTTGTGATGGTTTTAGTAGTCCTCAAACGTCACATGCATTAAACTTATTGTGACAAAAAGTATTTAATAGATAAAGGTACTATTCTGATGATAAACCGGTCTGTATATCCTTTACAATTTGACAAATGATATAGATCCTTAATGACTGATCTGAATATACAGTCTCTGTTTTTTCTCTGTAATACATGATGGTCTACTAAAAAGAATTAGTATTCGGGACTACTCTTATGAGTCACTATTTCCTTATACATACAATTCATGACGAACCTGGCTGAAAAAAAAGAAGAAAATACTGTCCTACAATTTTCTTCCTACGAAAAGTATCAGGGTATTTGAATTTTTCTGGCCAAACGGGGTAGCCAGTCTCGCCATTAGCAAATCTCTTTCATTTATTGTCATCTTGAAAATGAATGCTATTCACCATTATATTAACATCTTCTTTTATACGCATATACTTTTGTGTTGGTAAAATTGAGTCATCTCTGCACAACGTGGTCCCGGTTGTTCAAAGCTTACGACGTCATTATTTAACGAGACATTCAATTTTCAATCGTATTATATGCAAAAATGCTTCCATATTTTGCCGAAAAAATGTGTGGAGCAAAGCACAGCATATTTTTTCAGCAAAATGTTAGCATTTGCTAGAGGACTTAGCTGATCCTCGACAAACGATTTCAATAAGCTAACGATTCTTTGAACGACCGGGTCTTTATTTACAGTCCAGAGCATTGCAGTTATTCAGCTGATAATGGACACGTGTATCTACAATTAACTGTACACTGAAATACAACACACTTAGTATAAAACAGTTGTATCACTGATTGTTAAAGAAAAAACACAATACTGAAAAGGAATAACAATATGTTTATTTAATATTTTTATTATTAAAAAAACTTTTTCGTTGAAATATTAAATGACTTTACAGTGGTGCCTACCAATTCCTGTTAGAGCCACATTCAGAATATTTCTTGATGGTTTGAAGATACGTTATGAGCACCATTGTAATGATATTTCGGTCTGGCCTGTGATTACACTTTTTATTTATCTCGGTAAGCAGAAATCTAAGCTTCAAAATTTTATAATTAAGTCATTGTCCAATATCTATCCTATTTTATCTTATCATGAAAAGCACCGTAATAGATGTTGTGGTCGAACTTGTTGGCCCATTACTGATAATAAAATTTGTTGAAACCTTAACTCATAACTTTTTAATTCCAGCTTGGGCCTAACATATTACAGAAAGCTAAGGCTTCTTGTTGGTAAAAACATATAATATCAAGTCAACATAAATTTATATGCACATACATTGTATTTGTTACTGATAATACTGACAGCTTATTAAACTTTGTGGACGCTGCACTTTATTGCTTGTTTGTTTTCAATTCTTATAGTTATTACTCTCACAATATCAAAAGATGTTTCTTTTTTCCCAAAAAAATAAACACTAATCAATCCGTTTCTATTACTTTTTTAACAGCGTTTTATTAATGGTAGAAACAACTCAAATATTTTTCTTGTAGTGAGAATATCCGTCAAAATTTATACTTATAATTTATATATACTTTTTAGTTTCACAATAATTCCTTGGTGATGCTCATAAAAGTCGTCTTTAATTTTTGCCTGTTGAAGGCATGCTTAAAACAAAACGAAATGCTTTTAAGATAAGATTGCATTGAGGATATTGTTAAAGAAAATATAAAGTGAATTCTTGTGAGTAAATATGGAATAATTAAAAATAAATATTGACACGAGTTTCTTTATGCAGACGCATGCCTTACCACACAAGTGCCTAACGAAAACTTTAAATTTGAAATACTTGTATTTCAAATTTCATAGTTTTAATTAGGCAGTCATGTGATAAGGCATGCATCTGTAATTATGATACAGTCAAAAGTGTAAGTTATATAAATGATAGAGGCAGAAAAATAAATATAAAGGTAAAGGTACGATAAATAAATATATATACTATATCACTTACCAAAATAAGTCTTCTTTATAGTATCTCCTAGCACAAAGCAAGAACTTTGTCCAAAGTTTCTTTGTTGATTCTTAGAGAGTTTATGCCACCTTGTCGTGTAAATTGCCTCCTTTTATGGACTAGTCACGTGACAGTTTAGGTCATCACTTTGAAGGCGATTCTCAAGCGCTTGATATAATTTCTCGCTTCTCCGATTGTGCTGAACGGATCTCTAATGAAAAGAAGTGTCTATCACGAGCCAAGTATTGAATATCTATTTGACAACTACGTGCAGGGCAGAATAAAGGTTCTAGTAGATTCTCTCTTTGATCCCCTAAAATAAAGAATAAGTTGACTACCGATACGGTTAATAGAGATCTAATACGCCAGAATGACGCAAGAGCACAATTTAAACAATGAAACTTGGCGTTTCTGAGAGCTGAGCCAAGTTGCAAATGCTGTTCAACGGACCCGGACAACAAGGTGTAACATAAGGCCCAAATCAGCCAGATGAGGGCACAAAAAAGCATGCTTTCTCGGGAACTAAAATTAACAAGCACTACTTGTACTAAAAATAAAAAAAAGATGCAAAATCGCATGGTTTTATACAAAACATTGGCGATTTTGCTAATGGTGCCATTGATTGCCAATGGTACCATTGGTAACCGTGGAACCCTGAACAGTATCGGCAGCCAATGATGTCATTGGTACTATTTGTATAGCCAATGGCACCAATGGTAAATGATTGTCCTTGGACGTATCACCAGTAAACAGTTCTGATTCTGGTAACATTGGTATAGCCAATGGCACCATTGCAAAGCCAATAAGTTTCTGTAATTAGAAAGTTTTAGTTTTTCCAATTTGCTTTCATCCTTGTGGGAAAATGTTTATACTCCTGTCTCAACTCGAGCATTTACGATGGAGTCACTAAATCGCCAAATTAAATGACGTAATTTTCCCGCGTTGATGATTTTGCAGCCAATGGTCGGCAATATTGGTACCACTGGTTACCAATGGTAGAGCCACTGGTGCCAACGGTAAAACTCTGAATGGCATGATCATGCCAATGATCACATTGGCAGAACCCCAAACACACCCATTATTGTAACCGTTACAAAATTTGTGGTTTATTGTTTACAACGGTTTGTCCATAACATTATCTCGAAAAATTTCTAGCCACAAAGCGTTTCATGCCAATGTCATTTCCAAATGTGTTTCTTAGATAAATGTGCCTTTAACATATTTGGTGCGAGAGATGCACAGTTCTATATTTAATTTCTTCAGTTTCGCAAAACCCAGAAGAATGAAGAGAAACAGTGATTGAAAGATCTCGGCAGGCAACGGACACCTTTCTCCGAGCCCTACTTACTAACGTAATCCGCGAGACAGGGCAGCCGCTGATATCAGGCAGAACACGCCCGCCTAGTTCCTCATAAAAATGTGTCTCCCACCGAGTCACCTTAACCTTCGTGGCCTGTGTAAGACGCCCTGCTAGGACATCCAGAAGTAAAGGAAATACAACGGAAGAACACTGTGGGAGGTTCAGTAGCAAAAAGTCCAGAGAGTTTGAAATCCACCTCACACCATTTCTGAAGCAGCTACCGCTACAACAAGCAGGTGTCCGTCCCGCGCAAGAGGCTCTCCATCAAACCAGCGAAACATCACAAAAAATGGGAAAATATGATGAAATATTAGTAAGTCGAGGACCCTATGCATTATGAAACCAAAGCAAACCCACACTAACAGCTGAAACAAGCTGGGTCCAACCAAATACACTGACGATCAGATAACAAACTTTCGCAACATATCTGGAATGGGTACCGTCACTTAGCTTAAGGTCAGACTAGTTGTCAACGACCGTGACACGGACAACACTCCGAAAGAAGAAGAGGAATGAAAACGAAACAACACATTTTCGACATTCTATAATATCTGCTAATAGAATAATAACGGTTTTGCTGGCTTTCCTTGTGACACAGGCCTCAGTGGTGTGATTGGGATGAGTATCTTCTGAAAACTTGTGACAAGTCACTTTACTTCTGTCAGCAAGTAATAGGTATCTTGGTCAGAACAAATATATGACTATATTTACATTCTTGGTGTATGTACTGAAAAGCCCTATAGTAAACCAATGGAACGTGATGTAGTTTGCATTCCAATAATTACATTGAGACACGCGACGTAAATGACGTAAAAATAAACAATGGTTCTCTACACCTGATTGGACGTCAGCAACGTCCTGACGTCATGCACGCCGTTCTGCTGTCAGCAGAAAAACTGCGTGTACATGTTTTACTGCTTCAATTTTAGCGCTTATATAAAATTTTCATGAAAGATTTGATTGAAACGAATGTAAATATAAGCAATGAACTTCATTTTTCTGAGGTTTATCGAAGTGTAAACTACATTGGGTCACTAGCAAAGTTTACATGAACCAGGTTCATGTAAACTTTGCTAGTGACCCAATGTAGTTTACACTTCAATAAACCTCAGAAAAATGAAATTCATTCCTTAAATAACCTTTAAAAGTTAAGTTGTATCAAAAGAAAAAGCCAGCGTTACATCCTTAATCATCAGTATTTCTGCTTTCTTAAACTATGCAGTGCACCTTCTGAATTGGGAAATTCTGTTTAAGTGTCCATAAATGGGAGAAACCACAAGACAGCAAAAGTTAAGACGCCTCTTCAAAATTAAAATGTTCTGATAGCTGTAATTGTTTACAATATCTCAAGTAGGTCAATAATATTCCGTTTACCTTTTACAGTTTAGTCTGTCAATCCATCTGTCCGCAATGCATCACTCCTGAAGGAGATCATGTGAAGGTGCGCTTCGGTATTTGATGGATAAAAGAAAGTTCATACTAGTATAATCATCTTTTTTGTTGTTGTTGTTGATATTGTTGTTGTTTTGTTTGTTGTTTTCTTAAATGTTGTTGTTGTTTTCTTTTGCATAGGTATTTGTCAAGGTTTGTGAACCATTGCAGTAGGTAAAGGCGAGTGGTGGGATCACGTGAAACTGGTTAAGCCCCCACCCATCCATCCCATCGGAAGCCCCACACTACCGCCCATGACTTTATTACTGACCGTTCCTAGGGGATACTGCTGTTGAGTTGTTCTGGTTGCCATTATCAGTTTTGTCGTCACCTATTATGCGAGCGATAATTTCAGCTATTAGTCTGGGTACCGGGACGAGAACCCAAAAATATGGTCCGCACAAAATGTTTTTGCACAAATGTGTTTATCAACATGTCCGTACACTAAAACTGAATGATGCCACCTTGGGGAAATGAAAATATTCAAGACGGCGTTCAAGATGGCCACCAAGGGATAAAATCCTCAATATCTTCTAAAGTATGTGGGTTAGAAACATACTTTTGGTGGCTACGTTTAGGTTTTCGAGGTCGAGGAATCGATTAAGCATGTTAAAAATTATTTCAGACGAATTAATTACAAAATGGAGGACAAGATGGCCGTCAAAAACATAAAAATCTCCATGTCTTCTTTAGTATACGGGCTAGAAACATAATTTTGGTGTCTGCGTATAGGTTTTTGGGGTCAAGGAATCCAATAAGCATGTTAGAATTTACTTCAAGGCACTTAGTTACACACAATGGTGGACAAGATCGCGGACGATGCAACGGTCAAGGCACTGAATGTCGGAGAAATGCACTTTCCGATAGCAGAATTCAGGTTTTTGTATTAGAAATCCAGATTTTGCGTGTTTTAGATTAATGAATATAAAAGGACGTGATAATCTTAAGCCCCATTCTGACAGTGTTTTAACAAGAGGACCATAATGGGTCACAAGAACCTAGTGCAGGCAGAGGCAGATAACCCCATTGACTAAGCTTTAGTCATTGCAGAAAGCTGTTGTTACGAGTAATGACCTAAAGGCTACCAGAAATGTGTTTTATTCTCTTAACCATTTTACTTTCTTCAATTAAAATTCTGGTTGAGAAAAATATATTCCATGGTTGCTTGCGTCGTTTAAAATTATAGCTCCTGGTCGATACTAGTGAATAGTGATGTGGGCGTCGCAGGCTCGTGCCATGCCACAGCCAGCTGTTTTAGCATCTGGAATGTATTTAAATTTACATATGAGAAAAGGTTATACGTTCTTCAAAGCAGTAACAAGTTTTGTAAACATTTTTTTAAAATTTTCGTATTTTCCCAGTTCTTTCAGGTATAAAGGAGACAGTGCTACCCATAATTATAGAAAATGGACTGCAAATTTGTATTTGCACATTTAAAATGTTTTAGCTTAAAAAGTGCATACTTGTCATGCCAGTTTCTACAAGTACATTTACCTGATTGAATCTTCCGAGCAATGCTATGGGAACGCTGAAAGCATAAACTGACTTCATAGTCCGTCAGCTTAGACCACTCATACATTCAAACAGATTCTTCTCCGAAGCCGCTGGGCCAAAAAAAATCACTTTTTGAGTGTCAAGAGAATTTGGCAGTCGGGGGTTTGAATCCTGTATCTGACTACAACTGAAAAAGGCTATCTGTCGACTCAGCGGAAAATGTGTACCTGACTAGAATCAAGGATGGTCAAAAGACGGCAAAAGGATAGAATTTAGCCCGACCTTTCATAATAGCGCTATGCCAAAGACACAGTGAGAACCTAACAACCCACTGCTCCAACGGAACAAAGGCTACTGGGATAATTTGATGTAAAGCTATACTTCTATTCGTTTGCGAGAACGAAAGTAGGTTTGAATGCTTGCGGCCAAAGATGTCACCGTTTCCTCTAAAAGGCCCTCTTCTTCTGAACCACTGAAGTACACATTAGTTGGTATTTTCATGGTATATTTCTCAAAATATTCCTCAAAAGATCTAAATACGCATAGATAAACGTTGGGTCACGTATGCCCCCAAACCCGGGTTGCATACTTTATAGACAAACTGAATAACCGACTTTACATTTGGAAAAGAAAAGGTACAAGTAGAGTTAGAACCAGCTCTGAAAGGGATTTTCCAAAACTGTAATAAAGTTTCCTGGCAGAGTCAAACTTTTGTCGCCTGTTAAACTTCTTCAACAGGGCTATCGGTATCATAAGCTTAGAAAGGCTTTTTCTAAATTCTATCGCAGACACCATGAATTGGTTTCAAAATTTGATGTCGGATTAAAATTTCTTTTACACCAAGGCCTATCGGAACCAGAATTTTATGGTGACTTAGTATACAAATTCAAAAAGATTAAGGGTAGGACTGATTTTTCTGATCAATTCTGAAAAATAATAATACGTCACAAACGTATTGGCTATAATTTAAATGTTATGCGACAGTCTGCATGCTTAGTGATTAACCCAATCACGGTTGATAACTTTGCTGCACTCTTTAATTGCACACCGGGGGATCGGTCGTCAGACTCTATGATGGCCTCGACCTAAAGCTATATATTGTAGTTGGTTGGGACCGGAGCCTTTTTGTCTGTTGCTTGGTCCACCGGGGCTCAACTGGTGACCTTCTTTTGCTTCAGATTTCCAGTGGGGTTGTTTGGCAGGACAGGGATCTCCACCTGTCAGACGGCCCGTTGTATCTGTTGAGTCCTCGTCTTTGCTTCTTCATGGTGTTGAAATTTGATTTATGTGTTTACCGTGATGATTCATTGACGAGTTAGAGGGTTATCATGCGAACCGAACAACCAACTAATTGTTTTGTACCACTTCAGAAACTGAGGGTGAGGTGTGGCCTGTAAAATCGATTTAAGCCCCCCAGTAATTCATTACTGACCGTTCCAAGGCGGTAGTTCTGTTGTGGTTCTCTGTTGCCTGTTTTTGGTGTCAGAGTTTCTGTGATGTTTTACCTTATGTATGTTCTTATTACTTTTGGTTCGGTTTGAGTTGCTGAGTGGCCACCTTTTGGGAACAAGCTGCTCACTCGGTTGGCCATATGTTCTCTGTATCTTGATTATTTGTAATCTTAGTTGTTTCCAACTATGGTTTGAGGGCTGGATTTGGATTTTGATTGTTTCAGTTCCTGGTCTTTGCATACTTTTTACTTTTGTTTATACCTGCTTCTAGCCCATTTGCTCTAAGTGTAACACTGGGATAATTTCAGCGCAAACTCAAAGAGCTGAAAGCGATTTTTATTAAACTTCTGACAAAAGATGGAAGTAAACACGCTTTTTATTACTGTTACGATTGGAATTTTATCCTTCTGGGTTATTTACCCCTGCTTAAAGGCTAATATACAGATAAAGAAGTAAAGTCAGGGGAAAAAATGATTTTTCTTACAAAACTTAAAATCAACGAAGCAATCAAAGTAATAAACCCTTTGTGTCAAGATCAAAATTTTGCCCCACTGCTTGGCCATTCAAGGGTTCAACTGGTGGTTTCTTTTGCTTCAGGATTGTTGTTTGATATCTGAGGGATCTTCTCCAGGTGTCGCAAATACGTTGTTTCTGTCGAGTCCTCATCTTTAATTCATCACAGGTCTTATCCGTGATTTATTTGCTGTCTGTGATGTTTCATTGATGGGTTGGGTAACCTTTATGCAGACCAAATGTTGACTAAATGTTTTGAACCACTGCAGAAGCAGAAGGCGAAGGCTTGGACTATGTAAAACTGGTTAACTTCTTCCCAGTAATGTATTACTAACCGTTCCAAGGCGATACTTCTGTTGCGGTTCCTCAATGTTACGTTTTCTTATATCCGCTTGTTTGTGGTTTTCTAACAATATGATTATCTAATAGCTGCCTAGTTTGTTTTCTGTTTTGTCCTATTCAAATTATTAAATAGGTAAAATAAAAGTTACTGTTGTTTTCAATTGGGGCTGAATGTCTAAGAAAGGGCTGTTCACTCGATTTACCATGCTAGTATTTCGCGAACTTTTGTCATGTTGGGTCTGGTTGTATTAGTTCTTGATATTTTTTGTATCATGTTTTTGCCAAAAGGTACAAGCATGGAATAATGATCAAAGAAAGCCATTAGAAACGACATTCTCAAAATAATAATGAATGATCGAGGTGTCAATGTTTTTCTGTTGCGAATGAATTTTTCTAGACGGGGCTGTTCATCCCTACCGGGACTGGGTTCTTATGGATCATCGTGATCTCCTTGGTAATACAATATCAGATGCAAAATGTGGTCTTTATGACTTCGGTTTTTTATATTCATAGAATTTATAATTTCAAACCTCCGGGTTAATATACTTCTAAAACCTGAGTTCTGCTGTCAAAAATGCATTTCTCCGACATTCAGTGCCGTAATCGATGCATCGTCCGTCATCTTGTCCGCCATTTTGTGTAACTAAGTGCCTTGAAGTAAATTCTAACCTGCTTATTGGATTCCTTGACCCCGAAAACCTATAGGCAGACACCAAAATCATGTTTCTAGCCCGTATACTAGAGAAGATATGGAGATTTTTATGTTTTGGCGGCCATCTTGTCCGCCATTTTGTAACTGATTCGTTTGAATAATTTTTAACATGCTTAATCGATTCCTCGACCTCGAAAACCTATAAGTAGTTACCAAAAGTATGTTTCTAACCCACATTTTTTTAAAAGATATTGAGAATTTTATCCCTTGGCGGCCATCTTGGACGCCATCTTGAATATTTTCATTTCCCCAAGGTGGCATCATTCAGTTTCAGTGTACGGACATGTTGGTGAACATATTTGTGCAAAAACATTTTGTGCGGACTATTTTTTTGGGTTGCACCTAAAATCTTCATTTGGCAACCAGACTATATGTACCTGTCTCGGGAAGAGCCATTCGTTTTGTTTAACATACGTGCTTTCGTGAACTGCTATCACACGCCTGGTAAACTATCACAGGTACCTCCGGCGGAGGTACCGATAAAAAGTTGTGACAGGCACCTGGAGCTGCCTGTGACTGTCCAAAAAATGACAACAAACGGTAGGTTTTCCTCTTTTTTGACAAAATATAAAATAACCAGGGAGTTTATCAAAAATCAAAAAGTGCTATTCGACCCTTATAGACATAAAGTTTTGTCACACATTATATCCCCCTGAACTTTCCTTATTAACCAAAGATACGACTTTTGAAGTGGCTTTGATGTCAGCCCACAGTACTCAAAACATAAAGAATTCGGCCGTTATTGGTCTTAAATGCAGTGATCTTGCATACGAATCTGTATTTCTCGGCACACTGGTGTTAAGGTAACCTCCTTGCTCAAATGTAAATGTCGTTTGACTACAAATAAGGCTTGATTTTTTCAAAACAACAGCTGGAGGTGCCTGCAATGGTGTGGAGGTGCCTGTGATTTAAGCAAATATAGTGAAAATCTGAATAGTTATTGCAGCTGGAAATATTGACATCTTCTCTAAACCACTCCCTGGAAAGAATCATTCATTCAACGTCCCATTAAGCTATCATAATGCGTATATCATGAAATTCCATGTTAAAATTTCTAAAACACCATCTCAATGAGTTATTGCCCAATTTGTTTCCGCTTCTGTTAGTCAAACATGAACGAATTTCACATAGTTGCTGAAAATTAACTGCCTAATTCAGTGTTAGAATCGTTATGAAATGTGCGCTTAAATAAGAGTCAACATTTTGTGACTGGTGATGACTGTGATCTGGATGTGCTGGCTATGAGTCGTTCCAACTTGTCAGAAATTGTCGAGGTCACACGTCATGCCAGCTACACGTATGGTGTGTCAAATTGTCAAAATTGCCGATACCCGTCAACAGGCATACACGTACAGGTATCTTAAGTGTTGATCCTTTTGGTACCTCACATGTGTCGCTCGCATGTGTCGTATGACGCTCGCTGTATGTATTAACTTCGTGGTAGCTTGAGTGATAGGTGCTACAAGTGATTCAGTCTGGGTAGTTTTGAATTGTTGGCGCTAGAATCCAAATACATCCGTAAGGCCTACAGATTACATCATCGGCAGGTTACATGTTCTCAATATTACACCGTTTAGTATATTGAAGTAATCGGAATCTTGCTGTAAATAACGTGTAATTCAAAGTCTCCGAACAGCCACTGCATCAAATTTGGTAACAAAAGAGCACTTTTACTACATAAAAGTCATCTTCCGAAACGTTGGTTTTGCAAACGTTTCGAGTAGCTAGCATGGCGTGTGACCTCGACAATTTCTAACGATTTGATATGACTAACAGGCAATCATCACCATTCACAGAAACGCTGCCTCTTCTTTAAGCGCATTTCATAGCTATTCTAACACTGAATTAGGCAGTAAATTTTCAACAGCTACGTACAACTCGTCAATGTTTGACTAACAGATACGGAAACTAAACGGACAATAACTCTTTGAGATGATCTGCTTTGGATTTTGGATTTCTGCTGTGAAGCATCAATGTTACGTGTTCTTATGTCCGCTTGTCTGTAGTCTTCTGGCAGTAAGGTCATGTACAGCTGCCCATTTTGCTTTTCTGGTTACTTTTGTAATTTGAAATATAAAATAGGTAAAACGGAAGTTAGCGTTATTTTTATTTGGGGTAGGTGAATTCCACCTGTCTGGGAAAGAGCTCTTTATTCGGTTTACCATGCGTGTCTTTTATGAACTATTGTCAACGTATACTTACTTCCATCTTGGTTTTGAGAGCAGGATGTAGAATCTGATTGACAAGTTCATGATCATTGTCTGTCGTTTTAACAAAACTATGCTTGATATTCGCATTATGATAGATAAAATTGCGACGTTGAATGAACGATTCTTTCAAGGCAGTGGTCTAGAGATGAAGAATATCAATATTTGCAACCGCTATAAATCTTCAGATTTTCGCTATATTTTCTTACATCACAGGCACCTCCATTCCGTCACAGGCACCTCCAGTTGTTTTTTTACCGATCCAGCTTTATTTATAGTTTGTCGGCATTTATATTTGGGCAAGGAGGTTTACTTTACGTCAGTGTATCCAGATAAACAGATTCTTATGCAAGAAAAGTGCATTTAGGACCTAAAACAACCGATTTGTTCTTGTTTTGAGTACTTTCGCCTGACCTTAAAGCCACTTCAAAAGTCATATCTTCTGTATATATGCAAAGTTCCCGGGGATATACTGTGTGACAAAACTTAATGTATATAAGGGTCGAATAGCATTCTTTAATTTTCAATAACCCCCCTGGTTATAATGTATTTTATCAAAAAAGACGAATACCTACCGTTTTTTGTTTATTTTTGGTCCGTCACAGGTAGCTCCGGATGCCTGTCACAACATTTTATCGGTACCTCCGCGGAGGTATCTGTGATAGTTTACCAGGCGTGTATCAACCTTCCTTTTTATTTTTGATGATATGACACGGAACCTGATTATAGCAGCTCCTGATCATTGCTCATCCTTTAACATGCACTGCATATCTGAATGAAACTACAAACTTGTGAGAGAATAAACAAACAGGCCTTTTGCAAGTTTACAGTTTGGTTACAACGCGCAGTACATGTAGCTACAGGTACTGAGAGTCTGAATCAATTCGCCAATTTCTGATAAGTTTACAGTTTGATTAATTCTCCAATTACATATACTCACATGGACTTGATAAATGAATTAAATTATAATTCGGATCTATCATTTCAGATCGTGTGTCAAAAAACGAAACGTAAAATAAGAAAACTCTGAATTAATGGACCAGGTCTTCCATGTTTGCTGCCCTCTTTTTGTAACTTGAAGAGACAGTGACGATAATCATTTTTATATCAGATGCGAATGCTTACACTCGTCGACAATTTCCTCAGATGAACCTATACTGGACTGACGATGTTCATTTAAAGAATGAATTTTATTTTTCTGATGTTTATCGGAGTATAACTACATTGGGTCGTGCAAAGTAAGTGAACCCCGAAGGGGTGCATGTAAACTTTGCTAGCGACCCAATGTAGTGTGCACTTCGATAAACACCAGAGAAATAAGTTGATCGCTTATATCTACATTCTTTTCTATTTATTGACCACAAATTTGCGTAAGGGGCTACATTTGAAGCGGAAAACATTCAACTCATGTAACGTCGCGTGAATCGATGTAGTTAATGAAGTATAAACTACATCACGTTCTAATGGTTTACCATAGGGCTTTTCAATAAATGCACTGAGAATGTAAATATGTATCCATGAACAATACTCGTTCACGCTACATTACACGTAAGCGACGTCACGGATAATTCAAGTAGTTGAATGGCCGACGAAACGTTCGACATACGTCATGTCATAGTGACGGCTGTTAAACGCCATAACCAAACACGTTGGTTAATAACTATCCTCTGTCCTTTCCTTGGCGTTAAATTCGCCAAAACTTACCTTGCACGAAACCCATTGCGTTCATACTTCCATGTTAATTGAATTTGATTCATACACTAAACATGTGAGTACATGTACTGGGTGTATGAATTAAACTGTAAACTTATCACAAGTTTAGAAATTCATTCTTATGCTCAATACCTACATCTCAGTAACTACATGTACTGAGTGTTATAACCAAGCAGTACACTTATTATAAAAATAGTTGTCAATTTTCTTATTCCTTAAACGACAGGAACAAAAACAAAAGCATTAGCATTTCTACTGTAGTACTTCTGTTTTGGTTCTTTCTGGTTGTATATGTGTTGTTTGTTGCTATGTATATCATTGATATATTTTGATGCTAGCCCAGTGACCACCTACATGGCTGCCGCTGGTGATGTCTTTGGTGGTGACTAATTTTGTGTTGTCTTTTTTCCCTTGGGTGTCATGGGTGGGATCTGGGATTGAATTGTGTCAGTTCCTGAGAATTTTCCGACTTACTTTTGCAAACAGCGTATATCCGGGTAAGGTTGCTCATCAAGAGCCGCAACATCTGGATCTACGCTCTTTGCTCTTCAGTCTTTGAATTATAAACATGATATAGCTCGGACAAAACATTTCTGAAATTTTGCAGACGTAAATTTTATCGTCTGCTTCTTTTTTGGCGCTATAAGGTTTAATGTTACTTGTCATATTTCAACACCTGACTTGACATGATCCAACTGAATTATCATCTGATATAAAACCATAATCTTCGTCACTGTCTCTTCAAGTTGTAATAAGAGAGCGACAAACATGAAACACATAGTTAATCATGTTTGAATTTCATTAATCCAGACATTTGTATTGAAATTGGTTTTAATTAAATACACTGGGACAAAAGTTCGTAATGATTCCATTTGCATCGTCATTGCTTCAATGTGAGATTTGTTTAATCTCTTTTGAGAGAGTAGAACTTTTTTAGGTCAGTGTCACGATTTTAACGTCATTTAGAATCTTAGAAATTGATGCATTCGATATTGATATGCCCTGACCTGCTTAAGACCATTTATTCTTTATTTCAGTTGGTTGTGATAATCTCCATGAAATATTTTCGCTTAGCTTTTTATTTCTTATGGTTCCATGGAATAATAAATGTGGAAATCCGTTACAGCCAATCTAGATAATAATATAGAGCAGAAGGAGAAACATGCTACATGCAGTAAAAACCACCATCATAAAGCACGACCAACCCAAGACTTCAAACAAAGGGAAACTTGGGCCGTATTCATAAAACAACTTAAGTCGTTGCTATGCTGTTGCTAAGGCTAAATTTCTTAGAAGGAGATTCCCTACAACTATGAAATTGCTCTGGAGGAACAGTCTTACAAAGACTGTTCCTCCAGACCAAATTTCATAGTTGCAGGGAATCTCCTTTATAGATATTTAGCCTTAGCAACAGCATAGCAACGACTTGAGTCGTTTTATAAATACGGCCCCTGCAGTTGCAAGACTACTAGAGCCATTTAATTGTTGGTGGGAATATAAGCATCTTTCATGGGTGTATGGTGTGGATAGAAATATCCGTCACGAGGGCCACTGATTGGCATCATGAAGCTTGTGATCCCGAGATACAGATTTTTCTATCCATGCCATACACCCATGATAGATGCTTTTTCTCGCATACCTTTTAGGTTTACAATAAAGTAAAACTTGCTTGCGAGTATATATTATGAGCCAATAGGGTTTCTACTCGATTTTAACGAAGCCGGTGCTACCAACAACCTTCGTCCGGTTATTTACGTCAACGTTCGTGTGCATAAACTGACGTCATTTTTTCCGTTTGCATGAGGTCCTGGTCTATAAGAACCAACGTCACTTGACGTCGTAGATACCAATGCGTTGAATACTCGTGATTTTTATCCGATCCTGGGTGAGATAACATGTGTGTGTTAAGAATTGTAGGTACAGGTGAAACTCGCGGATATCCTTATCTGGTGTGCAAGTTAGAGCTGTTCATTTGGTTTACCGTGCGTGGCTCTTCTAAACTTTTGTTAATTTATTGTTGCGACCGTGTCATGACACGGTCGCATTCTATAATAATCAATCAAAATCATGGTGTTAAGAGCTAAACAAGCACGCTGAAGACAGCTTCCGGAAAGCAGTACCTGTAAATACTGGAACCAGCCAGTAATACCGCCTTCATGAGAACAACTTTTACGCGCAGAGTGGAAGCATCAACAGGAGATTAATATCATGGGAAAACCTATACTGCATTCAATACTGATCAGTCAAAACATGATCTTTAAAACTAAACGAACACCCTGAAAGGAAGCTCTCAACAACGATGCCATGGTAATTTAGACCTAGCCATGGGTACCAAAAACATAACGCGAAGACTAAACACGAACTTCTGAAAAAAAGGAGCATAACTAGTATTTGTACAACAGAACACCGAAAATGTGTAGAGCATAACAACAAGCGTGTCTGACACAGAGTGGAAGCACCAGCAGGAGATGGCATACAGGATGACTCAGGTGAACGATGTGACACTTCTTATTACAAACATGTGGGGTGCCAAGTTAATAAACAAAGACTTCACATGTCAATACGCGCTTTTCCTCCTGGAAGAGGAGAGATGAATGAACTAGCAACTCTTTATGGCAGACGACTTTGTTTGGGATCAACATATTTCAGAGTTTACATCAAAGGCAATTAGGACTCTATAAATTTTGCAACGCAATTTATCCTTTGCACTTAGGCGAACAAAATCTGCTGCATACGAAACATCGGTTAAACCTAAACTTGAGTACATGATCTATTTGGCACTCAGTCTTAGCAGGCTGAGAAGGTCCAGAGAACAGCAGCTATGTGGACCCGTAGGCGATGGGGCAACACAACTAGTGGTGAAATGCTCGATGAGCTGGAGTGGCCATCCCCGGAGGCTCATTTAGAGCAGACCTATTTAATCTTCTTCTTCAAGATACATTCCGGTGCATTGTATCATGACACAGATAATGTTTGAACCCAATTACAGGACTGAGACAGGTCAGGCTTGTTAGAAATTAGAGCACCACGCAGCTCTCAATATCATAGATGTCAGGTCTATAGCGATTCTGCAGTGGCATAGTTCCCCTCGTTTTTCTGGTGAAGCAGTAGTATGGCAAAAAAAAAAAAACATACAGAAATGCGCATCTGTCGTAGTAAATTTGGTAATGGAATATTTACATTATAGTGTTTTTTGCGCATGCTACTAGATGGCACAGGTATTGCTTTTTCCGGTAGCGTCGGCGGCATGAGCTTTCGTTTTCTTGTCTTGCTCTGTTCTGTGGCGATGCGCAGACAGGCGAGACATAGCACTCGACGGAATTCTTGTCTTGTCCGCTTCTCTATTTGATCCGCGATACGACAAAGTGGTTGTGCTCCAAGCGCAGACTAAGATCAGTCTAGACATTCGCTTATTCTGGTCAGACTCTTTGCTGAACGCTTACAGGATAGCTATGGGTCTAAGCTACATCTGTGCGGACAGCAAAGACTCTGGTCAGACATGGCGGATGCCCAGGCTGATCTGAGTTAGTGCTGAGCGCTTAACCACATGTTGGTTTTCTCGTGTCGCGGCTCATTTGTCTCCAACACTTCTTTTTAATATTTCTTGATGTGTCATTTTGAGAAGTCACTATTTCATTCTATCATATAACTTTGCAAGGCCGTTGGGGCACCTCAGACGATTGTAGAGTAACTACCTTCTACCTAGTCCTGTTTTCAGCTGCCTCCTTGTCACGCCTGGTAAACTATCACAGGTACCTCCGCGGAGGTACCGATAAAAAGTTGTGACAGGCATCCGGAGCTCCCTGTGACGGTCCAAAAATAAACAAAACACGGTAGGTATTCGTCTTTTTTGATAAAATACATTATAACCAGGAAGTTTATTGAAAATCAAAGAATGCTATTCGACCCTTATATGCATTAAGTTTTGTCACACAATATATCCCCGTGAACTTTACATATATACGGAAGATATGGCTTTTGAAGTGGCTTTAAGGTCAGTCGAAAGTACTCAAAACAAGAACAAATCGGATGTTTTAGGTCCTAAATGCACTTTTCTTGCACAAGAATCTGTTGATCTGGACAAACTGACGTAAAGTAAACCTCCTTGCCCAAATATAAATGCTGATAAACTCCAAATAAGGCTGGATCTGTAAAAAAATACAACTGGAGGTGCCTGTGACGGAATGGAGGTACCTGTGATGTAAGAAAATATAGCAAAAATCTGAAGATTTATTGCGGTAGCAAATATTGATGTTCTTCATTTCCAGACCACTGCCTTGAGAGAATCGTTCATTCAACGTCGCAATAATCTATCATAATGCGAATATCGAACATATTTTTGTTAAAAATTACAGACAATAATCATGAATTTATACAATCAGATTCTACATCCTACTTTCAAAGCCAAGACGGAAGTAAGTCTACATTGACAATAGTTCATAAAAGACACACATGGTAAACCGAATAAAGAGCTCTTTCCCAAACAGGTGGGCATTCACCTACCCCAAATGAAAACAACGCTAACTTCTGTTTAACATATTTTATATTTTAAATAAAAAGCAAAGTGGGCAGCTGTATAGGTGACCTTACTACAAACAAACAGACTACAAACAAGCGGACATAAGAACACATAACATTGGTGCATCACAACAGAAATCCAAAATCCAAAGCAGATCATCTCAAAGAGTTGCCCGTTTTGTTTTCATATCTGTTAGTTAAACATTGACGAGTTGTACGTAGCTGTTGAAAATTTACTGCCTAATTCAGTGTTAGAATAGTTATGAAATGCGCTTATAAGAGGCAACGTTTTTGTGACTGGTGATGACTGCCTGTTAGTCATTCCAAATCGTTAGAAAAGCCATGCTACTACTCGAAACGTTTGCAAAAACAATGTACAATCGTAAAAAATTTGATGAAGTGGCTATTCGGAGACTTTGAATTACACATAATTTACAGTAAGATTCCGATCACTTCAACATACTAAAAGGTGTAATGTTTAGAATATGTCACCTGCCGATGATGTAATCTGTAGGCCTTACGGGTGTTTTTGGATTCTAGCGCAAACAATTCAAAACTAGCCAGACGGAATCACTTGTAGCACCTTTCACTCCAGTTACCACAAAGTTAACACATACAGTGAGCGTCATACGACACATGCGAGTGACACGCATATGAAAAACCAAAAAGGATCACGTGACTATAGATACCTGTACGTGTATGCATGTTGACGGGTATCGGCAATTTGACCCATTTGACACACCTTACATGTAGCTAGCATGACGTGTGCCCTCGACAATTTCTAACGAGTTGGAATGACTCACAGGCAGCACCTCCCGATCACAGTCATCACCATTCACAAAAATGTTGACTTTTATTTAGGTGCACATTTCATAACGATTTAACACTGAATTAGGCACTTAATTCTCAGCAACTATGTGAAATTCGTCAATATTTGACTAACAGAAGCGGAAACAAAATGGGCAATAATTCGTTGAGATTGTGTTTTAGGAATTTTAATATGGAATTTCATGATATTGGCGTTATGATAGCTTAATGGGACGTTAAATTAACGGTTCTTTCCAGGCAAGAGATGTCAATATTTCCAGCTGCAATAACTATTCAGATTTTCACTATATTTTCTTACATCACAGGTACCTCCACGCAACTGTAGGCACCTCCAGCTGTTGTTTTGAAGAATCAAGCCTTATTTGTAGTCAATCGACATTTATATTTTGGCAAGGAGGTTACCTTATCATCAGTGTGCCTTGAAAAACAGATTCGTATGCAAGATCACTGCATTTAAGACCTAAAACGGCCGAATTCTTTATGTTTTGAGTACTGTGGGCTGACATCAAATCTCCTTCAAAAGTCGTATCTTTCGTCAATATGGAAAGTTCTGAGGGATATGATGTGTGACAAAACTTTATGTCTATAAGGGTCGAATAGCACTTTTTGATTTTTAATAAACTCCCTGGTTATTTTATTTTTTTGCCAAAAAAGAAGAATATCTACCGTTTGTTGTCATTTTTTTTGACAGTCAGAGGCAGCTCCAGATGCCTGCCACAACTTTTTATCGGTATCTCCGCCGGAGGTACCTGTGATAGTTTATCAGGCGTGCGTGCGCTGGCAAAGCCCATCCGTGTCCATTCTTTAATATTGTCTGCCCACCTCTTCTTCTGTCTTCCTCTTCCTCTTTATCCTTCGAGTGTGCCCTGTAGAATCCTCTTTGCTTAGCCCGCAACCTCTGGATTGGACAAAACATTATTAGTTTCCGTTTGTTGACCATTTAAATTGTTTGGTGGTCACATATTTTGCAAAATGCGTCGATGTCTCATTTTCGTAGCTTTGAATTCAATGCTTATTTCTTATTTCACTTCTAAAAAATAAAGATGTTAAATCTACTTTGAAATCTATGCATAGTCATTTTACGGTAATATGTAACGGTAAATTATATACCGAAAATGTCATTTTTTCTATATGAATTATACATTTACTTGTCATATACTCGATAATGAATTGATGTAGGTCTATCAATGGATATGTAATATAGGTTTGTAACAATATTTCATGCATAGTGAAGTTCTATGATTGGCAGCCAATGAAAAGTATCCGCTGAGGACTGTTAGACTGAGCAAATAATCAATGACGCCAGAAGCGGAACCTTACTGTAAATCAGGGTATTCGCTCTTTGCACAATCGGTAATGTATAAAGGTCAAAAGAACCAGATTCAAACTCATAAATCGTGGAAACATTTACTTTAACTAGACAAACATGGACCCATAACAGAGATGTGAAGAGGTTCTCGCGAGTACAAAGCAAAACCTGCCAATCGTAATAAACCCGCCATGTCTCAGTATCTGTGTAAATGGTCAGTGACATTGAAAGGAAAGGAACTAAAAGCCCAACTATGTCTGGGAAATGACCATCAAATCGGGAAAAGAAATTAGAAACAACCGAAGAGTCGAGATGGAAGAGGTCATGGTGTCTGAAAGAATTTTAAGTGTGGATACAAGCATCTTACGTGCTGCAGCTAAAACAAATGAGCCGCGACACGACAAAACCAACCAAGTGGTTGTGCGCCCAGCGCAAACTCAGATCAGCCTGGGCATCCGCCCAGTCTGATCAGACTCTTCGCTTAGCGCTCAAAAGTTAGCTAAGGGTCTAAACTACCTCCATGCGGACAGCGAAAACTCTGATCAGTCTGGGTGGATGCCCAGGCTGATCCGAGTCTGCGCTGGGCGCACAACCACATTGTTGAGTTTTTCGTGTTGCAGCTAAAACATATATTGACATTCGCCATGATTATTCAGATAGTTTAGTTTCTAGATCCCGTGGCTGAAAAGATATATATGCGCCTACGTTTTACAGATTTTAAAAGATGAACAGATTTAGTTTATTCGCAAAGTACTCCAGTGGTATCCAGTTAATTGGAAGATGAAAATCGTTTAGCTATACTAACAGTGTTATTGTTTAAAGTCTCCATAAACCTATCCATGGTAAAAGTCATCGAGGCACAAATCTTTATAAAATTGGTACAGTCTTCAGAATTGATGATAATATGTCGGTTGGTGTGCTTTTTGTGTCATATAAATGACAAAAAAAGAAGGAATAAAGTATTTTGGGAAAAAATAACAAGAATACGGTTTTCGTTTCTGGTTTCCCGTTGGGCAATTAACTCACACAACAGCGAGACAAAGAATGAGATCATTGCCTTACATTGTATTTTTATCCACTATAAAAATACTGTACATTGTATTTTTACCTCCTGTACCTTGTATTGTTACCACTTGTACCTTGTATTTTTACTATGTAATGAAGCTTGTGAAATCGAAAGTAGGTCATTTTAGTTGCCAACCAAAATGACCCAGATATTTTTTCAAATCGTTTTTATGAGAAACTCAAATACGTTTAAATCTTTCAAAGCCGGCCAATCACGATCATAAACAATGAAAAAACTCTAGCGAGAAACTTGCTGCGATACTTCACGATAAAATATTTCATGCTGATAGAGCAATGGGGCCTTCAAGCAAGAATGATTATCACAGGCTGCTAACTACCCAAAATGATCTATACTGTCTTTCCGACTCTTGTTATTCCATTAATTGCAAGGCTTAACCACACCCCACTTCTTGTTTTTTGTTGTTTTTTTTTTTTTGGGGGGGGGGGGGGGGGTTGTGTCTATAAGGCTGTTTTTAATGGCCACAACCGATTTTCTTTAAACTTTGCAAACTCTGACTACTATGTGTTGGCTGTAATGTCATGCAAAATCAAACCAACCGGTGAAGACTTCTTTGGTATGTACAAGATGAAAGTGGGTGGGGTAATTCTGACCCGAAGAGGGCTCTGTTAAGAAAATGCTTTGATTTTTATTGCTACTTCGAACTGTAAGTTTACCATTTCATGACTCCTCAATCAATGCCAGATATAATAAATGATTATAATACTTTTGTGAAATTTCTACATGCAGTGCGTTTATACTCACTTGTATGACATACCTAAATTTTAACCCTTTTTATTCTCCAACTTTACGCAAACCCACAACAGCTTTTTACACTCAAAGCTATTCCTTAGACGGTTGTTCTAAAATTATGCGGATAATTTTCTACAATGAATATATTTTGAGTTATCTCCCCTAAAAACTGTATTTTTTATTTTATTCTAATTATTACTTAGTTTCGATACCCGGCCACACATAAGTGGCAGGATATGATGTTCCAAGCTGGTTGTCCATGTGTCTGTCCATCTGACTGTCTGTCTCTCTGTCTAGCTGTATGTCTGTCCATCCGTCTGTATGTTCTTTCATCCATGAACACATCATTTCTTTTGATAACTTGAGTATTTTGATGTATTTTTTTTAAAACTTGGCATGTGCATTGGTCTTTGGAATAGCTCGCTTGGGATTGGGCGAATTTTAATATCTCCTGACAGAATTATGGCCCTTGTCAATGTTTAAAACGTGGATTATTGTCAGTCTGTAATTCCTTTACACTTTGAAATACTTTGAAGAAATTTCACGGAAATGATTTAAGTAATATATCTTTTCTGTAACAAGCAAAATTTTGTCTACCAGGGTAATCTGCCTCTGCCTTTGGGATATATACATGTATAAAATCATGAAAATGTTTACAAAATCAGGTTTGAGTGTAATTTTCCTAAACTTGCAACAACTTATTTAAACAATACTCGCTTCCTGTCAAGATCAAAATTTTGTCCCCAGAGATTATTTGCCCTTGGCAAAGGGCTATTTTCATGCATAAAATCATGCAAAACTATATAAAATGGGAGTTTTGGTAAATCTTTATTAAATTTCACAGAAAAGATATAATTAACATTAGCTTTCTTTAACAACGTTATCTGACCCTGCCTCGGGATGTACATATTTATAAGATCATGAAGAAATCTATATAAAATCAACGTTGAAAGAGATTTTCCTTTGACTTGCAGTAAATTATCAAAGTAATATAAGCTTCCTTTTAGGATCAAAATGTTTTCTCGAGGAATTATCTACCCCTGACACAGTGCTATATACAATGTACTTGTATTTAATCATGAAAAAGAAAATCTATATAAAATAAGAACTTAAAAGGATTTTTATAAAATATATGACAACCTGTCAAAACAATAATAGCTTCTAGGGATGGTTATATTTTTATCACAAGGATGTTTCCTGCCCCTGTCCCGGAGTTATATACATGTATAAAATCACGAAACACATCTATCAAATGTTTGCAGTTGCGGGGTTTACGCAGTCATTTACAATACTTTAAATTATTTCCTATATCTCCAAATTTGGTCAATTTAAACAAAGTCATCAAGCTATGATAACTGAATTCTGTGCTTTTTAAATTATTTATTGCTCTGAAGCCACAGTTAATATATTTGAAAATAACAAGTACTATTTAAAAATTAATCATATAATTTTATTTTATGATTTGGTTACTTTACTCTCTACTGACTTTATTACTTATTATTTTCAGATCATTGTTCTTATTGTTTGTTCTCCTCTTCTCTCCACTTCTATGCCTGGAATTTAAATGCAGATAAGATATAAACTTGTACCCTTTGGGGTCTTGTTTCAAATTGCAGAGCATCAAATAACTCATTTCAGAGAATTTGCATGGAATGAGTTTCCTGCTTTAAAAACGTCATCATCTTTAGATTCTATATTTTATTATGACAATTTTCTTCAAAATGCTCATCTATTAGCGTATGCTTGTTCTAGCTGATAAAACTAATGCCCACCGTCAAATGTCTCCGCTTATTCTCTCAGAATTGTATCATGTTCTTTCCAGTGTCTCTTCTTATCACATATACTCTAAGTAACCTATTTTGCAGCTTGTAAAGACCCAAGGCAAGTGCACGTTCCAAGTTTGAAGAAAATCCATTAAAATACTCAAGTTAAGGAAAGGAAACGAAGTCTAACGGATAATAGGACTGACATACGGTCAAACAGACAGGCAGATAAATGTACGTACAACAGATGAACAGAAAGACAAACAGCAGAAAACAAACTAGAGCAAGTGAGCAGGGGCCCACGTATACCACCGACCAGTGCCACCGCTAATGAAAGCGAACTTCTAACACAAAAAGTAAATGCAAATGTTTAAGGCACAAATTCAAAGTCTGTGACCTTGATCCTAAGTCAGCAGCAGCATTCATGTAAATTAAATAGTATAAAATAAAACTAGTCATGCAAGACTAGACGCCATTTAAATATATCAGAACAAGCAAAAATACAACAAATGACTGAGTCCTAGTTATTGACCCCTGGCCCCACCTATGAGCCTGACCCTGAGCAGTGATATAGAGATATCATGGAAAAAATATGGAATATATTTGCTATGTATTTACAGAGATGTATGCAATCAAAAAGGTTTAACCCAAAACTTTGACATAATGAAAAGGCCTAAGTTCTAATTATTGATCCTTGGCCCCACCTAGGGGCCTGACCCCAGGGGCAAAGACTCTTCAAATCAAAGGTAATGCTCAAGAGATATCATGAACCAAATATAAAAAGAATCTGGCTCGTGGTTACAGAAATATGAACAATTAAAAAAGGTTTAACACAGAATTTTGACATAATGAAAATGCCTAAGTCATAATTATTGACCCCTGACATCCACCGAGGGGACTGACCCACGTGCCTTGATATTCCAGATCAAAGGTAAAGCTATAGAGATATAATGAACAAAATATGAAGAGAATCTGATATAAGGTAACAGAAATATGAGCAATCACAAAACTTTGACGTAAACTTGACAAACGGACGGACGGAAGAACGGAGAAACAGACGGAATGACAAAAACTGTATACCCTCTGACATACTAACATGTGGCGGGGTATAAAATCTGAGAAAAAATTTTGAAAAAAAAGGAAAGAAACGGTTTTAAGGGGAGATAATTCAGAGCTGAAGCTGTTGTAGTTTTGCGTAAAGTTGGAGAATAAAAAGGCTAAAATTTAGGTATGTCATACAAGTGAGTATAAACACAAGTGCAAAAAATTTCACAAAAGTATTATAATCATTTATCATATCTGGCATTGCATAAGGAGTCATGAAATGGTAAACTTCCAGTTCTACGTAGCAATAAAAGTATTAGCATTTTCTTAACAGAGCCCTCTTCGGGTCAAAATTACCCCACCCACTTCCATCTTGTACACAACAAAGAAACCTTCACCGTTTGATCTAATATTGCATGACATTACAGCCAACACATATTACTTTTAGTCTACAAAGTTTAAAGAAAATCGGTCGTGGCTATGAAAACAGCCTTATAGACACTGCTCCTTTCTGTAAGCAAACAGTGGTGACCCTGATCAGACGCCGCGTTCTGCGGCGTCTGAACTGGATCTGCACTGTTTGCATATGTCCCCAAATCGGTGTCCAAAGCTAAACAGGGTACAGAAAAATAGCTTTAGAGACACAAATAAATGTGGGTAAGGGTCTGAAGTCTTACTGTATGCCGAGGTAGCATAACCGTAAATTGTCAGTTGGTGAAGTCTAAGCGCAGGAAAAAATCTTAAGCAACTATGTGATAAGAAAATAGTTTTGTCTCGATTGCCTCCGATTTAAGTTATTTTAATGTTTCGTCTCACCAGCCTTTATATGCTTTTCGAGTAGTAACACACAATGACAGTTCCAGCTGCCTTTGTATGTTCACGTCTGAGGACAGTTATATTTTAAGCTTAAATCAGCAAACCTAAGCATAACTGTAGTTATACATTTTCTGAAGTCATAGAACAAATAAATAGTTACAGAAAATACCATTTCCTTTATATGGTTTGCGGGTAGTAACATACAATGTTCTAGTTTCCTTTGTATGTTCACGTCTGAGGATAGTTACATTTTATGCTTAAATCAGCAAACCTAAGCATACTTGTTGTTATACATTTTCTGATGACATGGATCAAAACACAAAGCTGCAGATAATGCCATTTCCTTTATATGGTTTGCGGGTAGTAACAGACAATGTTCCAGCTTCTTTTATATGTTCACGTCTGAACACAGATACATTTTATGCTTAAATCAACAAACCTAATATATATTTTCTGAAGTCATAGAATAAGACACAAAGTTACAGATAATGCGATTTCATTTCCCTTATATGGTTTTCGGATAGTAACAGACAACGAAACTTTCAGCTTCATTGTATGTGCACATCTGAGGACAGTTTCATTTTATGCTTAAATCAGCAAACCAAAGCATAATTGCGGTTTCACATTTTCTGAAGTCATAGAACAAAACACAAAGTTACAAATAATGCAATTTCCTTTCAATGGTTTGCGGGTAGTAACAGAAAATGACAGTTCCAGCTTCCTTTGTATGTTCACGTCTGAGGACAGTTTCATTTTATGTTTCAATCAGCAAACGTCAGCATATTTATAGTTATATAATTTCTTAAGTCATCGATCAAAATGCAAAGTTACAGATATTGCAATTAGATTTTAATGGTTTGCGGGTAGTAACATGCAATGGCAGTTCCAGCTTCCTTTGGTTGTTCACGTCTGAGAACAGTTTTATTTTATGCGTAATTCAGCAAACCTATGCATACTTGTAGTTATACACTTTCTGAGGTCATAGAACAAAACACAAAGTTACAGATTAAATAATTTCATTTGAATGGTTCGCGCGTAGCAACAGGCATTGACAGTTCCAGCTTCCTATTGTATGTTCACGTCTGAGGACGGTTTCATTTTATGCTTAAATCAACATATCTAAGCATACTTGTAGTTTCGGAAGTCCATTTTCTGAAGTCATAGAACAAAACACAAAGTTACAGATAATGCAATTTCATTTAAATGGTTTGCGCGTAGCAACAGGCAATGACAGTTCCAGATACCCTTGTATGTTCACGTCTAAGGACAGTTATACATTTTCTGAAGTCATAAATCAAATCACAAAGATACAGATAATGCCATTTCCTTTAAATAATTTGCGGGCAGACAAGACAGTTACAGCTTGATTGTATGTTCACATCTGAGGACAGTTACATTTTATGCTTAAATCAGCAAACCTAAGACTACTTGTACTTATACATTTTCTGAAGTCATAGATCCAAACACACAGTTACAGATTATGTCATTTCCTTTAAACGATTTGCGGGTAGTATCAGGCAATGACAGTTCCAGCTTCCTTTGTATGCTCACGTCTGAGGATAAATCCATTTTATGCTTAAATCAACAAACCGAAACATAATTGTAGTTATATATGTTTTGAATTCATAGATCAAAATCCAAAGTTACAGATAATTCAATTTCCTTTTAATCGTAAAAGTCGGTTACGGTAAAGAAACGGTTGTTCATTCCATAAATAATACCGAAATTCTATAGTCAAATGTTTAGGTTTCTTGTTGTCATATCTCGATGAAAATCAGACTTTAAGCAGATATCTACAGATATTTATTTATGGCAATGGAAAATGGAGTGATACGAAAGTGCACATTGTACGTTGCTAAACCCTTTTTTGACCAGTGGTACAATGCATCCTTATTATTTGTATGAGTCGATTTTTAGTTTTCTGGTGTATGTTTTCAGTATTCTTGACTTTTTTTGCATAGAAATATCTGTCAGCAACACTATTGACACAGATCAGAAGCCGCTTATTCGGCTTCTGCACCAGGTCTGTACTGTTTGCATATGTCCCCAAGACGGGTTTATAGTCTAAAAAGGATAAAGGATACCTCGATCTATAGCGCTATTTTAATACGAGGAGTCTGCTCGAACCTATACTTTCTAAAAGCGTTAACAACACTGCATATTGCATAAAGCTGAAAACAAACTCAATAAAACCGACTGTTTGCTGTATTAATGTGCAGTTTGTCTTTCTTAGACTGAGTACATATGATATGCTATCAAACATTCCGTCTTGTTCGTTGTGCTTTTTCTGTCAGTTTCTTTGGTTAATTGTGTTTTGTGATTATGGTATTTCCTAAGTATCTTTATCAGTTTTTTTTTGTTGTTGTTGTTTTTTTTTGCATAATTATACATGTGTTATCTCACTCAAATTCCTCATGCAGTTCTAAACAACAAATCAATGCTACATCTCTAAGAAGTTACCAAATTTTATTATGGCATGGCCTTCCCTAGGTATCTTAACCTGTAGTTTTAGTTTTATACACGTGTCATCTCACCCTAGCTTCTAATGCAGTTTTAAACGACAAATCAGAGTTAAATCTCTTAGATGTTTCCAAAGTTTATTATATGGCATTGCCTGGTTATCTCAACTTGTAATTATATATTTCTATACAAGTGTTATCTCACACTCACTCCTCATGCAGTTCTTAAAGGCTCCATCGCTCTACCAGCATGAAAAACCTTGTCATAAGGTATCGCTGCAAGCTTCTAGCTATAGTTTCGTCATTGTACATGTCCGTGATTAGCCAGCTTTAAACAAATAAAACATCCTTGAGTTTCACATAAAAAGTGTTTGAAAACTTATTTAGGTCATTATAGTTGGCAACTAAAATGACCCACTTTCGATTTCAATAAGTTGAAAAAAAACGGTAAAAATACAATGTACAGGCGTGGAACCCCAGTCACCATCCCGCCTATATTTATATAGCATTGCTAGACGGGAAACCAGACCAGGAAACTGTATTTTGTGGAGTGAATCGCTACTTTTTCAAGAACTTGTTTTCTCTTCTTTTTGCCAGTTATATACTAGTCAAAAGTTCTAACCGGCCACTTAGTTTTTATAATTTTTTCCTCAAATGATATTAGCAATCTTACAGTTTTGGTTACAGCCACAGATAGGCGAATATGTCGGTAAATCATACCACTAACAGGTTAAGCAATATTCGGTACACTGTATTCAGGAGGCACAGATGAATACGGATACCGCCAATTTTCAAAATTAACAAGAATATGCATTGAGTGGCGGGGTAAGTTTTGACATTTGCACCCAAAACGACTACTGTCATGCAGGATGAGTGTTCATTTCTGCATAAATCTGCTGCTTCAGTCTTTTGCTGTAGTAATGAAGTGGTTTTGCTCACGTAAATTGGATATTTCAAAAAGTGACTTTTCACAAATTGTGACGAAATTTTTAACTGCGAATTTTAAAAATGGGGGTACTCCTGTTCATCGGCGCATCCTTGATGTAATGTTTAGAATTTTGTCAACCCTTAGATGGCTAAGTTGACTGACACATCAGCCTATTTAGGTATGTAAATAGAGCTGTAAAACTGTTTGAGGCTTTGAAGAAAATTGATAAAATGTAAGTGGCCGGTTAGAACTATTGGCTAGTATATGACTCGATATATGCACGTCAACCCACATTTTATTACCAAACGCAAAGGTTGAACCTTTTTACAATGGTTTGAGTTTAGACGTTTTAACCACTGATAGCACCATGGATACTTTAACAACAAATAAGTGGTAAATCTCTTAGAAGTTTTCAAAGTTTATTATGGCCTTTCCGTGGTATCTGAACTTGTAATTTTATCTTATACATGTGTTTTCTCACCCTAAACCTCATTCAGTTCTAAACAACAAATCAACGTTGAATCTCGAAGCAACTTTGAAGCGTCAGATTTGCATTCTATTTTTAATTTCTTTTCTAACATAGAACAAGACTAAATCTAAAAATGTTATTCGATTAGCAAGATCTGAACATTTAACTATAAATTTCGAGGAAATTAAAAATTATTGTCATACTAAATATAGAAAAGAAACTGAAGTTGCATGACATTCATTAGCTGTTGAGTCCAGTCTTCACTTATCAGTGTGCATTAGATTTTTTGTTACTGTTGTTGTTGTACGCGCATTAATTTATTCAATATCGATAAAAAAAAACAAAGGTGATGGGTTGGTCGCGGCAGGCAACGGACTGTCTTGTTCTTTAATAACAACGGGTGCCTTAAAATGACATGAAATTTCGATATTATTGTGATAAATAAGAATAAGACTCTGTACTTCTTTAAAAGAGCAATTGTTGTTAGAGACATAACAGCTATTATTATATAGAAATTTAAAGCAATACCATCATCGTAATTTGTTTAATATTAGCGGCACAGACATAAACGAAGCTTTCAAAGCATCACAAAATCTTTGTAAGTTATGCTGACATTATAGGCTATTTAAAAATGTGTGGAAGTTATCTCAGTGTCTAATAAATCAAAATAAAAAACTTTATCGTTAAAAGCCCGATTGCTCTAGCACCATAAATATTTCATCTTGAGTTATCGCTGCAAGCTGATCACTACAGTTTTGTCATTGTTTATGATCGTGATCGACTGGCTTGAAAAATTAAAGCGTCCTTTAGTTCCTCATAAAAAAGATTTGCAAAAAAAATTCTAGGTAATTTTTGTTGTCAACTTTATGACCTACTTTCGAATCCACAACGATATTTCAATGGTAAAAATGACCTACTTTCGAATCCACAACGATATTACAATGGTAAAAATACAAGGTACAGGAGGTAAAATACAGGGTACATGTGTTTAATAGAAGATTAAATACAATGTAACATAAGGATCCCATTCATTGTCTCGCTGTTGTGTAATTTTATTCCTTATAAGGGAACCAGAAACGAAACCCGTATTTTTGGAGAGACTTGTATTATTTTTTTTTCAAAAAGCCTTTTCCCCCATTTTTTCCAGTTATATCACACAAAAAAGTATATCACCCGAATTTTTATCATCAGTTCTGAAGACTGAACTGGTTTTATTATGATTCGTGATTATTGATGAATTTTACCACTGGTAGGACTATAACGACTTTAACAATATGTACAATGTATGCTTGTAAGATTGTATTCTAGTTACCATTATGCATCTTTAATATGCCGGTTCCAAGCACATCAGCTGAAAACTTTAAACTTTGGTAACTTTTCATATAGCCGAATTTTCTTCTCAAAATGTAATGTACACAGTTACTGCTAGAATCTATCATAATTATTTTTATATCTATATTTTGATTTTCACACTTCATTCTACTTCACATACATGTAATTCCTGTATTACAGCTAATGATGCACGTTGCGTTACTGCTAGAATCTATTATAATTATTTTTATATCTGTACTTTGATTTTCACACTTCATTCTACTTCACATACATGTAATTCCTGTATTACAGCTAATGATGTATGTTGCATGATAGGGGTTTCATCATTAAATGGCGAAGGTGAAAACAAAACACCAGCGGTTAAATTTTGTGGATTGTATTGCTTGTTTATAAATGATGCGTAATTGAGCCGCGATACGACAAAATCAACAAAGTGGCATGTGCGCCCAGCGAGACGCAGATCAGCCTGGGCAACCGCCCAGTCTAAACAGAGTCTACTCTTTGCGCTTAAAGGGTAGCTCAGGGTTTAAGCTACCTTCATGTCGACTGCGAAGACTCTTATCAGACCGGGAGTCTGCGCTGGGCGCACACTCCACTTTGTTGGTTTTTCTCGTGTCGCGGCTCAATTATAGAATCATGAATCCGGATGAAATGTAATATTTTAGTACTGCAGAATGTCAGCATCTGCACAGTCAAAATTGATCACAGACATAAAAGCAAAGAGTTTCAGTCACAATAATTTGCAATGGTAATACGAATGTGAAATCAAGTTTCTATTCAAAAGATTACACTTGTCAAAAAGGAGCAAGCTTGCATTTAGCAATGAATTTATTTGCAAGCTGCAAAGTGCAGTCGTTTTATATGCAGTTTGAATTGTCATGAATAAGACATGGCTGTTAAAAAGCATGGTTTCCTTGAAACGACGGCTGGGAGCTTGTGAACGTCCAAGGGATACCACGGCAGGAAATGTCGTTGACCACAGTAAGTTAAACGCCATTATTCACTGAGAAATCTCGCTACTGCGTTGTCACAACTGCAGGGATTTGGAACTAAAGAAACAGGGTCGGGGATCACACAGGCGCCTATCCCTTTTAACATTTCCTAATTCAAAACGGGTACCCACTTACTGCTGGGTTGACAGATTATTTTAGTCGTTGGCGCACTGGGGACTTAAATCTGCAACTAAATGTGTCATGGCCAAGTGCCTGCAACCGCTCGAACACGGTGCCTCTCTTGGTCTGCTTTGAAATTTCTTAACTCATCAGTCAAACATTACAGAAAGCACACACACGCACAATCATTAAAAATGATGATGAAACAAAGCAAATTTGCAGTTAGAGTAAAAGTACGCAAACAATTCGGAGCTTTGTTGGCCAGCCAGTCAGAGGAAAAGAAAATGTTGCGCACCAAGATAATGACAGGTCTGAATCTAAGCAAAGGAAACACTTTCTTGTTTGAAAATGGAAAGGATTTACAATCAGTTGATTTATAAAAGCAAATTGCAAAATGTTGTTTGTATTACGACTTCTTTTTTTTAAAAGCCCGACATCTATAAATACTGTCTACGTTATGTCTATAGTTCAACCCGCAGGCAAAAAACAGAATTAAGGAAACGAATGACAGCTCTTTGACAGTAAAACGTTAGCACCTTTTGACAGTAAACAGTAAGCACCGATTTACAAACTCCAAGAGTAGCAAATATTTCAATCAGAGCGCTATGCTGCAAATCCATACATCTATACATCTATGAACAATTTATTCCATTCTGTCTCCTGTGTTGTTATCTTTGACCATGCACAAATGCATATGAACTAATTGTCGGTTTAATCTCTTTTGAGTTTTTTCCAGCCGGCACATGACGTCGAAATGACGTCTTATTGGCGTTGATACGACGTCATTACGTCATTACGTGCCTGCTAGATTGTTTATAACCAACTATAATATTTGCTTTGTTTACAATTCTTTGTCTTACGCGACATTGACTTCAAATGCGCCAGTAATTGTATACTAAATGTTTTATGCAAACTGCGCTGGTGCCTTTGTGCGTATCTGAGGTGGAGAATCATGTCATATTTTGTATCTATATTTGGACAGATCGGGTATAATTGACGATTGATAAAATTGTATTTCTTTTCTAATCAAGAATTTACATGCCGTAAAGACCAGATACCTCGTCGTACTTTTAGGTAGCCGTTGTATAAGTGTCGTTTTCATGCACGCTATATTTTTCCACATAACCTCGGGCAAAGTATGAAAGTTTTTGCTCGAGATTATTTGGAAAAAAATAGCGCATAGCATAAAAAAACCTCTTAAACGTCTCAGGCTGCGAATATAAACAAGGCATCTGCACTTTATCGCGTGAAAATACATGGCTTATAAGCAAATAATGAATAATTTTGACCCGTTCTGTCTGAATACAGGTACAAAATAACCGAAGTACACATGTAAGTCATAAGATTATCCGCCTTGAATTTGTAGTCAGTTTTGCACAGCACTCTTTAGACAGGAAAAGTCGTATATGGAAATCCATACTCTGTGGAATGTCAAAATATTTCTTTTGTATCGCTGTCATCAAAATAATTTCTCCCCTTTCTCATTTCGGACTTTATTCATTGGAAAGGTCTTGAGACCTTTCCACTGTGTTCACTTTACAAGCAGGGCATTTTAATCTGGTTCTGCATTTATTACTCCTAAATCTATCATCGCCGGCATAGAAAAAATCGATAAAGCGAGGTCCAGTCGAAAATCACAGAGCTTATTAAGGTACGGTAGGTTACAACATTTATTGCAAATTTTCACTGTCTGGAACAACGTACGGCGTATTATTTTTTGTTGAGCATTGCACATTTTATCAAGCAACGAACCGATTTTTGGTAAATAGAATTGCCCTACCACATCTTATTAGCAAAATAAAACTAGACAACAACGTTTCATTCCCCAATAGGTATAAACAATCAATAACGATAAAGCTGATGTGCCGTACTTCTTAGTAAACACTAAGATTTTGAAGCTGAGTTGTACATTGCACAACCCGCAGGTTTGCACTATAATCACTGTGTGAGTCCGTCCGTCCAACCGTCCGTTATCAGTTAGCGAAAACCATTATCAGTTAGCGAAAACGCTTATAACTCTTGAACTGCATGGGATATTTTGACAAAATTTTGCATAATTATACATGTCAACATTGTCTAACGCCTCGCATGCATAACAACCTTGTTTGATGGACAAGGCTTTGCTGAGCACAAGTTGAAAATTTACGGCCAACTACTGAAAATGCTCATAACTCTTGAACACCGTGGTAAATATGGTTCAAATTTTGTATGCTTATGTATTTTATAATTGTAAAGCCACCGGCATACAAAACAGTGATGAGGCTTCACCGAGCATCAATTTGGCCGGTCGAGCTCTTTTATTGAAAATGCTCATAACTCTTGGACCGCTTGGTATATTTGCTTCAAATTTTTGTATACTTATGTAATTTAACTTTGCCCAGCCACTGGTATGCAAAACAGTGACGAGGCTTCACCGAGCATCAATTTGGCCGGTCGAGCTCTTTTATTGAAAATGCTCATAACTCTTGGACCGCTTGGTATATTTGCTTCAAATTTTGTATACTTATGTAATTTAACATTGGCCAGCCCCTGGTATGCATAACAGTGACGAGGCTTCACCGAGCATCAATTTTGGCCGGTCGAGCTCTTTCATTGAAAATGCTCATAACTCTTGGACCGCTTGGTATATTTGCTTCAAATTTTGTATACTTATGTAATATAACATTGCCCAGCCACTGGAATGCAAAACAGTGACGAGGCTTCACCAAGCATCAATTTTGGCCGGTCGAGCTCTTTCATTGAAAATGCTCATAACTCTTGGACCGCTTGGTATATTTGCTTCAAATTTTGTATACTTATGTAATTTAACATTGCCCAGCCACAGGTATGTAAAACAGTGACGAGGCTTCACCGAGCATCAATTTGGCCGGTCGAGCTCTTTTAATGAAAATGCTCATAACTCTTGGACCGCTTGGTATATTTGCTTCAAATTCTGTATACTTATGTAATTTAACGTTACCCAGCCAATGGTATGCAAAACAGTGACGAGGCTTCACCGAGCATCAATTTGGCCGGTTGAGCTCTTTTATTGAAAATGCTCATAACTCTTGGACCGCTTGGTATATTTGCTTCAAATTTTGTATACTTATGTAATTTAACGTTGCCCAACCACTGGTAAAACTTCTTATTGCACAACCCGCAGGTTTGCACTATAATCACTGTGTGAGTCCGTCTGTCCGTCCGTCCATTATCAGTTAGCATAAACGCTTATAACTCTTGAACCGCATTCTATATTTTGATAAAATTTTGCATACTTATACATGTCAACATTACTTAACGCATGCATAACCGTCTTTTTTTGATGGATGAGGCTTTGCTGAGCACAAGTTGAAAATTTACGGTCAAGTAGTGAAAATGCTCATAACTGTTGAACCCCATGGTATATATGGTTCAAATTTTGTATTCTTATGTATTGTAACATTGTCCAGCCACCGGCATGCAAAACGGTTACCAAAGTCTAAACAGTATTGCATGACCCACAGGTGTGCACTTTAATCGCTGTGCAAGTCCATCAGTCTGTTTGTCCTTCCGCTGTAGTCAGTGAGTGAAATTGCTCATAACCCTCAACCACATGGTGTAGTTTGATAAAAATATGCATCATTCTACAAGAAATGACCAATTTCATTTCCATAAATTCCTTCTGGCACCAGAAACTGATTATTCTACATTCACCACGGGTTGTGCACATTACCATCAGTTGATTCTCTCTTGTTTTTCAAGTTTAATGCATTATTCATGTTTACAAATAAGAATTGTTTCATCTGATCTTATAAGTAAGCTAAACGGAAATCATTTCTCTTTAGCCAATGAAATGCCACTGCCATATAGGAATAGATAAAATTTTGTGCCTCATCGCACACGTGCTTGTTTTTATAGCTTCTTTCCTTTGGAGGGGACATCATGTAACACAACACATGTTGTGTTATTACCACTCCTTATTGACCCATTTGGCTGGGAGACTCATGGAGACCCGGGCAATGAGGTAGGGGCGTCTTATTTCCTTCCAGCAAGTCAATGAATTGCCCACTGCCTATGATACAAACGACTCAAAGAGTCAAAATAATTTGGCCTATCCTTAACCTACAAGGACCCCTTAATGTAGCTGTTTTACCAAGCTGAGCAGGGCTCGCTCGGGTATTACCGGTAACACTTGACCCAGATTCGAGTTCTAACCTGGCCATCGACTTCTTCTATGAAGACTTCCGCCTAACGATGCTGTGTTCACTGGTTTTGTTTAATCTTTAACCGATCCTTCGTTAGGATGTTGAGATTGCAGTAGCAGCACTGAAATAAGGGCAGTCTGCGGGAGTTGATAATATACCAGCTGAACTTGTTCCAGTCGGCGAGGAGACCATGACTGATGTTTTAGCGAGATTTGTAACAAGATCTAGAGAACAAGAGATTGGCCTACCCCAAGAACTCAGTCACTGATTGTTAAACCGCCTAACTAGGGCAACCTACAGCTCTGTCAGAACTAAAAAACCATCAGCCTCATCAATCATTCAAGCAAAGTCATGCTGATAGTCATCTTGAACAGGCTTAACCCCCAAGAACAGGCTGGGTTCAGAGCCGAAAGGAGCACCACAGAATAGATCTTCAACTTCGGAATTATATATGAAAAGTACCTCCAGCATCATCAAAACCTATACCATTTCTTCATTGCTTTAAGAACACATTCTTCGACATGCGGTATGGGCCACCATGCGGAAGTACAATATCAGTGCAAATCTTGTTCAAACCATTGAGCAGCTCTACGGAAAGGCTACAAGTGCAGTCCAGATGAATGGCAGCACGAGAGAACGGTTCATAAGAACAGTTTGAGTTAAGCAAGGATGTCTCCTGTCACCCACCATCTTCAGCATAGAGTATAAGATGGAGATAGTGCTGAGGAGACAAAACTAATGACAAACAGCGAAAATGGCATCCAGAGGGAGTTCATGGTAACAATACAAAAGCTGTGTACCGTAACACGCTTCAAATACCTTGAGGAAGTTGTCTCAGATGATGGCTCAAAACCAAAGGGTCTCTCTAGGACTGAACAAGCCACCGCAGCTTTAACAAAGCTGAAGCCAAGTTGGAAGCAACGCACCTCTAGGATCAAAGGTGCAAATGGTGCGTTCCCTTGTCATTTCCGTTTTTCTGTATACCTGTGAATCGTAGACCTCGACTGCAGAGTTAGAGAAAAGAAGCAGACCGTTGAGATGAGATGCTACCGAAGGTTACTGAACAATTTGTACACGGACCACATAACCAAGATCAAAGCAGCTACTGGAGAATATGATGAACTCCTGACCATAGTCAAGAAACAGAAACTAAGGTGGTTTGGCCACATCTCAAGGTCATCAGGTTTAGCAACAAAGACAATTCTACCGGACACCGAGAAAGGGAAAAGAAGAAGAGGTAGACAGAAGAAAAGGTGGGAAGACAATATCAAGGAGTGGACAGGGTTTGATTTTGCCAGTTCAACTACAGCAACTGAAAACAGGACACGGCGAAAAGAGATTGTTGTGAAGTCATCTGTGGTGTTCCAACGACCTTGCAAGGTTAATGGATAAAACAGAATAGAATAGATAGAGTCCACGTTTGTGGATACGTATGCAAGTTTTTAAAACCTAAACGATGGGTAAACTAGTATTAGCATCACTAAATTGCAAATAAGATCCATGACCACTGTGACTATTATCACCATTGACTACTGAAAATCGCGCACCTGGTAATGAGGCCGTTCAGATCCATACCGTTTCTAGGAGCCCCGGTAGCTCTGTAGGTTAAGGGCTACTGATCTAGCCGCCCCGGGTTCGAGCCCTTCTACTGGGCCGCTAGAGGGGAGAATCTTTCTAACTGAACGGGTTTCCATTGCACACAGCATTTCATTATCACCCTCCCATCGTCCTGATATACTGTTAAAAAGGACGTAAAATCACAAGTCATCCAACCATTCATGCCGTTTCTGCTTTAGCAAGTGATTGGCTGCTGTATATACAGTATTGAGGGTATTCGTTTATGACCATTAAGTTAAAACTGACATGCAGTTACATTATATGCAGCAGGTCCTGATTGAAAACCGGCTACTCAACTGTATAAGACACTGCAGCAGACCTTTCTTTGGGGTTCTTTTTAAAGAAGCCAACTTGTTTTTATTAGCTTTTAAAGTTATTCCTGTGCTGGCTATAACTATATAAGCATTTGGAATATCTTGATGAAAATTTTGTCACCCCAGGGATCTCCAGGTGTCATAATATGTTGTTTATAGATGTCCGGCACATGGCAGGAATTCACAAAAGGGCCAAGAAGCTTAGGAATGAGTCGTGATACAGTATTTTGTTCAGTGATAAGGAAAAAAATGCTTTCCACTTGTAAAGACGGCGAAAAGATGGAGGTGTATGCATAGGCCTTATAATTCATGAGGATTTTGATGACAGCGATACAAAAGAAATATTTTGACACACAGTGTGCCTGCTGGTTACACACTAAGTATATACGTTCTTGAAGATGGAGCATTACATGCGTAGATGCGAAGACTTACTTCGCTGATTTTTTTCTGGTTACCGGCTCAGTTTATACAGTACCCTGCCAAAAGTGAGTCAACTTTTCTAGGATCTCAATGATCTACCTGTATTTGTCAGTGAGCAAGAAAATCCATTGCGTTGCTCCAACTCAGCAGATCCGAGTTTTGGAAAGGTAGGTGACTATGGCAATATGCAAAAAACACTCATTAGCATAGAGTACTCAGTTTGTGAAAGAGAATAGTTATAGAACGGTTAGGATTTTACGTTAGTAACATATAAACAACTTAAATTGACTTAATTGTTGACGTTGCTAAAATCTTGACAAAACTAAGGGCCGACCACATTTTAAATGCTGCATTTCTAATATGTGTCAATAAGAAATTTGATCATAAAACGTTTTATTGCTTTAAACATTCAGCTTTTTATCTGCATTTTCTTGTCTTTTTATTTCAGTCGCATATTAGTACTAAGCAGGTGCAATGCAACTGATTTTCTCGCATGTCTAAAATACATGCAAATTTATGGGTTTTAAGAAAAAAATTACTCGCTCTTGGCACGGTACTGTAGTGTCACAGACGCTTCAGTAATGAGAGCACATGTGAGCGATAGAAATCAAAAACGCGCTTCCGTTTTAATTTACGGCAGTAACTACAAATGAACCTTAACTACGCCTCAGCAAATTATCAGAGTTCCGAACAATTCTGATTATATTTTCTGTCCAATATCATTACCTGTTCCTTATTTAGCAGGTCTTAATGCAATTTGTTTGCATCAGGATGCGTCTCTGATTATCACTGTCATACCAGTGGTAAAAGGTTAAGCTATTTAGCAGCCTTGTAAGAATACAACCTTGAAGCATCGTCGTATCACTGTTAATGCCAATCGGGCATATGACGTCGATATGGCGTCGTACTGACGTCGATGCGACGTCATTACCGCACATCGACGTCATCCTGACTTCATTTCAACGTCATGTGAATGACATCGCAGCGACGTTAGTACGATGTCATTTCAACGTCATGTGCCTGCTGCGTGTTAGGTCATGGTAGGGCAACACGAAACCAATGATTTATGTGAAGGCAGCCATTTTGAATATTTTACCAGTCCGATATTAGTTAACAACCAGTTTAATCGCACCAGTGATTTTCAATTGACCGTTCCCAGGCAGTGGCTCTGCCTTCGGCTTTCTATAATGACTTTTTATATATTATCTAGAATAGCCTCGTGGCCATCTGCTTGGAAAGAGCTGACCTCTTGTCTCTTTGCTTGGCCTGTTTTGCTTTGTACGCCGTCTATATGGTTTTTCCCATTTGGTGTTTGGGACAGGGTGTGGAAAACAATTGAGTCGGTTCCTGACCATTGCCTTCTCATCCACTTTGGCTTTATAATGATATAAGGACGGTTTTAAAAAACAATAGAGTAGAATCAACTCCCGATATCTCGAACACTAATATCTCAAAGTGTTTTCTTATATTAAAGAATACATGTCCTAATTTTATTTACATTTCAACTCCTGTTATTTCAAACTTCTGATATCTCAAAGTAAAATTTCCGGTACCAGAAAATTTACTTTGAGACATCAGTAGTTTGGGCTGGAGTTCGACTTCCAGATATCTAGAGTAAACTATATTACAGATATGCTGCTTTTATGAGGTGTTTGGAATATCCGGCAGAATTCAGATTCAGATATAAAATGGGTATGTCACCAATAATATTGCTTCTATGGGGTGAATTTGTCAGGTGAGCAAATGTAAGTCGACACCAGTTACGAATCGGTCAGGACTTTACAGGTTTCAACGTTTCAGATGAAGGTAGTTGACAGGCTTGAAAAAATGGCATCAAATAAACCATTGCAAACGACCCCCGAGACCAATGCACATAAATTCTTTATCTATAAAGGAGTTGCTTCAGAAATGAAAACAGTTACAGGATACAAAAACAAAATAATATTTTTGACATTGTTAAAACAGCTGTACGAAAGTTGTTTGATGACGTTTTTTCAGGTACGACCGCGTTATTATTTTGGTGTCGCCGTTTGTAAATAATTTATAAAATGTAAATAAAGGAAAGCAAACAGAATGTCACAAAAGCTGTTTCCCTTTGTAAAATTGGCGGAAAACCAAGGGGCGCACCCATACACCTCAAAGAAATGAGTCGACAGTTGCATAACTTTTGATTTGAAATATAGACACATCGTTGCTAATATGACACTGACCTATGGTAGACAGATAAACAGAGATTTGATTCTTTCATTTGATATTTGATTTATCAACAAAGATACTATTTTGCTGACCATATTCACTTTTCAATCTTCTTCAGTCCTTGTGCATCAAAATACCTCTTTATCAAAGGACATCTGGTTTATGTATCACTTTTTATTACCATCCAAGGGCTGATTTATGAGTATCATTAGTTACTTTTTAAACAAAACAAATTAATAGAAGACAATTATAGGCATTCTTATATTCACTTAAAAAATAAATTTTATCCTTTTCTTTTCATTGCTCTATAGCGGTCAGAACGTTAAGTTACATATGAAATTAAAATCTGAAATAGTTCCTTCAAGAGCAGAGAATACATTCAGAAGAAGAAAAATGGGCCAGACTACGTAGTTTCGGCTAATAAAGCCTCGTCAGTGACCCTAACAATATCTGGTGACGAAACCAGAGAAAGCATGCTGTAATTTCTTAATTTTAATTGGGCAGTCGATTAAAAAACTGATTAGTATCAAACAGGATCCAAATAATATAAAAGACGATGATCTAGAATAATAGTCTAAATCGATCTCAAATTTTAGATTTCTCAGAATATATCCTCTGATCTCAAAGGACGAAAATAAAATATAATCTGCACTATGGATGATGTACGGGGAGACTTTTTACGGCCGCCACACGGCACAACACCAGCTGCAGTGAGGTAAAATTAAAATCTGAAATAGTTCCTTCAAGAGCAGAGAATACATTCAGAAGAAGGATAATCATATCTGGTCGAAATTGTCTTTGAAATTAGTAGAACTCTAGTAAAAATGGTTAGTTGGCTCTATCGTTCAAACAGTGCTACAGTGCTGATTTCTGTACTTTTATATGTTCCGTACTTAAGTACTGATTTAAAGTAACAGTCTAACCAATGTCTTGTACAATAAGCTACAGTCCCGGTTCAAAAGAAATTCCACTAAAAATATTTTCCATAGACTATAATACATTTGTATATTTACAAGAAAATTATTTTAGCAGTTCTCCCAGGCCAAGCATGGAATAAGAACTGTGATTAGCATTGCAATACGCATTGTTTACAGCACTTAAGTTTACTCTCTCAGTATTAAGATACAGGGTCGTATTGATAAAACGACTTGGTGGCTATGCTGTTGCTAAGGCTATATTTCTATGAAGGAGATTTCCTACAACTATGAATTTTGCTCTGGATGAACAGTCTTTTTCAGGCTGTTCACCCAGAGCAAATTTCTTAGTTGTAGGGAATTTTCTTCAAAGAAATTTAGCCTTAGCAACAGAATAGCAACCAATGAAGTCGTTTTATAAATACGGCCCCAGGTTGTCAAACTTAGTGTAAATTTTGAAATTGACAAGTTTCTGTTGACGTAAATGGCAACGTAGCGGAAAAAATTGAACTTGAAAGTTCAAATATAAGTTGAATGACCGAAATAACACAAACATATTGCATACATTATTCATTTGGCTTTCTATCAGTATCCAAAATAATTGCAATCCGTCCAACAGAAATGATAAAATATAATTTCCAGTAAACCTGAAAATACACTGATCTATGGGAAAAGCAAATTTTGTGGAATACTTTTTACCTTTGACTGTAATATTTTCTGAAACTAAGCCAGGCTTATCACTGAAACTTTAATCTTAACGGAGTATGGCTTCCATTCTTATGGATTCTTTTGGTTTTAAATTTTTGCAGTACATGTATTAGACATGTCTTCTTTCTCCGGCCATAGCGAATGACAAGCCTCGATGGGGGACACTTGCGCTCTCGGGTTGATACAAACTAGACGTCTCTTAACTGAAGTCTGCGACTACTCTCTCACGGACAGCGTCGGAAATAGTTGTAGTGGGGGTGGGGGTAACCACCCAGCAGACAAATTACGTCGTAACAACTCGTTTCGACGTCTGTGCCCGCTGGGAAGGTGTATGCTTTGATCCAATCATTAACCTTTATGTGAAACTTCTTGGATTTTAGTGACACTGAAGAAGTTAAGTATAGAAATGCGCATCTGTTGCACTAAACTTTGTATAGGTATATTCATTATTTCAAATATTACCGAGAGGTCAAGCGGTTTTTCCTTCCTTTCTCAATTAAAGCTATTAACGCTCTTGGACATTTGATTCTGAATAGCAAGCTTTTAAAACTTAACCTTTATACATGAGCCGCGACACGACAAAACCAACAATGTGGTTTTGCGCCCAGCGCAGACTCAGATCAGCCTGGGCATCCGCCCAGTCTGACCAGAGTCTTCGCTGTCCGCATGAAGCTAGCTTAGACCCTTAGCTACCTTTTAAGTCCACAGAAAAGACTTTGATCTGACTGAGTGGATGCCCAGGCTAATCTGAGTCTGCGTTGGGCGCACAACCACATTGTTGGTTTTCTCGTGTCGCGGCTCAGTCATGTAATTTATTAGTGATTATTACGGAAACGTTCTGAAATCAGAGACACAATATCGTGCGATATAATTTTGTTTGCAATTAAGTAATACTTCTTAAAGCACTATCAAAGATCAAAGAGAAATTAAGAAGGCTTACTATAAGAAATAGAGTAGTGCAAAATGTGTAATGTGTTAATGTTACTATAAAATGATAGTAAAGCTATCTCAAGGACTATCTAATTGGTTCCTGTTGGATGATGGGTGTCACGTAATTGACACTTTGAGCCGCGACACGAGAAAACCAACAAAGTGGTTGTGCGCCCAGCGAAGACTCAGATCAGCCTGGGCAGCCGCCTAGTTTATTCAGACTCTTTGTTAAGTGCTCAAACGGTAGCTAAGGGTCTAAGCTACCTTCATGCGGACAGCGAAGACTCTGATCAGACTGGGCGGATGCCCAGGCTGATCTGAGTCTGCGCTGGGCGCACAACGACATTGTTGGTTTTGTCGTATCGCGGCTCAATTTATACAAAAATTACCAGTTGTGAAATTTACATGAACATGTTGCTGTGAAAACATTTTCTCAACAAAATAAATTACGCTACCGGTACGGGAAAACTCTTGCTGCTTTATTGCAAAGTAAAAAGGTAGACAACGACGAGGAGCTAATAAAGTCAGACCCCTTTTCCCTCTCTCAAATCAAAGAGGGAAAGTAGTATAAACATGAAGAAAGGCACACAGGTAAATCGAATGAACAGCTCTTTTCCAGACAAGGTGATCATTCAGTTACTCCATCTGAATGATCGGGTTTTTTCCCTGAACTAATCAGAAAAATAGAACTACTTTTAAATATTTGAAAATTATTCATAGACAATATCACCATAAAATTCTGGTTCCGATAGGCTCTGCTGTAAAAGAGTTTTCAATCCGATATTGAATATAGAAACGAAATCGTAGTGTCGGCGATAATTTATAAATTCTGAAAATTCCTTTCTAAGTATGTGATATCGATGGTTCTGTTGGAGAGTATAGCAGTCAAAATTGTATTACGGGTACAATACTAGACACTCTACCACAGCGAATAAGTTAAGAAATGTTATCCACGTAAGAAGTAGAACGGGGCAAGTACCCATCAAAATAAAATGAAAACTTACTTTGTTAAAACCAAAGTAATCACGTTTATCGTAAATGTTGGATGAAACAAACTCGTTCAAAATAGATAAACGTTAATACAAAATGTGGCTTTGATATCGAAGGTATAAGCTATGTTTAACTGAAGTTCAGGTGGATAATGTCGATTCACCATGCCTTCAAAGAAAGGATTGTCAGTATGTAAAAGATCGTCCAGATATCTAGATGTTGGGTTTATCATCTTGTGTGTCATAAAAAATCAAAACTTCATAGCAAATAGAAATAAATCAGCCTTTGAGGAGCACAATTAGTACCCATCAGAATACCAACAATTTGTCAAATATATTACTTAGTCTCAAATCTAATGTAAATATTTTATAAACGGTCTGTTAAGGCTTAACACAAGTTTTAACACATCCAAAGTTAATATCGTTTTGGTTCTTCCTAAGTGAAGAAAGCATGTCTTTCATAACAGGCAAGTAAAGGCGAACCCGTTCCCTTTGGAAAGTCCAACCATTACACTAGACTTCTCGGGGCGTTGACAATGTTTGACCACTTATCGTCTTAACAATCACATGGGGATAGTTAAACCGTTAAACCTCTGGACTATGGCGGTTTTACGGAGGAAAGAGAAATCTTATTTATTCTTTAACAATATTCGTCTATTTAGACTCCTTATTCGTCTGCAGTAGCAATGCGAAAAGCCTAACTATACCGTACCGTGGCAAATTAATGCAAGAACATGCATGCCAGCAATTTATAACATTTCTGCACTTTTTAATACGTTTGAATAGACGCTTGATTTTAATTCGTTTTACCATTGCAAATCATTGCTTTGAAATCACACCTTATATTACTGTACTGAAATTCCGCAATGCGGCTTCACGCAGGTTCACGTGTTAAAAATAAGTATTTTCTTTAAGCATTGTAAACATAAATAAAAATAAAGCTGCAGCAGAACTAAAATTAACAATACACGATACAAGGTGTGTTAAGACTTATTCAGGGTTAAAAGCAGCAATAATGTTTATGTGTGTGTGTGTGTGTGTATTAGATATACAAAACTTTTTTTCATATTTAAAGAAACACTCCCTGTGCTTATAACTAGGATAGACTGTCTCCATGGCATTTGACTATGGTTGTGCTGCACTGTCAACGTTAGGTGGCACTCCACATTTTTTTTATCCCTCGATGACACCACAGAGGGTCACCTAAAAAACTGACACTCCAGCCTGACTGAATGAATGAATCATTCTTTTTTCTCTTTGAATGTGCTGTACTTTTTGGGGCCAGAAAATTTCTTCAAAAATGGCATAATTATCCCTGCTCTACTCAAGACCAGCACAATTGTTGACACCTAAAGCTTACAGATTTACCTAGAGGGCTTTCAGATGATCACTGTCAGCTGCAACTGAATACCTGCCAACCGTTTAGATTTTCTGCTATTCTTAATTGAAAATGAGCAACATCATTTTGACATTTGGATTTCGAGCTTTCTCAATGCAGCCATAGTTTCGCATCCATGCCGCACAGCGATTTGATGGTTTTCGAGGTTGGAAATAAATTCACTTTTTACTTTCCTGACACATTGTCACTCAAGAGGAAGAAAACTTTCCTGCATATAAGGAGGCAAAAAGAATTTATAGCCCAAGATTCAAGCCTATTCTCAAATATTAGCATTTTTGTCCACTGCCAGAAATGCGAAACTGTGAATGGCAACCTTAAAGCAAAGATTTTCATTTCAGGCCAGGCAAAATTTGGTTCAGATTAATAATTTAGCATATTTCTGATCAAAGAAAATGAAAAAAGTGTGCTCAGATGCAATCTGTCACAATTATAGCTGATTTTAAATTGTGCCCTTTTTCGAAGTCTAAAAAAGCGTCGCTTTCGAGAAATGGACCCTTGCTGTAGCGCGTTCACAACTGTGCGACACGGAAACGCGCAAGGCTCGGAACAATTTTACTTCTCTAGTCGGTCAATGTTGTGGAATCCAAAACATGTTTTCTAACTGCCTCAAAAGAAAACTGAAAATCCATGATGGCCCTTTACGGTTGCACTCCAGTTTTTTTTATTCCTCGGTGACACCACAGGGGGTCACCTAAACAAAGACACATTCCAGCCTGACTGAATGAATAAATCATTCTTTTTTTTTCTTTGAATGTGCTGTGCATATGCCTAAATATACTTTATGGCCATTTATAGCCCCTGCATGGTCCTCATATGAATATTGTTGCAGAGCAAATGACAACCCCACCCACTTTTTGGGCCAGAAAATTTCTTCAAAAATGGCATAATTATCCATGCTCTACTCAAGACCATGACAATTTTTGACACCTTAAGCTTACAGATTTACCAAGAGGGCTTTCAGATGATAACTTTCAGCTGCAACTAAGTACCTGCCAGCCGTTTAGATTTTTCTGCTATTCTTAATTGAAAATGAGCACCATCATTTTGACATTTGGATTTCGAGCTTTCTCAATGCAGCCATAGTTTCGCATCAATGCCGCACAGCGATTGGATGGTTTTCGAGCTTGGAAATAAATTCACTTTTTACTTTCCTGACACGTGTTCACTCAAAGGGAGAAAAGTTTTCTGCATATAAAGATCGCAAAAAGAATTTATAGCCCAAGACACGAGCCTATTCTCAAATATTAGCATTTTTGTCCACTGCCAGAAATGCGAAACTGTGAATGGCAACCTTACGCATTGCGGATGCACAGTCAAATATCAGTGGCTACGTTCGGCATAAGTACGTGGATAAACCCGAGCAATACCCAGGTATTCCTCGGGCTACTCGAAGATTCATATCTTCGAGTAGCTCGATGAAAAACCTGGGCAATGTTCGAGTTTATTTAAGTAATAAAGCCAAATTTGCCAAATTTATTATATTTTTTTTGTCTCGTTTATTTTTCAGCTACAACATTTCATTGTATGCAAACTCCCACTCTCACTAGAATTCATTACATTTTATTCTTCATTGCATAATTATAACCATAAACTTGCTAGAATCACAGACTTTACGTCTGAGTTAAAGGTGATTCTATTTCCCGTTCTATCGTAAAAGTCTGTTATGGCTGAGAGATGGCTTTCGATGTCATGATGAATACCGGAGTGCTAAATTTTAGTAGTTTCCAGGAATACGATACTACGTTTAAGTTTCATAATGTCGGTTCATAATAGAATTATTTCAATTAGAGTCATACTGTCACACCTGTCTGGTAGAGATGTATAGCTGAATTGCTGTCGTTTACAAAAGGATAAATATAACAAGAATACTCTTTAAAAAACATAATCGGCGCTGATTAAATGTAATCTGTCTCTAGATAAAGAGTTGACAATAACTTTCATTAATATGACTCAAGTGAGCTATGTCGGTAGGCACCCACAAACGTAATCATGACACTGGGTAACGAAAATGACCTATCTCAAGATTGAGCTGTCCAATTTAGAATTCCAAAATGGATCGCGGTCAGTCTTGAGATTGACCCGACTCCAAAACAGTTATCAACATCATGCACTCTTTGTGTGTATTAAACCGAAAGTAGAAATTGAAAGTATATTTACAACGAAAAAAAAACGAAAGTTTTGAATATCTGTCTTTTTTTTTTCGATAAAATTTCTACTGTAAATTTGCAAACGAGAGAAACATTTTGAATTAATATCTGACAGAGTGCTAGTATTTACGCAGTGCAGTGCGACGGGAAAAACGAAGATTAAATATTCATTGACCTTTGATATTATTGGCTAAATTTTGATATACGCGTTATTTGACGAATGAAATCTTGTGAAATGAGGAACAATACTGAAGATATACGCGGTTGCGCCGTGAAAAATACATACGAGAACGTAGGACAAGTCCTCCTAACGAATGTAAACGCGCTTATATAGTAAAGATGTCAGGTTCTTGCATGTTTCGGATCAAAATGATATCAACAAAATTCGCGTTACAGGTGTTCCCTTTTTCTAGTATATTCTAGTATATATTTCATGTGTATTCTTTTAAAACATAATTGATATTTCATGACTTCCTGTTCCTAAAAAATCCTCCAATCTCTTATCCTCGCTCCGTTTTGCCTCTTTCCGTTTACAATTTCTTGGAGCATTGCTTTTCATAAAATAGACCAAAGGTACTTAAAGTTTATGACTCTTTCAAACTTTTCTTTGTATTGATCGCTGTCGTCTCGTGAATTTCATTATGAGCCTGGTATTCCTCCCGAGATCTTGCGGGTGATTGGTGAAGGCATAATACACGTCTCTTTAAATTTTGCTCACCTTCTTCAAGTCCATGTCTATTTCATTTGCAGAGAACATGTTTGTAGTTGGTCAGCCTCCAACACTGATCTGACAGCTTAATTATGGTTTTCAAAGGCTTCATATATCGTTCCTATTAAAGAGTGTAGATGCTAGAGGGAATCTAAATGCATCTGATTATGAACAAGTTCTGCCTTCTACCAATTTTTTCTCGTGACACTGTTTTCATCTTAGAGAGGGATTCATAAGTCTGTCTGTATCTTTCCCTCTTTAGGTGTCTGGAATGCAGTTCTGAAAATTAATATGAGCAGCGACACGACAAAACCAACAAAGTGGTTGTGCGCCCAGTGCAGACTCAGATCAGCCTGGACATCCGCCCAGTCTGATCAGAATCTTCGCTTTGCGCTTAAAGGGTAGCTAAGGGTCTAAGCTACCTTCATGCGGACAGCGAAAACTCTGATCAGACTGGGCGAATGCCCAGGCTGATCTGAGTCTGCGCTGGGCGCACAAGCACTTTGTTGGTTTTCTCGTGTCGCGGCTCAATTATAAGTTGAGATGTGTTTTTGACAAACATAATTTTCACATCAAATAAAATGCTCAAAGTAAGTTAAACTCCATTTTTTCCGTAGACACGATGTTAAATTTTTGAAATAAAGTTTTTGTTGCCAAATAGGAAATGCCCGCAACTGAAATCCAAACTATAACCATACCAAAATTCAACAGTATGTTTTCCGCATTTGGCGTCTTGCGCAAAAATTTTTCAGGAGTATCCTCTTTGTCTTGAAATTTACTATAGAAATGATAGTACACTAAATACGACCTTTACTGAAATTCCTGGATCTCAATAGGAATAAAATTGACAAACGTGAGATAAAGCATATGTTTAGATGATACATTTCTGCCCCTTCTTCGGAAATTTCTTGCGAAAATGTCGCTTCATGTAAAAGTTAAGTCTTATGGAAAAAATCAGCTGAGACTTAATATTTTAAAATTGACCAGTTTGTTAAGGAATTGAGAAACGCCCTCAGAAATACAGAGGGCCGAGTCGTCACACAATGAGCAGAACATATGCAAACTGTGACATACATGTACATAAGTCTAAGTAGCGAACTACGAATTTTCCGAACTAATACCAGATGTATGCAGACTGGTCGTGCGCTGTCTGCAAATGCTGTAAGGCAGAGTTTAACAAACCTTTATTGCACTCAGAAAACACACATAACTTCGTTTAAACATATTTCTTAATGTTGAACTTATATCTTAATTACAAAGAAAAAATCAAACCGACAATATTGAGTATCGGATTTCCATGAAACTTCCTTAATAATCAGCGATAACGGTTCTGTTTCAAAATATGGAAATTTATATAACCAACTTCAAGGACAGATTTGTTTTAGATAATGCTTAAAGAACTACTTAATTTTAGGTTTTATGACATGTTGAAACACGCATTCTACAAAACACACTAAACTGCACGCAGCAGTTTCTAACCCTTTTTCCTATAATTTAATTAAAGTGGTGTCGGATATCTCAATACATCAAAGAATGTTTAAAAGAGGAAAGAAAAATGTCAGGAAATATTTAAATGATAGCTTAATGTCCTGAAAGGTCATTTTCTTTGTATCGGAGGTGGTTGGGTAGGGCGATGGTGCTGGGTAACTTACGGTGCCGGGGCGTCCTACATTTTGATAACAGTAGGCCAAAAGCCTACTGTACTTGTACTAGGTGTTGGTGGGGGTCATTTGGATATTTTTCTCTCGTCTATCATTTCTCTTTTCTGTCTCCCTCTCACTGGGAGACGGCCAGGTATAAACTGCAATACTATCTCAAAGGGCCGTTTAACCCAAAACAGCCAACCAACCAAATACTTTTGTCTAACCCTTCAGCTTCATATGCATGTACACATATAAATATGAGCCGCGACACAAGAAAACCAACAAAGTGGCAGTGCACCCAACGCAGACTTAGATCAGCCTGGGCATCCGCCCAGTCTGATCAGAGTCTTCGCTAAGCGCTTATAGGGCAACTAAGGGTTAAGCTACGTCCTTGTGGACAGCGAAGATTCTGATCAGGCTGGGCGGAGTTAAACCGTCAACGCTAGCTGAAAAAAAAAAAAACAATAATTTATTCCTCTGCTGAATATTCATTTATTCATAAAACATAAAGAACAACAATAAACGTTTGATCATACCGATCGCAGACGACAGCCAGGAACCGTGGCGTCACAAAGGATGACAAATTGATCCGGGTCATGCGGGTCACATGACGTATTTACTGTATTATTTGGACACCATGAGCGCGCACTGCTACCTGCGAATCTCTATATATCCATTTGCCTCATCCTTTGATGTTGTCTGACACCGATTCTGATCATATGTCTACCTTCGTTGATTGTGTAGGTATTCTGGCTGACTCGTTTGGATAAATACTGAAATTACATGTCGAGAAAATCCTTCATACAGGAATTTCATAAATTGACTACTCCAACTTTGAATTTATTAATTATCACGAATTCATTGATGGATTAATTGTTTTGGAATTAACGGCCGTTTGAGACAGTATTTCAGTCTACATCGGGCCGTCTCCCAGAGAGAGGGAGAAAGAAGAGAAATGATAGACGGAAGAAATAATATCCAAACAACCCTCACCCGCACCTACTGCAATCACATTATGCCCTTGCCCTACAATGTTCCAAGTCAGTAGCACCATCGCACCACCCGACCACCCCCACTTATCAAGAAAAGCAGCCCTGGTTAACTATGTATATACAGGGGCTGATACGAAACAAAAAAATAGCTGTTACGAAACCAAAAAGAGTCATAGTTACCTAACGTCCTGATGAACAGGTCGGTTGGTAACTATGACTTTTTCGTTTCGTAACAGCTCTTTTTCATTTCGTAATATCCTTGAAAACATAGTTAATCGGGTGTGAAAAGAGGATTCAGCAAAATGGTAGAAAACTACAGCGAAACGAGACTGCTCTATGTGACTCTATTCTATAGCTCCAATGTCTTTGGTCGGTCTCATCGTGGCCCAGCTAGGCTACCGTATTAACCCTATTAAACTTAACTAATTAAACGCCCCGAGGGCGTTGCATTTTGCAAAAGTGAGGAGAGCCATTTAATGCCTGAAGTTGCTGCCAAAATACCTCTTATAAGTAATATAAAGATGCTGGGTATACTTGCAGAAGAATCAACTCTACTATGCTCTACTCTGCCACCCTTCTTAGTAGACGTCAACTCTTAAAGAAAAAGAGTTAGCTCCGCTAGGAGCAAATTCTTTCCTGTAAGAGTAGACCTCATTGCAAACAGGCTACCTTATCCAGAGAAGCAAACAAGAATTCCTGCAAGTTAATATGACATTATTTTCGACAAAAAGGCAGGGTGTGTTTATTAGAGCAGTGGACGTTTATTAGGATTAATACGATAAGTGGTTTCCTTTCGTTCTGGGTATGATAGTGCAAAGTCCGAAAGAGTTAAGAAGCCTCTAGGCAGACCGACTTACTACTTGTTGCTGCATCTGAGCTGCATCAGATGGGAGTGCGAGATTGTGCGCTTTAAAACTAGTTTATCTACAACGAGTGTCAAAAGTCTTTCCCCAAAAGCTTATTTTCCATAGACTTCAATGCATATTCAAGTGTGCGGGGAAATTTGCTGTAGCAATACTGCTTATCCTACGATGTTAAATTTTACATGACGAGAAAGAGCAATAATTTTGGTAACATCTAATAATTTTAATTTGAACTCTAAATATTTTATCTTTCAGAAATATGCTTATAAAGACAGCACCTGTACTTTTACAGCAAATTTGGGCAACGTCACCATTGACGTCAATACAAAACTGCATTTCTGAAAAGTCTATTGCAGTTCAAACACTATTACTTTAATTGTGAATAGGTTAAGGGCAAGCTGAAAATTATCTAATATTGCAGAAATGTTTTATGTTTTTAGGTATGCAAAAATTATTATGAATATTTGAACACAAGTCTCACAGTAAAAAGATCTTGCAAATGCACTAAAGTCAATGGAAAAAAAAATATTTCGGAGAAAGACTTTAGATGGAGATGGCTTACACATAAGCTTTACGCTAACTGTCAATTCCTGTTTTGATTCACTGTATTATGTTAATGTATGTACAAAATCTTTGAATAAAATATTGTTTAAACCAAAGACTTCAGACACTTGGCTGTAAAATCTTAGTTAGTTCCTTCAAGAGCAGAGAAAATATTGGCCATACTTCGAGATTTCGGCTTCTCACTGAACCTCAACACTGACCATGACGATATCTGGTGACGAAAGCCATGAAAAGTATGCTGTAATTTCTTGATTGAATAGGAAGATCGCTTTAAAGACTGATCAGTATCTAACAGAGTCCCATGCCACTTTGTTGGTTTTGTCGTCTCGCGGTTCCATGTTTTCTCGCAATCAATTTCTGCAACCACATCTTCACTGTCTGCAAAGGTCATAGTTTGGTCTGTTGCAGTGAAAGGTTTATAGTCTAATACCTACTTCGAGGTTATTTTAATTTAATTTTATTGAAATTTTGTATCTCAGTTTGTAATTGCTGCTATAAAATGGTTCATGATGTTCGTTTTCTAATCAAACTACAGATTTACGTGTATTATTTTGTTTAGAATAGCTTCGGATTCGGCTGAAAATCTTGTTTGAACTCAAATTATTCTCCTTGATATACCTTATTTAGTATTTTGCAGCATTCGTTTCTCTGAGAAGTAAATCTTTATTATGAAGAGACTATAGTTGCGAGGCGGCTTTGGCCTTTACAAGATTTTATGTATGCAAGACTGTTTTCTCTTAGAAAGTGTGAAGATCGTTTTATAACTCCTTTGTTTACCTTATGCCTATTTCATTACTTCGTTCTTTCTATCCTTTAAGGGTAGATCCCACTGAGATGAGAGGAGGGAGGGCCAGCGTCCCAGTTTCTTTCCTTTAAGGGTAGATCCCACTGAGATGAGAGGAGGGAGGGCCAGCGTCCCAGTTTCTATCCTTTAAGAGTAGATCCCACTGAGATGAGAGGAGGGAGGGCCAGCGTCCCAGTTTCTATCCTTTAAGAGTAGATCCCACTGAGATGAGAGGAGGGAGGGCCAGCGTCCCAGTTTCTTTCCTTTAAGGGTAGATCCCACTGAGATGAGAGGAGGGAGGGCCAGCGTCCCAGTTTCTTTCCTTTAAGGGTAGATCCCACTGAGATGAGAGGAGGGAGGGCCAGCGTCCCAGTTTCTATCCTTTAAGGGTAGATCCCACTGAGATGAGAGGAGGGAGGGCCAGCGTCCCAGTTTCTTTCCTTTAAGAGTAGATCCGACTGAGATGAGAGGAGGGAGGGCCAGCGTCCCAGTTTCTATCCTTTAAGAGTAGATCCCACTGAGATGAGAGGAGGGAGGGCCAGCGTCCCAGTTTCTTTCCTTTAAGGGTAGATCCCACTGAGATGAGAGGAGGGAGGGCCAGCGTCCCAGTTTCTTTCCTTTAAGGGTAGATCCCACTGAGATGAGAGGAGGGAGGGCCAGCGTCCCAGTTTCTTTCCTTTAAGGGTAGATCCCACTGAGATGAGAGGAGGGAGGGCCAGCGTCCCAGTTTCTTTCCTTTAAGGGTAGATCCCACTGAGATGAGAGGAGGGAGGGCCAGCGTCCCAGTTTCTATCCTTTAAGAGTAGATCCCACTGAGATGAGAGGAGGGAGGGCCAGCGTCCCAGTTTCTATCCTTTAAGGGTAGATCCCACTGAGATGAGAGGAGGGAGGACCAGCGTTCCAGTTTCTTTCCTTTAAGGGTAGATCCCACTGAGATGAGAGGAGGGAGGGCCAGCGTCCCAGTTTCTATCCTTTAAGGGTAGATCCCACTGAGATGAGAGGAGGGAGGGCCAGCGTCCCAGTTTCTATCCTTTAAGGGTAGATCCCACTGAGATGAGAGGAGGGAGGGCCAGCGTCCCAGTTTCTTTCCTTTAAGGGTAGATCCCACTGAGATGAGAGGAGGGAGGGCCAGCGTCCCAGTTTCTTTCCTTTAAGGGTAGATCCCACTGAGATGAGAGGAGGGAGGGCCAGCGTCCCAGTTTCTATCCTTTAAGAGTAGAACCCACTGAGATGAGAGGAGGGAGGGCCAGCGTCCCAGTTTCTATCCTTTAAGGGTAGATCCCACTGAGATGAGAGGAGGGAGGGCCAGCGTCCCAGTTTCTTTCCTTTAAGGGTAGATCCCACTGAGATGAGAGGAGGGAGGGCCAGCGTCCCAGTTTCTATCCTTTAAGAGTAGATCCCACTGAGATGAGAGGAGGGAGGGCCAGCGTCCCAGTTTCTTTCCTTTAAGGGTAGATCCCACTGAGATGAGAGGAGGGAGGGCCAGCGTCCCAGTTTCTATCCTTTAAGAGTAGATCCCACTGAGATGAGAGGAGGGAGGGCCAGCGTCCCAGTTTCTTTCCTTTAAGGGTAGATCCCACTGAGATGAGAGGAGGGAGGGCCAGCGTCCCAGTTTCTATCCTTTAAGGGTAGATCCCACTGAGATGAGAGGAGGGAGGGCCAGCGTCCCAGTTTCTTTCCTTTAAGGGTAGATCCCACTGTGATGAGAGGAGGGAGGGCCAGCGTCCCAGTTTCTTTCCTTTAAGGGTAGATCCCACTGAGATGAGAGGAGGGAGGGCCAGCGTCCCAGTTTCTATCCTTTAAGAGTAGATCCCACTGAGATGAGAGGAGGGAGGGCCAGCGTCCCAGTTTCTTTCCTTTAAGGGTAGATCCCACTGAGATGAGAGGAGGGAGGGCCAGCGTCCCAGTTTCTATCTTTTAAGGGTAGATCCCACTGAGATGAGAGGAGGGAGGGCCAGCGTCCCAGTTTCTATCCTTTAAGAGTAGATCCCACTGAGATGAGAGGAGGGAGGGCCAGCGTCCCAGTTTCTTTCCTTTAAGGGTAGATCCCACTGAGATGAGAGGAGGGAGGGCCAGCGTCCCAGTTTCTATCCTTTAAGGGTAGATCCCACTGAGATGAGAGGAGGGAGGGCCAGCGTCCCAGTTTCTTTCCTTTAAGGGTAGATCCCACTGAGATGAGAGGAGGGAGGGCCAGCGTCCCAGTTTCTTTCCTTTAAGGGTAGATCCCACTGAGATGAGAGGAGGGAGGGCCAGCGTCCCAGTTTCTTTCCTTTAAGGGTAGATCCCACTGAGATGAGAGGAGGGAGGGCCAGCGTCCCAGTTTCTTTCCTTTAAGGGTAGATCCCACTGAGATGAGAGGAGGGAGGGCCAGCGTCCCAGTTTCTATCCTTTAAGGGTAGATCCCACTGAGATGAGAGGAGGGAGGGCCAGCGTCCCAGTTTCTATCCTTTAAGGGTAGATCCCACTGAGATGAGAGGAGGGAGGGCCAGCGTCCCAGTTTCTATCCTTTAAGGGTAGATCCCACTGAGATGAGAGGAGGGAGGGCCAGCGTCCCAGTTTCTTTCCTTTAAGGGTAGATCCCACTGAGATGAGAGGAGGGAGGGCCAGCGTCCCAGTTTCTATCCTTTAAGGGTAGATCCCACTGAGATGAGAGGAGGGAGGGCCAGCGTCCCAGTTTCTTTCCTTTAAGGGTAGATCCCACTGAGATGAGAGGAGGGAGGGCCAGCGTCCCAGTTTCTTTCCTTTAAGGGTAGATCCCACTGAGATGAGAGGAGGGAGGGCCAGCGTCCCAGTTTCTTTCCTTTAAGGGTAGATCCCACTGAGATGAGAGGAGGGAGGGCCAGCGTCCCAGTTTATCATGCCATCTGGACAGCTGCCCCCGGGGGGGGGGGGGCAAGCCAACCATTGTCAGGTTGCTCCCCCCGGAGGGTGAAGCTGTCCCAGGATATCTTGTCGTCTTGAAATACCTTGAATCAGGGGTGGGGGCAACCTATCCCAGCTGGTTTATCTTACCCCCCGCCCAAGATTTTGGAGCGGCATCGATCCAGGGATTTTGAGATAGCTGTTTAGTGCTTTAATAGTTATAACGATGAGCTAACTACTCATTTTACATGTCTCATGCCTGTCTCAAGAAATATTTTGAATCTGGGGTGGGAAACAACCTATCCCAGCTGGTTTATCTAACCCCCCCCCCCCCGCCCCACCACCACCACACCTGAAATTTTGGTGCCACATCTATCTACAAGTATTGAAACTGTTTTAAATGCTTTAATAGTTATTGCAATGAACTAATCACACAATCCACATGGCTTATGATTGTTTATAACAATCTATCTCTTGAAATACCTTGAATCAGGGGTGGGGGGCAACCTATCCAAACTGGTTTATCTTACCCCCCCCCCCCCCCCCCCCCACCGCCCACCCAAGACTTTGGAGCGACATCGATCCAGGGATTTTGAGATAGGTGTTTAGTTATTTGATAGTTATTAAAATGAGCTAACTATACAATCAACATGTCTCATGTTTGTTTCGAACAGCCGATCTCAAGAAATACCTTGAATCAGGGGTGGGGGCCACCTATCCCAGCTGGTTTATCTTATCCCTCACCCAAGATTTTGGACCCACATTTGTCCACAAGTATTAAAACTGCTTTCAAGTGCTTAAAAATAGTTATTTGAATGAACTAACCTCACAATCATAAAGCTTGTTAACAACAACCATCCTCTTGAAAAACCTTGAATCAGGGGTGGGGGCCAACCTATCCTAGCTGGTTTATCTTACCCCCGCCCCGTCCCACCCAAAATTTTGGAGCGACATCTTTCCAGGGATTTTGATATAGCTGTTTAGTGCATTAATAGTTATACCAATGAGCTAACTACTCTAATAATACGACTCATGCCTGTTTACAACAACCAATCTCAAGAAATACGTCGAAACAGGGGGGGGGGGGGTGGGGCAACCTATTCCAGCTGGCTTATCTTACCCCCCCCCCCCCCCCCGCCCCCACCTAAGATTTCGGAGCCACATCTGTCTACAAGTAGTGAAACTGCTTTAAAGTGCTTTAATAGTTATTGCAAAGAACTAACTACACAATCCACATGGCTTATGCTTGTTTATAACAATATATCTCTTAAAATACATTGATTCAGGGTGTGGGGGGGCAACATATCCCAGCTGGTTTATCTTACCCCCCCCCCCCCCACCCCTCCCCCACAAGATTTTGGACCGACATATAGCCAGGGATTTTAGATAGCTGTTTAGTGCTTTAATAGTTATAACCATAAGCCAACTACTCAGTCCACATGCCTCATGCTTGTTAACAAGAGCCGATTTTAAGAAATGCCATGAATCAGGGGTGGGATGTGTGGGGGGGGGGCAACCTATCCCAGCTGGTTTATCTCCCGCCCCCCCCCCCCCACGCCCCCCCCCCTCCCAAGATTTTGGACCCACATTTGTCCACAAGTGCTTAAAATAGTTATTTGAATGAACTAACCTCACAATCCACAAAGCTTATGCTTGTTTACAACCAACCTCTTGAAATACCTCGAATCAGTGGTGGGGGCAACCTATCCTAGTTTAAGTATAAACTAAATCAATCCCTATCATAATGGAATTAAAAACTAAATCCATCCCAAGCATAATGGAACAGTATGCCGCAGTATTAGAATACTTTAACAAAACCTCATATTTCTAAGTGCATGACCTTGATCTCAAGGTCACTGAGGGAGGTGGGGGTGGGTTCCTTTCATGAGAAAAGGAGATAAACTTGACTGAATTATCCGTGTGATGATTTAACCACGCCAACCTTAAGTCCCCTTAGACAAACAACATAAAAAACAATGATTATATAGCCAGTAAGTCGCGTGCAAAATGTTTGTCTAGGGTTGTACCGTTATGTTTTACTTTTCAGTCTATTTTGATTGGTAAGCAAAATTCTGTCAATCAATCTACAGATAGATCAATGATAAAGCTTTTAAGTGAGTGTCATCTAATTTTGGACCTCTAAGCCCCACCCCAGGGTCTGAACCTGGAGTAAAATGCTATGTTATGAAAGGTTATGCTATGATATGATTATTTTCCAAATACGGAAGGGTTCTTACCAGTGGTTGCTGAGACATGAATGTTTAAGAAACTTTGTCTTAAAATTTGAAAATGAGTATGACCTAATTTTGGACCCTTAAGCCCCATCCCAGGTCTGACTCTGAGGTATATGTAATGAAAAGTTATGCTATGATATGATTATGTCCAAAATATGAAAGGATGTTTGCCAGTGGTTGCTGACTTACGAATGTTTAAAAAACTTTGCCCTTAAACTTTAAAGTGAGTGCAACCTAATTTTTTACCACTATGCCCCAAACCAAGGCTCATTCAGGGGTATGATGTTACAGACTAGAAGGATATGCTGTGATATGATTATATTCCACATATGGAAGGATTCTGGCCAGTGGTTGTTGAGATCTGGAAGGTTTAAAAAAACTTTGTCGTAAAACTTCAAAGTGTGGCAGCCATGCCAACGCTCAGTCCAGCGCCAACGCCGTAGTCTGGGTGACAACAATAGCTCTCAGGCAAGATAAAAATATATGATAATCCCATTATGCAACATCCACCCCTCATAATTTCAAAACAAATTTTATTTTGATTGAATAGCCATCATCGCTAAATGGAGGTAATAAGATGATAGGTAACTGCAAATATTATGTTATTGTAAAATAAAAAAAAATGGACAGGCTGTCCCTACCTCTAAAGCATTTTTTTTCTATCAAAAAGTTTATGAAATCAAGCTAGTGTTACCTTATTTATGGATGTTGTTTATTCTGCAATATGAATAATCTCACTGTAGAGCATTGACAAAATTATTGCAGTGACGAGACTCTCTCTCTCCGTAGTGTTTGTTGGAAGTATGTGTGTGGTCGGGAAGTGGGGGTGAATTAATCAGCTGGAATAGCTTACCCACCCACCCCTAACACACCCACACCTAATGCCAGGTATTTCAAATAATAAGTTGCTGTAAACAAAACTTGTCTAACTTATGTGACTTTTCCATTCAAATGACTACTGACCCATATGACTTGTCCATTCAAAGTAATACTGACCCACTTTCAAACAAAAACAATTTACAATTGAGAGTGCTTCTTTAAGTGGAAAGTAAGATAAAGTCGCTGGGATAGGTTGTGCACCACCCATGAGTCCACCACCCATGAGCCGAGGTTTTCCAAGTGATGTCACATAAACAAGGTTGTGATATCTGAATTATGTGATTATATCATTCCAATAAATTTTACTGCACTAAGACCTATCAGAGTCTTAACTCTGGGTAGTGGGCAAGATGAACTGTGATACCTAAATTGTGAATTGCTTATTCCAAAATATATTACATCACTAAAGAGCAATGACAAAACCACTGAAGTGCAGACTGTGTCTTTAATATTGTGAGTAAGGTTATGATAAATCTGCTGTAGTCTAACCACCAGGTGGGGGGCAAGATAACCCAGCTGGGTTTGCATCATCCCCGGGGGGCAATATAAACCAGCCATGATTGGCTATCCCCCCCCCCCCCACCCTTAATCCAAAGTACTTCAAGAAACCTGTTTGTGTAAACAGGGATGTGATATCTAAATCATTTCAACTGTTCCAGTTAAATTACAGCGAGAACTTAAACTCCTTGGTGGGGGTAAGATAAACCAGCTGGGATCCATAGGTTTGCCCCACCTATGTGTCACCATTTTTCAAGTGATAGATTAATGTAAACAAGGTTATGTAAATATTTTAATCGACTTACAGCACTTAGACAGCAGACGAACACCAGGTGGGGGGGCAAGACAACCCAGCTGGGTTATCTTCAACCCCGGGGGGGAAGGTAAACCAGCCAGGATAGGTTCTCCCCCCCCCCCCCTTTATCCAAAGTACTTAAAGTAATCAGTTTATGTAAACAAGGATGTGAAATTATAAATCATTTGAAATGTTCATTCCAGTTATCATATCAGCAGGAGAGAGAAATAATGAAAACATGGTAAAAACAAACTCTTGGGTAAGGGTTAAGATAAATCAGCTTGGATAGGTTTCCTCCCACCCATGAGTCACATTTTTAAAGTGATAGATTAATTTAAACATTTCAACAAGGTTGTGATGTCTAAATTAGGCAAATATTTCAGTCCACTAACAACACTCAGACATACTGCAGTCTTAACACCGGGTGGGGGGGCAAGATAACCCAGGCAGGTTATATTCACCCCCGGGGGCAAGATAAACCAGCGGGATAGGATGCCCCCTCCCCGCCCAAGCCTTATCCAAAGTACTTCAAGTTACGTTTGTGTAAACAAGTATATGTCATGTTTAAATCTTTGGAACTTCATTCCAATTAAAATGGCAGCATTATGGAGAAATAATGAAAACAGTGCAGAGAACCCATGCTCTTGAGTGGAGGCTAAGATAAACCAGCTGGGATAGATTGCCACCCACCCATGAGTCACCATTTTTCAAGTGATAGACTAATTTTACCGGGGGGTGGATAAACCAGCTGGGATAGGTTCTCCCACCCTTTCCCTTTATCCAAAAATTTTAGGAATTGTTTATTCTGTTATTTGGATCAAAGCACTAGGCAATGATAAAAAAATGACTTGGTTAGCTTAAATTTAGGTGGGGGTTAAGATTTTAAGATAAAGCTGTTGGGATACGAGAAATTGCCATTTAAGTCAATAATCATTCAGATTAATAATTTAATATTTCCATTATCCACTATGGAACTACTAAAACTAATTAAACTACTAACTCTACGAAATCTTGAGTTAGGGGCAAGATAGCATGCTGTGATTGCTTGTCAAATAAACATGGTAACCAAAGTGATATATGAGTTAAAAGACGTTGTGGTGTATAGATCTTGAGACAAGGCATTTGCCCTGGGAAACAAAAAAAGACTAGTACAAACTGTTTCTGTATGATCCTGGGTGGGGGCAAGATATCCCGGGACAGCTTGCCCCCGGGGGGCAAGATAAACCAGCTGGGATATGTTGCCCACCGGGGGTGAAGATAACCAGGGTAGGAGTAAGATATCCCGGGACAGCTTGCCCCACCGGGGTAAGATGTCCAGGGGGCAATAAAATGTTACACCGGCAGTGGGCAAACAAGAAAAATGTAATTTAAGAGATCTGCTTTCCCTAAAAGTGTATACATTCAGCTTAAAATACCACTGACATGCCTATATCCAGTTGCATGTTGAAGTACTGTCTGATTCACTGTAGGAACGAATCTATTTTTTTTGTACATTTATCTCTGTATAAAGGCTAGCGAATCACTCATAAAACATAAAACACAAAATTAAATTTCATTTTTAGGTGAGTTAGTGAACGCGGGATTAACGTCCCACCAACGTGTAGGCCAAACGGAAACCTGTGACCAATATCGCACATTTCAGACTCAGTTTAATAAACAAAGTTCTATGGAACCACAGTTAACAAGGAAACAATGAAAGTTTTCCAACGAGTGCTATTATCAAATGTCAGAGTCATTCTCTGGCATTGAGGAGAATAGTAGTGAAACATGGAATGACAAAACGTTCAAATATAGCTTTGAATTAAATCGAATTATTGACTTTTTATTCAGGATAATTATGGACGACGCAACGCAATACTCGTACTCGTAATATTTTATTTCAACATACAATTGAGAATACAAGCCGGTTGATAGTGTTATCTACCATGGTGTCGAACATCTGAAAAGAGTGAAATATAATAATAGCTAAAGTATCTGATCTTCATAAGTTTAAACTAGTGAAATTTCGATTAGGTATCATAGGCTGACTGTGGAAACTGGCAGTCATAACGATGTGAATAGTAAGGTAAAAAGATAGGCAATGATCAGGAAGGTAGACTTTCGGGTGAAGCCACCCTTTTTTGCCTTCCTTTTCAATACGGCTTAGCTCTTAAATGAAGTACAAAAATTGCTACTCTAAGATAAAACTGTTTCCTGTAAGAATCGCCTCCTTTCTGATTTTTTTTGCCCCATCAAGCAAACCAAAGGTCAACAAAGTTGTTCTCATTTGTGAAAATAGTAGAAAAAAGGAAGGTATACCCGTTTTGTGTAAAGAAACGACATCAAAGATAAATGTATTTTGAAACGAAATACAGCGGAAGAAGTTTTTAATGTATTACATAAAATCATCTATGTTAGACAAGAGCATCGGCAGGCAAGGCATTGATTAAATGGACCAAAACAGGTGGTCACTTAATAGGCATGACCTTATAAATATTAGCAAGTCTGAATTTACATACGATATTGACAGATCCAGGGATGGTGATGATCGGAGAACAGATATCCTCTACAGATAGTGTCGTCCCATCGTCCGTCTGTCTTCAAGATACCACAGTCCTCTTGTCCATGTGGCGCCTCATTGTCCTTTCTCTGTGGGTCCCAGTTTGTGTAGGTCAAACGTGCACCTGCAGATAATTTAAGACGTTGGTCCGATAAATAAACCTCAGGATAATGGAAGTGTATAGTCTTCTTGTAGAGCGAGAGAAGGTAAGTTGGAAAGAATACATAATTTTTTTTATTTTCATCATTATCATCATTACTTAAGGCAATGTGATAAAGCTACTGGGATGCAATACGCTCGTGCAATGTCCGTTCAACGGTCTTATTTGTTAAAGTTTAGTCCTTTTGCATTTTCTGTAAACCACTGAAATATTGACTAATAAACAAGTTCTCTTGAAATCAATCTTGATGCTAATGTGCCACATGAATTTTGTGGTATAAGGAGACAACCTGTATTAGACTTGAGACTGATTTTAAGGGCAGTTGTCTGAATGAACTTGAAATGGCAATAAGCATGACTAACTACATACTCCCGCAGTTAGGTACATTTTCCAGTAAAAGACTACAAACTGACTTGTTTATTTTCTCAATACACTTCATGATTGTTAGAATACTATTTTAAAGTCCTAAAACTAATAAAAACTCTGAGCAAACAAGGCTGAAAAAATTATAGAAAAATGTGACCCAAAATATCAAAAAGGGGCATTAATCAAGCAAAAATACATAAGTTAATGGCTGAAGACATTTTCGGTTTACCTGAATCCCAAAAGAAATGTTCCTCGTGTCCTTTATCATTAAGACCAATCCATATTGGTACGTTGACTTTTTCTTCTCTCAGAAACTGCATGATAAAATCTTGGTCTTTCTGGCTCATGATCTGGACAATAAAACCGTTTGAATAAGAGAAACAATCTTTGCTTGCCTTAAACCAGTCAGCTGGAGCGGTACGACGTAACTCATAGCAGTACTGGCCGTGTTGTCGTAGGTTTCGGGAACCAGGGTCTTGTAAGCGGACTACTGCCCTGGGACATAGACTGAGGTTGCCGACTGAAATCATAAACCCAGTCCTTATCTTAAATATATTTCAATATGGAAGAAAATATAGGAAATTCCTTTAAAGTTTATATCCAGAGTAAAACTGCAAAACGATATTATGTCAGAGACACAGTTAAGTTATAGTTGTGTCAATTGTAATTAAACGTACTTTTACCAAATTTAGTGCGACAGACAGGCGTTTCTGTATTTGTTGCTAAACAACTCTACTTTGTGAAATATTTACAGGGTGAAAACTTAAAATTATTTGAAAAATATATATGTAAACATATTTCATTAAAACATATCAACATTTTAGGTACATTTTACGGAGACGGTTTTTTTCTCTCTATCTACGCTTTTATGTGAAATTAAGCAATATTCAGTAGCTAATGAAAGGTCAGATTTGTCTAAATCAACACAAAATGCGGAAGTATTTGGAAGAAGTTATACATATCTTTAAAGGCTTCTTGATGGCTAACACTTTGGTATGAAATTTAGTAAAATATCTTTACGGAGAGCAAAACAAATGCGAAAATTGTACATAATCGAGCGCTATTTATTTTGCCTATATAAAAGTCAATCTCTCACATTTTCATGACGTCATAGAAAAAAGTATTTGTTTCACACTTAAAAGAAAATCATTTCGTAGTTTAGAAAACGCTGAATTTTTTATCGTTGTTCTTTTTACACGAAAACTGAAGATTTGGGTTTTGTCCTATTCCACCTTAACTTGAAAATTGTTGGGATGTCTTTGTCAATCTTTCCGTTTGATGTTGGGGATAGGGTTTGGGATCTGATTCAATCAGTTCCTGAAGTGTAGTTACTCTTTAAATTTGCAGCAAAAGCACACTTTTGTTTGCTGCAATCGAACATGAAAATTCTGGTAATTTTACTCTTTTTTAAATCTTGGAAAAGATATTGCAAATCAAAAAGCAGCCCAATCAAACTATTTGACAGGACTGAAGAAAAAAAAGCAGAAAGTTTCAGTAAGTGTGGCTCGGAGAGGTCTTTTCTTGGGAACTGATTTTACAGAACCCAATCATGAGTTCTCAAGAGTTTAGATGCAGCCAAAAGCAGATTAAATTCCACATACCGTTAACAGTATGATTTACAAAGTGGGAAGACCTATGCGTTGTTTTATGGTGATACGGCGCATGGTGGGTTGTTTTCTGATACTGATGATGACCTGTTGACCATGGAACAATCGTCCAGTCAGTAGTCGTTTGTTTATTGTGGGTTGTAAGAAGATGATAAAATGACACTGTTGTGGTTTTCGCTGGTGAAAGTACAAACAACAAACTTAAAACTACAAACAAAAAATTATATGCACTAATGGTATCATGTGTTTTATGTACGCAGGCTACCTCTATTTTGATGTGCACTAAAACATGGCTGTCTAAAATTTGTCTTTTGCTGTGTGTTAAATGTAGTTAATATAGAAAAGCGTTTGTTTGTTTTTCCACTTACATCTTTACATCTTTGTGTGCCACATATTTTAGTCAAAATCAAATAATTATAGATGAAACTTATATACAGTAGAACTTCAATGGCTCGAACCCTGATGGTTCGTTCACCCTGCCTGGCTAGAGCTCTTTCCTTGGTCCCTAGAGATCACTTTATATGGAAACTAACCCTAGATGGCTAGAACTACTCTTGGCTGGAACTAATTTTCATGGTCCCAAGCCTGTTCGAGCCAATAAAGTTCTACTGTACATACGCATGCATGTCGCGTTAGTGTATGCATGAGTATATCTGTGTACACACCACACGTATATATATACTGAAAGGATTTAAAAACTTCCACCCATTAATTTTGAATATCTCAAGAACAAATGCAGCTACGTCCATCGAAATTTTACAACATATATATTCTTTTATACATGATTATGTCCGTATATCGAATTTGAAATCGTTCAACCGGATCGGTTAGGAATAAGGACGTGCTCCTCGGGTTTTTTGTGCAGTTTACATACAGATGGATCACTTTATGTATACAGTTTTCTGATGACACATTTCTCCTACAATATCAAATTGAATTTTAAAAGTTTGAACTCGGTCTGTGGCTTTATTTGGCCTACCGCTCCTAAATATCACAAACAGGTGCAGAGTTTTGTGCCAGTTAAACGCTGAAATTTCAAAAAGTGACGTCGCGAGATAATTTTATGTGTTAATTATGGCAATTTACAATCTCAGACGACGTGCACGGTTTACAGAAAGGTCAAAGACCGCCAGTAAAGCAGCTACCCGATATGAACAACCAGAGGTCATGACGTTAACTCACGTCGACGCCGTCTCCGTAATAGGTTTTACGTGACAGCACCAACGGCAATGATAATTGCAAACCAACGTGGATGATGTAACAATAGTAAGACAGTTAGAAATCGTCTGAAACAGTGATGCATACGATAACACTGTCATTGCCCCATGCGTTTCAAGGACGTAACGCTCTTTTCTGACGTCATTTAAGTAAATGATACGAATAAACTGCGTAATATTTAAATTTGAGAAGTTTCAAGCATTTTGTCGTAAAATATTAAGCACTGTCACAAGTGAAAGCATCAGCAGCCAGCAATAAAAAGTGGAAGTTTTTAAATCCTTTCAGTAAATATATATGTCTGTGTTTATATGACTATTTACTGTCCAATTAGGCTATTGTGACAGTGACGTCACTGTTTGTTTACTATTTTGGACAATGCCTTTTATTTAGGACGGGGGTGTTAAGTTTCAATATAAGCGATATAGATATTATTTACAAGCACTTTCGGCAAATAGCAACTGTGGCCTAGTGGTTAAATTAGAGAAACGAGTGCAGAAGTTTCGGTTTGCCCAACAATAGAATGCAGGTTCATATCTTGGAATCATTTTCTTTTTTCTTTTTTAATTTATTTATTGTTTATTATATATTTTTATTAATGTGTATGTGTGGAAATATGACGAAAGGGTATTTCATTTTCAGCACATGGTGGCTAAAATCCCTATTGCTTTGCCAAAATAAATGAACTAATCAGTTATATCAGACGAACAGATGATGTTGAATGAACACATTGGGGGAGGTCGTGGCCGGGCGATGGTGCTGGGTAACTTTCAGTGCCGGGCGTCCTAATTATTTGGGTAATAGAAGTACACGGGCCTACTGTACTTGCAGTAGGTGCGGGTGGTGATGGTTTTGGCATTTTCCTCCCTCTTATCAGACCTCTTTTATTTCTCACTTTCTCTGGGAAACATAGACTGAAATACTGTTTCGAGGAGCATGTTTGGAGTGAAACATAAAACAAATCAAAATTAAAATAAGAGGTAGATAAGAAATTAAAATCTAAGACTGGAAAACTGTAGGCATCAAATTATAAAGTTTCAATTTAACAAATAGAAAGAAAAAAATGATTTCAAGCTAACCGGGGTTCGAACCCGCAACCTTCTGTCTGCAAAGTCGTCACGTTACCTTTACACCACACAGCATTGCTTTTCAGAGGACAGTCAATTTAATACCTTGTTAAATTAACGGGCTGAATATTCTACGATACACTACGGTTTCACCTATCACAAAGTAATGGTTCAGTCTGTTTACATTCTGAATATCCTAACTGGACAGTACTATGAGTCAAGGATAATCTGAAACAGCATCAGCCAAACTAATTATCTAGCTAGCTAACCGGGTTATCAAAATTTTAAGAAATTTTGAACTTTTATGCTGTTTTAAGCTGTTATGGTGTATTTCTTTTATTTCTTTTTACGGGCGGTATATAACTGCAATACCCGCAATAAATGTTTTGTATGTGCAGACTGTAAACAATTGCATACATAATTAATGCCACTGTTAGAATTCGATATACACTGTTGTGAGATGGTGCATTTTTATATTCGTTGCTGTACACTCTCAACTGATGTGGCTCTATTGATGATCCCTTTTTACTCTTTAAATTATGGTGGACTTGTATCATTTTTACTTTAAAGTGCAAGTCGCACAAAAATACCCGACTTATGGGTAAAAACAAGACGAATAATAACAAAGTACCTGACATATGGGTAAAAAATACCCGACTTATGGGTACAGTGGTATTTTTTGCTGATACTCGACTAATGGGTACAGTGCCATCCCGACTATTGGGCCAGTGCCCCCAATAAATATTACTAGGCGTACAGTATGAAAAACTTGAATAACTTTTTTATTACCCACAAATTTCTAACTTATAGAAATTATGTACATCGATATTCTCTTTAATTTTCATCTAGGAAATTTTCCCTGACTTTACCATAAATGAACAAAAAACATGTTTTAGCGGTATTTTGTTCAAAGAAATATCATATGCTTATATAAAATGTTCGACACAGCGGTAATGCTTATATTTTCATGCCTGCAAATTGGCCAGACAAAGGATGGGTATATCGGTTAAAGTACCCTGCCGTAAAAAATATTTCAAAGAAAAATATGTAAGAATACATACCGTTTTGATTACCCAGTAGAAAATAAACAACAATAAATAAAGCCCCCTTCGATTGGTACAGCCCTCAACTATTGCAAATTCAGAGTACAGTGGTTCTTATCGGTCTTTCTTACAGCAAATGGTATAATTATACCAGAATGACCATCTTTGTCATTATAATTAAGAAATATTTACACTTGCCACTGACTTCCCATAGGTGAACCCTTCAGAGCAATTGGCTTCATACACCGATGAGGGACAATTGATCATGTGACGTTGTCGTCAAGCGACGTCTTATGTAAACAAACGTCTTGATTGGTTCTTGTAACGTTCGATTGACGCCACGTCAGGGCGACGGCTGTTTAACATTATGGCCGAATGGTGTGTTACTTGCTTTTCTTCGACCCATATTTGGCCTATTCTACACCAACTTACCCCGAAAACGACAGAGAAAGGTTAACAAATAAAGTGTAAATATAAGAATGAAAATTTGATTTTTCAGCGTTCATCGTGTGGTGAAGCCAGTGGTCGTCGCTAAAATTCTACAAGAAGCGCTTCGCGCTTCATGGAATTCTAGATCCGCCCACTGGCTTCATCACACGATGAACGCTGAAAATCAAATTTTAATTCTTAATTGAAATTTGATTTTTTCAGAGTTCATCGTGTGATGAAGTCAGTGGGCGGAGCTAAAATTCCATGAAGCGCGAAGCGCTTCTTGAAGAATTTTAGCGACGACCACTGGATTCTTCACACAATGAACGCTGAAAAATCAAATTTTACTTCTTATATTTACACTTTATTTTAGACCCTTCCTGTGCTGTTTTCATAGTAATTTAATGTTAAATACGCAAATTATGCGTGGAAGAAAAGACAGAAACGACCTATTTGGCCATTACGTTAAACAGCCGTCGCCATAACGTGACGTCAGTCGAACGTTACGTGGACCTATCAAGACGTTTGTTTACCTAAGTCGTAGCTTGACGACGACGTCATATGATCAAATGTCCTTCATCGGTTTATGAAGCCAGTTGCTCTATACGGTTCATCTATGGGAAGTCAGTGGCAAGTGTAAATATTTCTGAATTAAAATTTGATTTTTCAGCGTTCATCATGTGATGAAGCCAGTGGGCGTAGCTAAAATTCCATGAAGCGCGAAGCACTTCTTGTAGAATTTTAGCGACGACCACTGGCTTCGTCACAGGATGAACTCTGAAAAATCAAATTTTTGTTCTTATCTTTAGGCTTTATTTGTGAACCTCTCTGTGCCGTTTTCGTGGTAAATTGGTGTAGAATAGGCAAAATATTGGTCGAAGAAAAGATAGTAACGACGTTTTCGGCCATAACGTTAAACAGCCGTCGCCCTGACGTGGCGTCAATCGAACGTTACAAGAACCAATCAAGACGTTTGTTTACATAAGACGTCGCTTGACGACAACGTCACATGATAAATTGTCCTTCATCGGTGTATGAAGCTAGTTGCTCTAAAGGGTTCATCTATGGGAAGTCAGTGGCAAGTGTAAATATTGGGTATTAAGTGGAAGATTGGCTTTGCCAAATGAGCTACCCTCTCTGAAAAAAGACGTTCTCTTCATTTCACTTCAAAACATTTCGCAAGTGAGCAGAAACAGGGAGTTAATTCTATAACATTTGATGAGTAAAACAAATCAGAAAATTTTTAGGAAGCAACCGGCATATACTACCGTGAATTGAGCTAGTGAAATTTGTTTGTAGTGCTAGCAAACTTGATGATACACTCAATAAAATGCAGTGGAGTTTTTTAAGTTTTAGATATCCAATGGGTTTAAAACATTACTCTTAAAAATTCAACAAATTATCTTAGAAGAATTAAGGGTTGCATTTTAGATATAATGAGTATATGTGGTGAATACAAGAAAAATCTGCATAAAATGCAGAAATATAACAAAAGTTTCCTGACTTGGCAGATGCCTTCTTTATGCCGTTTTTCACAATATAGAATTCCAAAATTCAAGATTTGTCAATGTTAAAAAGGGTTTATATCAAACAAGATCATAGCTTTTTTGTAGCGCAAAAAAATCAAACCAATAATTAGTTAACATTGTGAAGAATGCATTTTGATCTGAAGGTACTTCCGTACATAAAGGGCAATGTCCTATCAGTCATATTTTCCAACCCTTTCTCACATTATCAGGTTGAGCTGGTAGATAGGAATAGCTTTTTTTTCAAAATGTTCAGCCATGTACAAGGCATAAGTGAATGGATGCAATTCTTAAATATGAGGTAGGCTCGCCTAGCAGTACTACACAGAATAAAAGCTATATAATCTGTGACCATTCAGATGTTTAAATGAAATAACTCAGGCTTGAAACAGATGACCCTCTTGTATTTTGTGAAAAAAAATGGAAGAAGACTACTTTCTGTTAATCTTTTCAACCGGTTTAATTTGTGAAAGAGATGAAAAAAATGATTGATAGGATATCACTCTCATTGCATTGAAGTACCTTCAAACCAAAATGCATTTTCAACAATAATGGTTATTCTTCAGATTATTTGCCCGAAACTAACCCTTTGATCTTTTCTTATATAACCTCTTTCTAACATCAACAAAGCTCACATTCTGGAATTCTTAAAAATAAACATAAAAAATACTTCTTCTAAGTTTTGTGAAGGTCTGTTTTAGTTTCAGCGTTTTCTGCAGATTTTGTAACTGTCCAAGATCAGTGATTATCACCATAGTAGGCAATGGCCCGCTGATACAGCGGTTCCGTGTTCGATTCCCACCGGCTGAAATCATTCCAACTGTAAACCGTTCGGCACTGCACACAGAACTTTATTATCACCATCCCATTGTCCTAATATGGCTGAAATACTGTTGAAAGGGACATAAAATCGCAAGTCATCCACTTATCGCCAAAAGTATATTCCAGTGTTTCAAATTGTATATTATCTTTTATAAAAAAAACTACAAAATAAACTTTTTTTAATATGAAATGTTAAAGTAAAAAATGAAACAAAAATAAATTGTGAAAAACGTCAGATTTGAAAGCATCTCTTACAGAGATTTTCGTGAGTATTGTATGGTTATCAGAACCCGTGAAAGTGGAATGCGCCGCCAATGCTGAAATAAAAGTCATACCTTTCACGGTTGCTGTTGTTGTCTGCGTTGTAGGTGTTGTAGTTTGCGTTGTACTGCTTGCAGTAGATGTCGTTCTCATACTCTGGGTCGTAGGCTTTGTGCTTTGCGTTGCTGATGTCGTACTTTGCGTGGTGGGTGTCGTACTTTGCGTGGTGGATGTTGTGCTTTGTGTTGTTGATGTCGTACTTTGCGTGGTGGGTGTCGTACTTTGCGTGGTAGATGTTGTACTTTGCGTGGTGGATGTTGTGCTTTGCGTGGTGGATGTCATACTTTGCGTGGTAGGTGTCGTACTTTGCGTGGTGGATGTCGTTCTTTGTTTTGTAGGTTTCATACTAGGCGTTGTTGGTTTTGTACTTGGTGTCGTGGATGGAGTGCTGTGCGTTGTTGATGTACTTTGCGTTGTGGGTTTCGTACTTTGTGTTGTGGATTTTGTACTTTGCGTTGTGAATGTCGTACTCTGCATTGTGGTGGTCGAACTTTGTGTAGGTGGTTTTGAAGTGGGTGTTGTGGGTGCAGTGCTCGTAACTGTAGCACGGGGTGAACTGTGCGCTGATGAAGAAGTCATCAGTGTTGTTTGTGAAGTTGTCACTGAAAGAAAAAGTATGAAATATACGAGAAAAGGATAAACTTCTGTTAATTGCCGATCTATTATCTAATCTTTATTTTTGAATTTCATAAATTCGATTCTATCTCCTGATGATATAACATATATATCTTCATTTTGTGAAACCCGAAACTTGATTCAAATACAATGTATGTCCAAATCTTAAATCAGGGATATCCATAAATCGATTGCACCAAGATTGGTATTGAATAGCTTTTAATCAAAGTATGAATATTCGAAAGTCTTTATCCCTATACTGAATAATGTGTGTTTAAAAATCCGGTGAATATTGACTGTCCAAAATCGAATTTTGGATATTCATAAATAGTATCATGGATAGCCACAAATCAGGTTGAATATTGCACCGACTGCCGTTTCGCTGATTATCCCAAGTTTATGAATATGCATAATTAGATTTTGCGTTTTATTCATGTCCAGTATTTATCTTGATTTTGTGGTATCTCCAAAGTTCGATTGCTTTAAATATCCAAAACGCCTGGTTCTTTGACTGAAAAATACATGTATTTGTGTAGCTGCTTGTGATTCTGGAACTGTCCCTGAATGTATGTTGTATATCAGTAAAGACTTAGAATTATTATTTTTACCTTAACCCATTAATTTCCAGTGGACTATTCTATCTAAATATATATTGGATGAGCCCATTTGTTATTTAAGGGGTGTCAGGTTTAGTTTATTTTTAGACTTTTGTTTAATTTTGAGGAGAAATACCCATTTGTCTTTTGTCTTATGCAAAAAGTGTAGGCCCTGGTCAGACGCCGCCTTTTGCGGCATCTGATCTGGGTCTGCACTGTTTGCCTCTGGACGCTGGGCATTAATGGATTAAACTTAACATAATTTTGTGACTTTTGTAAATTCGTGCTGCTTGGCACTTAAGGTGAGACGGATTTATTTCAAAGGTTCCATTCCCTGTCACGTAGATTTCTATGCAGTTCTGTTTGTAATTAGTATTGGTCAGCATTTGATAATAATAATGGCCCGAAAAAGAATTGGCGTTATGGCAACTACTGGGCCGATAATGACTCGACAGCGCTTACGATATCTAACCGACTGAAGTCCCGTTTGCAAATTTCCAGTGAGGCCGATATCGGCAACCAACACTGGCCGATATTAAGGCCCAAATTGGATCCACATGTGTCAGATATGGGTCCAATAACGGACCGACGACATTTCCGATATCGGGTCGACTGAAATCCCATTTGCAAATTTTCAGTCAGTCTGTAACCGCCAACCGACCTTGGCCCTATACTGGTGTCCATCTCGACCCACATGAGGCCAATATTGGCATGTTTGCTGCCAATATGGGCATGTTTGCTGTCAAAATGGACATATTTGCTGGGTTGTGAAGAAAGAAAGAAAACTTACCAGCATCAAACGGAGAAGGACTTCCTGGACAGACTTGTTTTGTGATCTCAGAGTCCAGAAGTACAAAGCTCATCTTAAATAAAACAGAAGAACTCTACGTGGTCGAGTTGTCTGTGTTCATAATTGTGAATCACGGGGTCGTGGGTTCGAGTCCCGCTAGATGCGAGGTTCTGTCCTTACATAAACTGAGCTTCATTGCCCTTCATAATCCTCTACCCATCGTCCTATGAAAATACCAATGCAAAGGACGTAAAGCCGCGAACTCATCGAGCCATCCGGTTACCATAATAAATAAAAGAATTTTCTGTGACTAAGTAAGGTCATACTCGACTTGCAGGGAAGAATAAAGTCTGCATTGAAACAACAGGCCCGGATCCAGACCACAATTAGCTGGCGGGGCTCTTTCTGGACAACTGGCGGGGCTAAGGGCCAAAAGAGAGAGGCCATAATCAGGGTTCTAGATAAGATAGAGCATTCGAAGCAAAAATCAAGATTATGTCAAGCTTACTTTTAAATATATGTTATGGCATCTCATTGGAATCGCCTCATCGAGGCGATTCCAGTGAGATGTCACAACATATATTTCAATCTTATCCTATGGAATATCATCTCAAATTATCACCAGGTGCTGCAGATTACCTACATAGGCTACATTCCTGCTTATATTGGACTCCGAGCCCCAGGTGGCGTGGCTTAAGCCCCAAAGCCCACCCCCTGGATCCGGGGCTGAACGAGATGGTGGAACAGCCGTTAGTGGCACAGAATGCCAAAACAATCCATATGCAGTTCAGTACAAGAATGTTCGCTGGAGCTAGCTTAGACCATCAGCTACCATTTAAGAGCACAACGAAGACTCTGACAAGACTGGGTGGATGCCCAGGCTGACCTGAGTCTTCGTTGGGCACTCATGCCGCTGTGTTGGTTTTCTCATGTCGCGGCTCACTTTAAAAAAAGAAACGTCGCGACGCAAGATGTTGATTTTTTGATCAACTACTAGGCCAGGTATGAGAGAAATGGAGTTTCAGCTAGAGCGGCGGAAATCTTTCCAATCATAAACGACGTTCTATTGCACACAGCTTTTCAATATCACCATCCCGTCGTCTTGATATGACTGGAATACTGTTAAAAAGGACGTAAAATCGAAAGTCATCCATCTATCTATTTTTAATCACCCAATCATCTTTTAAATGTGTTTTATCTGATTGCATGCTTACTCGAAACTGAGAAATAAACATTCTATTCTATTCTATTCTAATGCAGCTGATGACTTTAATTATAACATTACTCCTCTATTAGACAAAAATATATATTCAAACCCGGGGTATATTCCACATGGACGGAAAATAGCTTGATGAATAATTATACGAAGAATTATGAAACGAAGAAAACTTGACAACACATATTCAAATTAAAAAAAAGATCAAATTGTTTTTTACCTTATGCTCAAAAGCTATGGCTGCCCATTTTGGATCAAGTTCTGTTGGGGACCCAACAACTTGTTTACAGTCAAACTCGTACAAATACCCAACAACTGAAGAACTGACGTCAGGTGTGGCGTAAACTTGCCTCTCCACGTGGTAGCTACATAGACACGAGTAGTCCGCGGAGGTAAAATGTACAGCTAATGCTGTTGTAAGCAATGAAATCAGCATGTCTAAGAAAGACAAAACAAACCGAAAGGTAAATATTGTTGAAAAACGAAATTTTCACCCTAAACAGATCTGCTCCTAACAGTCATGATACGACATCATCATATTTCAATTCTCATATCGACGTTACCCCCGCACCTCAGCGGAACGTATCCATAGCCGCAGTAACGGGGCGCCGAGCGTCCGTCCATCATGATACGAGCCTTACAAGTTTGTTAAAGAGCAATCGCCTATACACTCTACTTGTAAACCAATCAGAAATCCTTTATACTCTGATTGCCAATACGATCGAACTGGCATTGAGCGTAAATAGTATTGCTCTTCAAACGGACTGGCATAAAACGTATCATGACCGGTGTTGATAGGATCTGGTCACATCCGAATGCATTAAGGGATTTATTTTTTTAATTAGCTCACCTGAGCACGAAGTGCTCAGGGTGAGCTTTTGGGATACCCTGATGTCCGTCGTACGTCCGGACGTCCGGATGTCCGGACGTCCGTCAACTTTTGCTTGTGTACACTCTAGCGGGCACAGTTTCGATCCAATCTTTATGAAACTTTGTCAGGATGTTAGTCTTTATAAAATCTAGGCCAAGTTCGAAACTGGGTCATGTCGGGTCAAAAACTAGGTCACTAGGTCAAATCTTAGAAAAACCTTGTGTACGCTCTAGAGGGCACAGTTTTCATCCAAAGATCATGAAACTTTGTCAGAATGTTTATCCTCATAGTATCTAGGACAAGTTTGAAACTGGGTCACGTCGGGTCTAAAACTAGGTCACTAGGTCAAATAATAGAAAAACATTGTGTACGCTCTAGAGTACACAGTTTTGATCCGATCTTTATGAAACTTTGTCAGAATGTTTATCTCTATAAACTCTAGGCCAAATTAGAAACTGGGTCATGTCGGGTCAAAAACTAGGTCACTAGGTCAAATCTTAGAAAAACCTTGTGTACGCTCTAGAGGACACAGTTTTGATCCAATCTTTATGAAACTTTGTCAGAATGTTTATCTCCATAAACTCTAGGCCAAATTAGAAACTGGGTCATGTCGGGTCAAAAACTAGGTCACTAGGTCAAATCTTAGAAAAACCTTGTGTACGCTCTAGAAGGCACAGTTTTGATCCAAAGTTCATGAAACTTAATCAGAAAGTTTATCCTTATAATATCTAGGATAAGTTCGAAACTGGGTCACGTCGGGTCAAAAACTAGGTCACTAGGTTAAATCATAGAAAAAACCTTGTGTATGCTCTAGAGGACACAGTTTTAATCCAATCTTTATGAAACATTGCCAGAATGTTTACTTCCATAAACTCTCAGCCAAGTTTGAAAGTAGGCCATGTTGGGTCAAAAACAAGGTCACTAGGTCAAATCATAGAAAAACCTTGTGTACGCTCTAGAGGACACAGTTTTGATTCAAAGTTCATGAAACTTAGCCAGAATGTTTATCCTTATAATATGTAAAATAAGTTTGAAACTGGGCCATGTCGGGTCAAAAACTTGGTCACTAGGTCAAATCTTAGAAAAACCTTGTGTACGCTCTAGAAGGCACAGTTTTCATCCAAAGTTCATGAAACTTTGTCAGAATGTTTATACTTATGATATCTAGAACAAGTTTGAAACTGGGTCACGTCGGGTAAAAAACTAGGTCACTAGGTCAAATCATAGAAAAACCTTGTGGACGCTCTAGAGGACACAGTTTTGATCCAATCTTTATGAAACATTGTCAGAATGTTTATCTCTATAAACTCTAGGCCAGGTTTGAAACTGGGTCATGTCGAGTCATAAACTAGGTCACTAGGTCAAATCTTAGAAAAACCTTGTGTACGCTCTAGAAGGCACAGTTTTCATCCCAAGTTCATGAAACTTTGTCAGAATGTTTATCCTCATAATATCTAGAACAAGTTTGAAACTGGGTCACGTCGGGTCAAAAACTAGGTCACTAGGTCAAATCATAGAAAAACCTTGTGTACGCTCTAGATGACACAGTTTTGATCCAATCTTTATGAAACATTGTCAGAATGTTTATCTCCATAAACTCTAGGCTAAGTTCGAAACTGGGTCATGTCGAGTCATAAACTAGGTCACTAGGTCAAATCTTAGAAAAACCTTGTGTACGCTCTAGAAGGCACAGTTTTGATTCAAAGTTCATGAAACTTAGTCAGGATGTTTATCCTCATAATATGTAGGACAAGTTTGAAACTGGGTCATGTCGGGTCAAAAACTAGGTCAAATGTTAGTATGGTAAAAACTCTTATAAATCTTCACCAGAGCCAGTGAACTGATTAATGCTCAGGTGAGCGATTCAGGGCCACCATGGCCCTCTTGTTCAAATACCCATACCGTAAAAATAATTACCATAACTGTCCTAAATATTACATTTGGTTTAACAATGCCGTATTAAGTGCTTCTAAACGCTGCATTTGGAATGGCAAACAGTGTGTACCCTTATCAGACTGTTCCTGCACTGTTTGCTCAGACTTATCTGGCCCAATATTTAGAATTTTTACGGTAATTTCTGAAAATTGTTTTATAAGTGACATTTACAGACTTTTCTCTTGACGGGCTATGCCTTTTTTATCAGCTATATATAGATGCGTCATTTGCAACAACACAAAGACGGGAACTGTACGAAAAGCGAAACAGAATCGCGAAAATATGACATTTACCTGATGTTCAAATTAAAACTCCATTTCGAATAATTATTGTATGGTATTATACAACAAAAGATAAGGCAGACTTTGACCTGTGTTTCCTTAAATAGGCACTTGATTCCATTTCCCTGAAGACACCGACCGTTGTTTTGTCTTCAATGGATATTGGCGACTAGGGTGTACTTGTGTGGGCTTGGATGTGATGGGAGGGGGCGGGGCGAGGGCGAGGGCGCAAAATCACATTTATCCTTAGAGCTCTCTCCTTACACTTTTGAAAAATGTTTGATTTTGCAGTTCAGGGCCCAGTTGTTCAAAGCTTTGTTAGGCTAACGAGCTTGTTAAGAGGTCAGCTCGTTAAGTGTTTAACGACTTTATAGCCAAATACATTGATATTTTTTGTTGAAAATATGTGAAAAGCTAAGCTTCAGGGCCCAGTTGTTCAAAGCTTTGTTAGGCTAACGAGCTTGTTAAGAGGTCAGCTCGTTAAGTGTTTAACGACTTTATAGCCAAATACATTGATATTTTTTGTTGAAAATATGTGAAAAGCTAAGCTTTTCACATTTTTTTCAACAAAAAATATTGGCATATTTGAGTTATTAATGTTTGAAATTTTAACGTCTCGTTAACTAACGAGGTCGTTAGTTTTTAACAACCGGGCCCAGATGGCTTACGCCCATCGTTGTGGTTCCCATTTGAGAACTTTCAATTAAGCAAACGAGTAGTAATTCGCATATAAGGTGAATGGATAAAATTTCAAAGGAAGCAACCTTTCAGATTTCGTTTTGCCCTCCTTTTCAGCGGGGGTCAACTTTAAAAGAAAAAAATAACTCCCTTGGTGTAAATTCTTCTTTTTTTTAAATAGCAGATCCGTTTTTGGAAGGGCTTGCCGCTCAACGAAGCAAACAGGTAGTCTCGAAGATCGGCCCCACTTTTTAAAAATACCCATACACCTTATGAGCTTACGAAAATCAGTCAATTATATGAATAATCGTTTTTGTTGGTGTTCTAATTCTCCAAGAAGCTCATCGGAACGTATCCGTGCACTGAGTCTCTCTATCAGTCAACGTTCGCCCAAAAATTGACAATTTAAGGTGGAATACGACAAAACCGAAATTTTAGGTTTCTAGTCAAACAATTAATCATCACAAACTTCAGTCATTTGTGACTCACTAAATGACTTTCTTTTTAGCATTAAACGAACAACTTCTATTTCAATGACGTCATGAAAATATGATGGTTTGACGTTTCTTAAGCAAAGTTTATAGCTGTCAGATCCGCATTAACCGGCATTGCTCTGCAGCCCGTTGAGGTATTGAAATATATTCCATACCAAAGTACGTGCCATGAAGAGATCCATAAAGCTGTGATATATGGAACTTAATCCTTCAATACGGCGGAAATTACCGATAGCGACTCACGGGTTTGTCCGAGAGCTTACCTGTTCAAATTCTGTCGAGTGCCATATGCAATTACATTGGAATATAATATAAAATTCTAAATTAAATACATATATGATATTACGAAAATGATTTCCTACCCATTACAAGTTAATTGATGCGAACATAGATTCTTATTTAGCTGTTGAAATTTGCATATATCTTTTCAATTAAAAATTGAAATAGAGGAAAAACGTCTCCTAAAAATATATTCCAAGTTTTGATATGTTTACAAGAAATGTGAAGTTGGAATATTGATGAAATAAGATTAAGATTTTACGTTGTAAATATTTCTCAAAGCAGATTTTTGTAAACTATAGCCTCTCTTCAGATAACGTTGATTTTTAGCGTCAAACTAAAATGGGCGCTCAGGGCGATTTTCGACATATTTTTTTAATTCTGATAAAACAACGTCGGGTTAGTCTAGAAAATGTATGAAATGAAAAAAAAACGAAAAAATCGAAGAAAGATCTCATTCCGTTTTCTAGTCAGAAAACCAAATAGGTCAGGGGTTCATTTTTTCCTGTTAAGCCTTGTTCGCGAAAAACGAGTTTCGTAAGAGTCTAGGAATAATCTCTCATACACGTTGAAAGAAACGACATCATCAGAACAGGGGTACAGTAAACAAATCTACTTTGTGAAAAATTTTCACGGTGAAAACTTCAATTTATTTAAAAATTACATGTAAACATACTTCATTAAAACGTATCCGGCAAAATTTCTGATATATATTTCACCTTTTCTCTAGCTAAGCTTTTATATGAAATTATGCAATTGTCAGTGGCAAATGAAATGTCATATTTGCCTGAATCAAGACAAAATGCAGAAATATTTGAAATAAGTAATAACATATCTTTAAAAGCCTCTTGACGGCTCGCACTTTGGTATGAAATTTATCACAATATCTTAACTGAGAGCAAAACAAATGCGAAAATAATAATTAAGCGCTATTTATTTTGCATAAAAAGCGTTAGTGCCTCACATTTTAGTTTAAACATATTTTATTTCAACAAACTGTAGATATACAATATTTTACAAGATACAATACTAATTAGGATGAGAACGGAAGCTAGTAGCTTATTTAGTTCTTCTCCTTAAGTTCTTATTTAGTTCTTCTCCTTCTGCCTCACATTTTCATGACGTCATAGAAAACAGTATATGTTTCACGCTTAAAAGAAAATAATTTCTTAAATTAGAAAATGCTGAACGTTTTTGATTATTGGTCTTTTAACATGAAAACTGAAAAGTTTGGTTTTTGTCCTATTCCACTTTAAATACTAGAAACCAAATCGCTAAATGTGATAACGTTTCCTTTTAAAAGGAAAGGCTTGCCGAGTTAGCGCTCTTTGTTTCTGAAATACATGTAGGTCCATGTTTGTGGCATTTTGTGGTTTATGGTTTGTGGTCTTGGGAGATGGTATCTTACTTGGAGACACGTTCTTCATTTAAAAACGTCCACAACTGTAGTAAACAATGAGGTTACGCTACATTTTGGCTGTTCTGACAATCATATGATAACCTTCAGTGAAAAGGTCAACTAATGATATATATTTCATAAAAGCATTTAAAAATAAGAATTTTCATATTCTCTTATGTATTGTTATATAAGAAATTTTAGGACATTAGAAGATTTACTGGGAGTTTTTTTTTTTTTTTTTTTTTTTTTTTTTTTGTGAAACTAAGCAGAACTGTGCTGTGTACTGTGGAGCAAATGGACTACACATAACTGGTGAAGTGTAATGAAAATAGTCCAAAGGGTATTCAAGTTACAGAGTGGAAAAGAAAATGTTAATGGACGTACTAACATATGGACAGAGACAGATGGACGGGAATTTCATTGCTATATTTCTTGAACCGTTCGGTTAGAACAAACTTATGTTTATTATCAGATCGTCATGTCTTGATGTTGAAAAAAATACATCTTTCATTGGGAAAGTACTTTTACAAGCCCCTTACATGTAAGATGATATATGGTTCTTGACTTCTGATATGAGAAAGAAATCGTGGAAGTAGTTCGTCTTACTAGCCTCATTTGTGACAGATTGGTAGGAAAAATCTTACTGTTCGCAAAAATGGCTATTATTACAAGGGGAGACAACTTTTGTGACTGTTTGCCTTCCTTCTCAAACAGTTGCCATAGATCATCTGCAAATATTCAGCCTATTCTTTTTGGTATTTTGTCATCACTGAGTTCAGTTATAAGTACTGGTTAAGCCTGTGATATGTTGTTGTTGTTCAGAATCAGAATTGTTTACTGATGATACGTCCAAGGACAATTACTCACCAGGACCTGTGAATCAGGGAAGCTAGTCCCTAGCCCTTATAAGAGAAGTAAACTTAGTAACTGAATCTTCTGCATCCTCGGCAGCAGAAATAAGTGAATTTTCCAGGGAATTCCAATCTCTAATAGTCTGGGGGAAGAAACTGGACTTGTAAATGTCAGTCCCAGCCAATGGGGTTTGAAATGTCAGGGAATGATGGCTCCTGGTACGCCTACTTGGGGCAACAAGGTCATTTATGGGTATACTGGCTGCACCCCTCAGACCTTTGTAAAGCATTATGAGTCTACTATCTTTCCTTCTCTTTTTTGGGGATTACCACTTAAGTTTCTCCAGAATGCCAGTCATACTCCCAGTTTCATATGTGTAATTTCCCGTTACAAATCTAGCTGCCCTTTTCTGCACCTTCTCAACTTCATCTTGAAGAAGTATACTTTGACGGTCCCAAACTGAACTGCCATACTCCAGGACTGGACGCACCAGTCCCTTGCATGCTGACTAAAACAGATCGTGTTGTGTTATTGTTATACGTCCACGGTAAACAGTTACATGTATGTTCATGTCAGGTCCGTCAGTTACTAGTAATGTAACAATATTCCTGGGCAGGCTTAGCCATCCTAAGCGGTCAACTAGTACTAATATACTTTCGCCAGTAACTGACAGCTGCCCTTCTTGACTCAGCGGAAGCGGAAACGAGAGTAAGTGGCCAGACCGTATATCGAACCCGGGACCTCTGTTTTTTGTTTTTTTAGTCAGACGCGCCACCGACTGCACTACTAGTACGTGGCTCAGCAAGCCTGTGGTATAGAGTATAATTGGTAATTGGTCATGATTACAAATCAATGAAGGAATTAGTGTATTTTGTTGTTTCCAAATGTGTTTGTTTTCAAAATCTTGCGTGTTGTCCTTGGTAATCACATATCTTGTCATTATATAGGGATTTAAAGTCTCCATAGTTCTATCAGTGGCCAAAACGTCTAAACTAAAATCATTGTAAAAGGTGGTTCAACCTTCAAGTTTGACAATAAAATGTAGGTTGATGTGTGTATTTTGAATCATATAACTGGCAAAAAGTAGAGAAAACAAGTTTATGAAAAATAACAAATCGCTCCACAAATTTAAATTTCTTGTTCTGGTTTCCCGTCTAGCAATGCTATATAAACATAGGCGGGCTAGTGATTGGGACTCCACGCCAGTACATTGTATTTTTACCATTTTATTGAACTTAATGAAATCCAAAGTAGGTCATTTTAGTTGCCAACCAAAATGACCCAAATAAGTTTTCAAACCCTGTTTATGTGAAACTCAATGATGTTTTATTTGTTTAAAGCTGGCTGATAATGGTCATTTACACTGACGAAACTATACTGAGAAGATTGCAGCGATACCTCATGATAAAAGTTTTCACGCTGATAGAGCAATGGGGCCTTTAATGCAAAAAAAAAGAAGTCTTCTATATTTTAGTAGTTGTTGTTTTGTTGTTGTTTAATTGTTTTACGTCCACGACACCACACTATTCCTGCGTAGGCTTAGACCTCCTAAGCGGTTAACCAGTACTAAGTGCACATACTTTCATCCGCCACTGGCAACTGCCCTTCTTGAATCAGCAGAAGGAGAAACGAAAGTATGTGGGCAGACCGAGTATCGAACCCGGGATCTCTGGCTCTTGAGTCAAAACGTGCTTCCGACTGCGCTACGTGGCCTGTCCCCTCTAACTTTTAGTAAGTTTTATACAAAAAGGAAGGTAACTGTTAAAATTGCATAGGCCTAGAAAAGGATGACTTGATGGCAGTTGTCAATCGGAACACCGCTCGGCCAATTCCGTGACTGAATTGGCCGAGGAGTTCCGAATGGGCAGTTGTAAGATACTGTTATCTTCCCATACATGTTGTGTTTCCTGGAATGATTTTTTTCAATAAGACACTTACATGAAACTGAATTGCAATGTACGTTTATGAAAAAATAAGAAACTGAATTTCAATGTACGTTTATGAAAAAATAAGAAATAGTATCTAGATAATACGATCAAACACCTTGTCAAGAAATCCTGAAGGAGGCGTACCTTCATTGGCAGAATCTATGTCAACACAAGACATATCAACATTACTACCCAATTATGAGGATTTTTTTTAAAGAGTCTGCCATGTTTTGCCCTAAATGACGCTTTCTATCTATCATGGTCAGCTTGTTTGTGACTTTAAAAAATTTAATGTATTTTACATGAAACAGGAAATAGGAGATAAAAGAGTGACGTCACTGTTAAGACACCTGGAGGATTCCCCGAGTATGGTTGCAGAAAGATTGATACAGTATTATAATATACAGCTAATGCGCGTGATTGTTTGTGTAAAATATGAATTTAAAACTGGACAATTTTAATGTTTTAGACAGATAATATGTAAGGCTTACATTTGCTTTAATGAAATTGAATTTCATGATTCATTTGCGTGCTAAGATGCTTCAATAGTATATATGTATATTTTTCTTTCTATCACACATGTTAATAGTGCAAATTTATAAAAGGCTAGATGATGTAGCGTGTAAAGAGGGAAACGGAAAATACAACGAATGGACAAACGGACAAACAAACCATTAAATAAATGAATGACTTAATAAATGGCAATGAATCGATGAATGACTCAGATTCATATCTTTTTCTTTTACATTTCTTAGTTCAAGCTTTTGAACTTCGTGTAACTTTCAATACCCAAATCCGGTGTACCTAAAACCAGTAATGTCCAGTAGTGTACAGTAATGTCCAGTAATGTACAGTAATGTCTAGTAGTGTACAGTAGTGTACAGTAGTGTACAGTAATGTACAATATTTTATGCCCTAGTGACGTTATTCAGGGACAGTAATATCCGGTCCTGTCTGTTTGTCTGTCTATCTGTCCGTCTTCATGTCTGTCCGATCGTCAAACTTCTGGGATAAAGTTAAACCAATCATTAACTTCTGCAATTTTCTTTTTCAAACTTTTGCACATGTTGTGGACATAAAATCATGCAATTGGCTTTTGACTTTTAATAAAAGCAACATTAACATAATTAATTAAGGACTTTTGAACTTGGTCATTTTAAGCAACGTAGAGCTCTCATACTCAGCTCCCGAATGTTTCTTTGTTGATATTATGAAAATATGTTTTTGTGTTTTTGACGGAAATAATAGAACTTTTGATAACATTGTGGGCTGTTGAACTTAGTATTTTTGAGCAACGTATTTGCAGTTTGGAGTTTTTGCTATTTCAGTTTTTTTCCACAACATATATATACACACTACAGCATGAAAGTTTTAGGATTATAAACGAAAGCATGTTGCTTATTTAGTTCTTCTCCTAGCGTTAATGCATTTGCAAATGTTATATGGCAGAAAAGTAGTTGTAAGTGAAAACAAACTATAGAAGTGTACAATAAACTCTCACACACGCACAGTCACATAAGCGACCACACACTCACGTGCACATTGAAATGCAAGTAAAGAATAAATGGAAACAATGCGCCAAGCGAAATAAATGGATGAGCGGCATCACACGGAAACTGACCTCATGGCATGCACAAACATAAGATACTCAAATCAGCCTGTGCATCTACACAGTTCCGACACACTCCTCCAAGTTTCCATGAAAATGTAAATCACAGGGACTACATTAACACTGTAGTCTGCATATATATTTACCGTCTTACCATTTACGATTGACAAACTAAATCAGATGGAGGGCTGGATGGATGTCTTGTGATTTTACGTCCTTTTTAACAGTATCTCAGTCATATCAGGACAATGGGTAATGATAATGGAAGGCTTTGTGCAGTGGAACCAAGTTTACGATTGAAAAGATTCCCGCCTACAGCGGGGTTCGAACCCGGGAACGCTAGATCAGCAGGCCAGCGCTTGAGCTACTGAGCTATCGAGGCTTCTTACAAATTATATTTAAATCATATTGACAGTAAATATTTCTTTATAAACCGTATTGTTATTGTGACATTTTGGGGGGGAGGGGGAGGGGGGGCGGGGGGATGGGGACGGTGTCTAACTTTATTTCAAAATCCTTTTGAAAACATTATTCCAAAAATTCGGCCTTGATTATGATTGTATTGCTTCGAGTGTTTTACATACAGCATTGATGCATTTGTGAAAACGGTTTGCAGAATGTTTGGAATTTTTGGACGGGTGCATGGAATTTGGGGGTGTTTCATAAAATTTAATTAAATGCAGTAAGACTACGACCGCGTAAAAAAGATTTGATCTATAATGCGTTCTCGAGGCAGAAAGGAAAATTCTAATGTCGATAAAAAGTGCAAATAATATATGGTCTATTTATTTTATACTTTATCTCATTTTTCCCCTCTCCTTAATTATTTTTTTTCGATCATTTTCGTAAACGAAGCGTGATTTTTAGCGTTATAGTATTGGTGGCAGTAGTTCGCAGAGGGGAGTAATAATTATCAGGCAGGTGTCAATTTGTTGCACAAGCTCCAACCTGGGTAATGAGATTCGTCGAATCGGCGTGAGGATACGGGGAGGGGGGAGGGGGCAATTTATATAACTTGCTCAATTAGTTTGCAGGTGCGCGTAGCTGTATACTTCAAAAAACGTTTCACAGCAGTGACCTATATATATGTATTTATAGGTCACTGTTCACAGCAAGAGATCTCTGCTGCTATGTTTAAACAAATGCCGAAGCATGATAGATATACGTTATGAATAACAAAAAGTTAATTCGTTAAAAAATACATACAGATATATGCAGTATTTTCAAGATCAGAATATGAGAAAGTAATGTATATGAAAATAAATGGGAAAGTAAGAGACGGCCCGTTATACATTGAAATACTGACTCCAAGGGCTGCAAAACAAAATAACCTTAGTTGTGTTATTGTTTAACGCCCACGGTAAACATATATGGTCATGTCGGTACGGTCAGTTAACCTAACTATACTATTCCTGGGCAGGCTTAGACCTCATAAGCGATTAACCGGTACTAAATGCACTAAATGAAAGTACCTGGTATCGAACCCGGGACCTCTGGCTTATAAGTCAGATGCACTACCGACTGCGCTACGCGGCCCGACCCCCAAAATAACCTACTAACCAACTACATGTATACTGTGCAAAAATAAAAACTTCAGAGTTTTTATTTCACATTCTCGGCCATTCTAGCAAACATTTAATTTAAATATGGATTATTTCGGGTTGGACAGACGTCTGCTTATGAATTCAAATTATGGACAATTATTCGTGTCTGTACTGCCCGGAGTCATTTCACTTTTTCTTATTTTAATAAATCAGACCTTAATTTTTGGTTTGCGCTTGCGTAGAAAATGTTTTCTTGTACACAATAATTATTAGTTTTAGCAATCACGCCCTAAAATAAAGTTTAAAGATTCTAAACGTTCAAATTGCCTCCCTTTGAATTAAAAATTCTCAAAGCCGACCATTGATTAGAAGCGTGTTAAAACGGCAGTTTCAGAGAGAGAGAGAAAACTAAATTCTCGAATTCTCGTTTGAAGACCCAAATTGCTCTATATATGGTATATAAATTCATGAAATAATTCATCGGAAGGTATTGCTGCAAGATTCTCACTGCAGAATTATGGTAATAATGCAGACTCTGAGCAGCACACACCTCTTTGCAGGCCAATATAAACGGCCAGATATGCTCAAATGCATGTCCATTACATCACAAGTGAACAAAAAATTAACTGAAACACACAGCAATAAGCAATAGCAAAAGAAAACAAAATTTAAAGTGGCTTGGTCTACCTGACCGCAGTACAACTAAGGAACATAAAATGTAAATACACATATACAGTGCTTCAGACATGAGGGGCATTTGATGACAACTCTGTGACAATCCCTCCTATCTTCAAATAAAAACATATATCGTGACCCCTCACCAGAACCATTTTATTTAGATGGCTTTAGTGTGGTGCCACACCACTCATTTCCACGGACAACTATCCCAAACCTATCCATAGATAAGAGGGGTACTTGAGGACACCTCCAAGACAATCCCATCCATCTTTGACCAAAAACATATATTGTGACTCCCCACCAGAACCGTCCTATGAGACGGCTCTAGTGAGGTGCTACCACATACATTTCCACAAAAAAACTGCCCTCATACATCCCCAACTAATTCATGAAATAGTTCATCGCAAGGTATTGCTGCAAGATTCTCACTGCGTTTTCGTCATTGTAAATGACCGTGATTAGCCAACTTTAAACAAAATGAAAAAAAAAACTTTCACATTGAAAGTGTTGAAAAATGATTTGAGTCGTTTTAGTTGGCACCTAAAATGACCTACTTTCTTCAATATTATAATGTTGAATAAAATGGTAAAGATTCAATGTTCATGAGTCGGGCCCAAGCCATTGTCTTGGTTTTGTTTACTACATTCCCTGACCAATGGCATTTTCTCATGTATCCTAGAAGAGCGGTTTATAATTTAAAAAAAACCAACAAATAACAATTTTTCCCCTATTATATGACTCAGTAAGTGCACATTAAGCGACATTTGATCACCAAACAGGAAGTTTGAGCTGCTTTTCATTTGAATTGTGTTTTGTGATTAGATGCTTTTATATGGACACTTTAAAGTCTCCATGGTCCTAACAGTGATAAAAACGTCTAAACACAAAACATCATGATCATTATGTGGGTTGATTGCATATATTGAGTCATATAACTGGTAAAATTACGGGAAACATGTTCTAGGAAAAAAATGACAAATTGCTTCAAAAAATGTTACGCAATATAAACAAAAGCGGAGGACTGGATTGGACCAAACGCCAGCACATTGTATTTTACCACTTTTAATATTCAAGTTTATGATTTCGGAAAGTCAGTCTAGTTGCAAACTAAAATGGCCTGAATCATTCTTAAACCATTTTTATGAGGAAGTCGATGATGTTTTATTCGTTTAAAAGTTGGCTTTTAACGGTCATTTACAATGACGAAACTATAATGAGAAGCTTGCAGCGATACCTCTCATGGAGTTTTACCACTGATAGAGTAATGGGGCCTTTATTGTACTCGACCTTGGCTTTCTCACATATAACCTATGGAAGACTCGAACAACACCGATGAGATTCCCAGTGAAAGAGTCAGTACTTTCATATACGATACATTTTTTCCTATGAAAGTTTCCATATTTGATTTACCTCGGACGTCTGGAAGTTGGGTGATGGTAATTGAGCGTATTAACTTATCAATTGGTTGCAGAAGATAAGGTAATAGACCCCATACAGTGAGGTTGTTAATAAAGTGCCGGTTATAAATTAGTGTCATTAATGTTTTGATACTTCAAAATAAATGATAAAATGAAATTCATAAGGATAGATTTTAGTTCCGATTTTTTTTATTAATCTCATTTCGTTCGCTAGAATTTTAGGTTTCTGATTTACAAAAGGTTCAATCGCTTTGTTCGCTCGAAATTAAGTCGATTGTTGCTGTCAGAGAGTGGTTTTTCCCCCTTCCCCCCGGAAAAATGGCTATAGGAAGGACGACTATATAGTGGATTGTCCGGACCTCATAGAACCACTTTTCCCCCATAGTCCTTTTTCCCCCACCTGGAAATTGGCTTTTAGTGAATTTGGTACGCTATTGGTATTTTGCGGAATAGAACCAAACGAAACGGAATGGAACAGAGACATTTTACGGAATTAATCGCATGGGAAATGTATCAGTACTTCAAGGGAGATAATAAACGTGAATAATTCCATAAACATCAATATGCAAATTTAGCAACCATATTTTTATAATAATCAATAATTACTAATGTAATGAACGAAGTGGCTGCTCGGCGCCCCGTTACTGCGGCTATGGATTCGTTCCGCTGAGGTGCGGGGGCAACGTCGATGAGAATTGAAATACTACTGCTGTCGCAAATATTTATATACGTATACATACGCATGCAAACTAAAAGGAAGTTGTACGAAAGTGCGTCCATGATGTTTGATATAGTAGGAAGTTTATTACATTGAAAATGATAATCGGACGTTCGTCCCGATAGGAGTCGAGCCCACGACTTCTGCATGAAAAACGAACACTAGTCCAGGCACTCCGCTGCGCGCACGCACAGATAAACGCTTGTACAAACACAAAATTATACAAATTTATGCACACAACCACGTACACTCATAGCCGTTTTCGGGCTAATATGAAAAAGAAAAATGCCTGCCTGTTTTCCCAAAAACAAAAATAAGACGGACTGGATAGACACAAGCATGCGGTTCTAGCATCTGTAATCAATCAATATTTTACGGACAGATACTCGTATTTCTGTTTCAGTTATAAACCTCACTATTATAATTGGAGAAGGAGCAAATTCCATTATGTAGCGTGTTTTACTGCAATCATATTACCAGGGGGAAAATCCACTATGGAGGGGAAAAACGGCTATGCAAAAACACGTATAGTAGATTTTCCCCGGGAAAAATTGACTATATAGTCATATTTCCGGGGGGGAATTCTACTATATAGCCATTTTTCCGGTGGGAATTTCTACTATGGAAAAATCATAGCCATTTTTCCGGGGGGAAAACTACTAGGGGGGGAAAGCTACTCTCTTACAGTTGCAACCACTTCAAAGCACTATGCGCAGTAATTCCCTACAGTAATTCCATAATAAAATTGACGGCTTGGTATTTAGAAATGTAATTTGCATAGACGCATTTGCTCCTTCATAACACTTCAGTCACAAAAAAATAAATAAAAAATGTATTTAAATGAAAAACTGAAATAATAATAATAAAAAATAATAAATAAAATTAAGTATTCTGAAATCTTATGAAACCTTATTGTGCGTTTTATTGAAAACGTCACAGTGCTATGTTTCCTTTAAAGTTAAAAATTAACATAGCATTCTTCAAAACAAATTTATCTTATTAATCTTATTTATTTATTTTGTAGAAATGCGTTATTTTTCCAGAGCCTACAGTAAAATTGGTCATGTTTTAATAAGAACAAAAGCAGAATCACAAAATTCAACATTAATATTCCTGTTTATAAAAACTAATTTAATCCAAGCAAAAGGCGTTATTAAATAAACAACGTGCTGAACTTGGGGCAAAAATAACAACATTTTAGAAATCGTTAGTCAAGTTATGCAAGAAAAATATTTCAAAATTAAATATACATTACTGTACATTACTGTACACTACTGGGCATTACTGTACATTACTGGACATTACTGTACACTACTGGACATTACTGTTTTTAGGTACACCCTTAAAATCAATATTTTAGGTGGCATTTACTTGTTTTAGGAAATAGCTAAAAGCTTACACTGAAACGAGATGAAATGCGAAATTCAATTTTAGCATTTAATTATCGTTAGCATTAAACTGTTCTTAACTTGTTAGATCTCGCATTCACAAAATACGATATATACTTTTATCATAGATACTCTAATAAAAAGTATCTGAGTCTGTATCCTATGTTAATTTTCTGAATTAAAATTATTTGTTTCCTGGTGTATAATTGTATCTTCGCTATCTCCTGTGGATCCTTTGACCAAGGACGTCTTATCATAGTTCAAAAGGCGTCGCTGGTGTCCTATGGTGACAATTTGAAATAAACATGTATCTAGAATAAACGGTTTGTGTGCCGAGTGCGGCTAATTATCCGTTAGCACAAACGTATGGCTTCCTCTATTTTATTATTTTTTTCTTTCTTTCTTTATTGTTTATAAGATTTTAAGAAATCGCAACCATAGATATTATTATTTCTATTGTTTTTATTTTTAGATTTCTTGTCCCTCAAACCGATCGACATTTTACAGTAATTCCGCTGAAGTTCTCTTAGATATAATATTCTAATTTTTATTTATTCATTTTTTTTTTCATCTTATCCCATTTATACTAATAAGTATACTTTATGGTAGAAAAGATTAAGATACTGATCTACAGTATTTTCATTTTATTCTGTTGTTTTTTGTGTCTTTAACACAATATTTCGATAGCTACATGGGGGTCAAACAGGGGGAACCGCTGTCTCCATTACTTTTTATTTTGTTTATTAATGATATGTCTACTTCACTTAGTGACGACACCGCTGAGGTTATAAGCATTGATGAACTGCAAATTTTTCTGCTGTTGTTTGCTGATGACACCGTTTTATTTTCATATACACCTCTGGGTTTACAAATATTGTTGAATAAATTACATGCTTATTGTCTTAGTTGGAACGTAAAAGTAAATATTGATAAAACGGTGGTTTTGACATTTAAAAAGGGCTGTCGTGTGGAAAATGTTGATATATATTATAATAATGAGCGACTAAAAAATGTCGCAAAGTTTACTTACTTAGGGGTTACATTGTCTGCAAATGGTAAAGTTTATCAAGCACAAAAAACTTTATCTGATCAAGCAATGAAAGCTTTGTTCTCAATAAATTCTTTGTTTGATTCAGTGTCACTTAATGTTTCTGAGAAAGTTAAGATTTTCGATACAATGGTTTTGCCTATTTTGTGCTACGGATGTGAGATTTGGGGGTTTCATGCCGCGCTTGATGTTGAACGAGTACACTTAAAATTTTTAAAGCAACTTCTTGGTGTAAGAACACAGACTTGTAATAATGCAGTATACGGGGAGGTCGGAAGGGTACCGCTGTCTGTTATACGCAAAATAAGAATATTAAAGTTTTGGTTCAAGATTATGAAAAACCCGAATTCGCTTTTACATAAAATTTTTCAAGACCAAATTGCTAATAGTTATTCGGATAGTTGGGCATCAAAGGTAAAGCAACTTTTAAATGAACTAGGATTCAGTTTTCTGTGGAATAATGATAATATTACATATTTGCAGCTGACACGCATTATTGAAAGGGTTTATGACCAATATTACCAAAGTTGGTATGAAGCTGTAAGAAAATCAAGTAAATTATGCACATACAGTATAATCAAAACGAAATTTGCTGCAGAAAAGTACCTTAACTGTGTTACAGACGGTAGGCACAGATCTGAATTAGCTAAGTTAAGGTGTTCTGCACATAAGCTAGCTGTGGAAGAGGGTAGATACCGAAATATTGAAAAGCAACAAAGGTTGTGTGTTTTTTGTCAGATGTCAGTGGTAGAAGATGAATATCATTTCTTACTCACATGTCCTTTTTACCGTGAAATACGTATAAAATATATACCCAGGTACTATCATTCATGGCCAAATATAAACAAATTTAAATTGTTGCTTACCACTGAAAAAACAATCGTTCTGAAAAAATTAGCTAATTTTTTATATCTTGCAAAACAGAAACGCGAAGAAGCCTTGGGCGATCTTGCAACTGATTAATGTACGTAGAAATTGTATGACTTATAACTTATCTGAATGGTACGATTGTGTTAGGGCGGATGGGATTGGCGTTGTCTCGGCGTTTAATAAACGTTGAGACAGCACTGATCCAGTGCTGAATAATATAATTGTGTTATTTTTTATAAAACTCATTAGGATAGTTACCAGTGCGGACGCCTAGTGGTAACTGTATCGCTTCAAGGTCACGGGAGCGTTTGACGCTGCGTGGGCTCGAGGCGGTGCAGCTGCGGCGCTCTGGTATCTCGTAAAATACCGACAATTATACAATTTGCTTAACTAAGAAATAGTAGTCAGAGGATTCCCGGCGTTGAAGCAGCGCTGAATCAGCGTTTATTCAGCGTCATGGCGTTGAATCAACGTTGATTTTGTGTTGTTTCACTGCTGTGGGCCCAGTGGGTTAATTACTATAGAATATTACTATAAGATTGTAAAATGATTGAACCATCTTGCTATTATTAACGAGAGGGTTGTACTGAGACGGTGTTGACTCGGCGTTTTACTTAGACGTTACTCAACGTATAATTAAGACGTTGACAGCAAAATTCTGTTTGTAACACACGAGAGCAGCTCACCGTTGTATTCATCGTTTCGACGTCGACGCAGCGTTTCGACGTCAACGAAACGTTTCGACGTTGCGTTGACGCCGAAACGGTGACATATTTTGCGTCGTTTGTAATTAGGGGCTGCGCTCACGTTAAAGTGAAAAATTTGTTTCTTACCTGCGAGACAGCGAGTCAATTTAATAATCCACTGACAATGTATATTACACAGAAACCACGTGGTTCATGTAGTGTATTGTGACATAGTTCATTGACTAGTGCGTAGGAATTTCTTTGGATTATAATAATTGGTCAACTGCCTTCAGGCTACAATTTTACGTTTACTATTACTACTACGAATAATGAATGAATTATTTTACGTTTGTGTTCACCTTGCTGCAATGCGTGGGAGTATTTGGTTGTAATGTGTTTGTAAAATATCGAGTATCATACATTTCTCATATATGTATCGCCTCATAATGATGAGGGCAATGGACATTTATATGTTTGTGCCTAAATAAATTTCTTTTGACTTTGACTTTTGTGTTTTTTCAGTCGTAGCTATTAAGAAAAACAGTACGGTCAAGTTGATGGGTATACTCAAATACGCGTTTTACTAGATGAATTCAATTAATTAAATGATTTCTTTTTCGTATGACAGGTGACTAAGACCTTATTTCCAATTGTTTTAAATCGGTAGCTATTTATTCGCACTTATTTTAATTATCTTTTACGCATTTTCGCGATTCACGTCAGACTATCCCATAGAAAAACACTGTCCGCTGCTAATCTTTTGCTAACCAAGCTACCCACATGATCATCCGATGACGTCACTGCGGGAATTCCCGTTATCTCCTTTAATCTTGATGTCAAAAGCTGTCAATTTAATTGTCTGAATTATTCAACATAACCATGCCAAAATTTCCTGGACACTGTGATGACCATCTATAACTCTATGAGTCTATTTGTAATTGTATTTGTGTAATTATGTGTGACTGGTGGCAGTCCTATGACTGGATTTTATACTAGTAAAATTGATTTGAAATAGATATACACCTTTCCTATAAATCGATTCAGTCGCGCACGAGTTATCTACCGAAGTAGACTGTGACGTCATCTATAGGATATGCCATATAATTCAGTACAACTGCAAGCACACATAACATGCATAAAGCAGACGTTTTGTAAATGTAAACTGCAAAAAAATCATTGAAAGACCAAATTAAAGTATAATTGCCCCGTTTTCAAGTAACATTTTTTATTTATATATATTTTTATTTATTTTATTTTAATATCATATTGAGAATCCCGACAAGTCGCTCTTGATTTTCATGACCCCTTTCATCGACGCCGTCAATACATTCACGTTTGTTCAATATAAAAAAGCTACATTTCGTATAGATAAGTTTCGTACATCTGAAAAGTTATTTCCATTTTTCCGACATGCAGATAGTAACTACGTATTATTACCGGACCACGTACCGGACAGATTATAGCGCTGATATTTATAGTTTCTTGTGCGATACACGGATTTAAAAACATCAGCATCAAGACAGTTTTCCGTAAGTTTGAAACCGAGGTTGAATTTATATTATTTTTTCCATCTCTTACTTATCTTCGGTATTATTTATTTGATCGTTTCCATTTCACGGTAGGTGTTCTTAAAGCTGCCTTCCGAACACGTGTCTAGGTAATACACAATCATAGGTGTTTGTTTATTGCGGCAATTCGCGCAATGCGGTGATTACACAAACGAATTCCGTGTCAGCACATTTTGTTGTCATTTTTAGCGTGTGTCTGCTTTATAATCAGCTAATCGTTCGTTTTGTATCTTTTGTAATATCGGTCTGAACATCTTCCGTTATTTTCTTTCTTTTCCTTATGTTTTGGAAGCTGTACTGGTGATACGTATACTCTTTCGATTACGGTAATTTTGGCCCGAAATTTTAGTGGGAAATCTTTTAGTTTAAAACTTTTATGTCAAATTCCCAAAAGCTATAAGTTATAAAGTTTATTTTCGGACAAAGAAAGAGCTAAATATAGTTGGAACAAAATAGTTGTCTTAATCTTAACCGTTGAATGTTAGTTTTGAATATACGGAAAACCGGCATTTATTTGGTTACACAATGAAAAGCAATAGCCTATCCTATAGATGACGTCATAGGCGTTGCAAGGGACAAAACTCGAACAGACTCTGAATTATAGGAAAGGTGTATAGTCATTACTATAGAATCGGACGGGATGACGTCACAGCCCATAGCAACAAGCATCGGAGGTGAAAACAAACATCGTAGCAACCACTATTTGTGCTAAGTTTTCCTGTATTTTTCTCTATTTATAGTTCGGAGTAATCTCTGATATCCCAATGAAACTTTTTCTTATGACGAATAAAACATAGAAAATGTTTGCCAGATGCAATTTTGTCACGAATCAAATAAAAACATTGGATTTTCCATATCCGTTGAATACACTAGTTGACTAGAACTTGGTTCTCCTTTTAGCATCGTTTTATTATTTATAATTCCTATTTTTTTCTGACATTATATTTTTCATTTTTGCTAAATGTTCATTTATCGGGTATTCAGCGAAAGTAGGAATGGAAACTTCAGCAAAAGAAAGTAAAATACCCGATATGTCATACTATGCGAGTATGGAATACACAAGATGTCACTTGTCAAAAGTTGACACTTTCTTAGCAATGGCAGACGTTTAATTTATTTTTTTTCAAATACCTAGACTTTTTTAATCGGTCAAATATATACCTATTGAATCGAAGACAAAGCAAACAGTGTTTTCATCATTAAAATTGATCAAAAAAAAAAAAATTTACACTACTTTGAAAACGAGAGGGTCAGGAAATTCATTGATCAAATATCAAAAATTCTATCTATCTCTTCACAAGACGACTCGTAATATTTAGCCATAATGTCGTTTTGTGCGGTGCTAAATTTAGAATTTAAGATTCCCAATAAAAATATTCCATCAAAATTATTTACAAGAGGCAAATCAGAGGCATGCGAAAACACATACTGTATTGAGCCAATACACATCCTCGCTAGTCAGCAACTTGTGTTCCGTTACTGTACTGTTATAGTCCAATAGATTTATTTGCATTGAAATCGCGAAAATGCGCAAATGTGTAGAATTCTAAATTTACACTCAGTTTCACTTGTTGGGGATGACCGAGAGAATCTACCGTGGTCTCATTCAGAAAACACGGAGATACGACCTCAAAAATGACCTATTTTCAAGAGGTCACCTAAGTTACCTAACACCCCAAAAGAGCCGAATTTGTCAAAAAAATTAACAAAGATTTAATTTTTCAATTTATTGTTGTTTATTTCTACCAAAAAATATTTGGAAAGGACTGAATTAATGATATTTAATAAATTTAAATCAGGGTACCCTTTAGACTCAGAGGTCAACAGACCGCGAGAAAAAATGTGTCAGAATCAGTGCGATAAAATAAATACTCAACGGACATTGTTAATAAAATACATATCAGATATGAAATGCTGAATTATCTGCCTTCTTATACATTAAATAAAAATATTTTATGAGCTTGTTTCTTATAATATGCCATTTATTTATGCATTGTTTGTATGGTGGTTAATCGCAAATGCCGTAAACAAAATGGCGGACTATCGATTGCTTTCACCTCCGGCTGTGGTTGCTATGGGTTACGCTCGAAGTTCCCGGATGAGCCGTCCCACTCTATTGCGTTTTATTGAAAATTCTTTTATCTGACGTGCGCCAGCACGTGATCACCGGGAGGCGGGGAGGGGATACAATAGCAGACCCCCATTTTGAAACAAAAGACAGACATTGTTACTTCGCATAATAATAATAATAATAATAATAATTATTATTATTATTATTATTATTATTATAAATAGATTGAAATTATGTATTGTATTCCAGCTTTTTACCAATCCACAGATTTCATCAAAATTACTGATATAGCAGACAAGTTTAATAAGAAATATTTGAAATGCCTCCTATCGCTCCCTGTGACTACGGCAGATGCGGCTGTCTATATTCTCTCTGGTACGATACCAATACAAGGAATGATTGATCAGCGGACTTTGGGCTTCTTTGGTAGCATATGTCGTCTGCCTGACAACTCGTTAGAGAAACAGTTGGCAATCCGCCAGCTTACAGTCAAACCAAGTGATAGCAGCAGTTGGTTTATAGCAGTCAAGAGACTCCTAGTTAAATATGATCTGCCAGATGGCTTTGAGCTTCTTATTAACCCATTATCAAAGACAACCTGGAAGAAAAGAGTTAACGATGCTATCAACAAATACTGGACCACAACCATTTTATCTCAAGCTGCTCTCTATCCAAGTCTATGTTGGCTCGGTGTCAACTCCTATCAGCCAGGCAGTTGTCACCCTCTGGTGTTATTGACCGGTGATCTCAGAGAAGTTCCTCGTCTTGCTGTCAAACTGAAAATAGCTACCGGTACTTACATACTACAGACTACAAGGGCGGCATTCAACCAGAACCCAGTCAAACCTACATGTTTGGTATGCAACATGCAAGATGAAACGATGCAACATTTTCTGCTTGAGTGCTCCTCTTTGGATCCTGTTAGAGAACCTATCCTGACTCAAATTGCGCAATTGTGCAGGCGCAATAATATAGACTGTAACTCTATAGACATTTTACAATTACTTATTGATTGCTCTGCCTGTGAAGCAGTACCTGACAACCTATACAGTGACATTGAAAAATTATCTAGAAAGTTATGTTACTCCCTCCATACTGAACGTTACAAAAGACTATCCCTAGTCCCGAGAAGATCCAGGAAAAAATAGAACTTATTTTCTGATATGGAAGCCGTCGCACACCTCAGCACGCTGACCTAACTGTGAATATTATTTAAGCTGTAAATAGGGTGATGGATTCATCATTTTAAAATTGGTATATGGACATTCCTACATCAACAACAACAGTTCTACTCAAGAAGAGGTGTGCCTATCTGAAGGCAGAATTTATACAACAACAACAACAACAACATGGCGGAGAACGTTAGGTCAGAGGATGTCCTTGGCGAAAAATGGGATCATTGCCTTACTGATACAGCCATCAAACTAGGTACTTGGGTTTTATTTGATCGAAGCAATGGCATTTTAATTTTTCATGAACATGTCTGTCTCGGTCTTCCATAGTGACGAAAAAATCAGCCAAAGTAATGAGAAGTCACGGTTAATTATTTTCGTACCTGTATTATTCGCGTCAGGACGTTTCGTTCTGTGGCGCATGTCCAGCTCAGTATCAACCAAGTTATAACGGAAAATGCAGCTGATAACACGGACACTTACGTCATCGAACTTGCACGAGCAATAGAAGCTGACGTAAGTTTAGATGACATAGAACGTAGTCATCGTGTTGGTAAACCACGGTCATTTGGTAGACCCCGAGACATAATAGTCAAGTTTGTGTCATATCGAGTTCGCAGGAAGGTGTATGGTGCTCGAACCAAAACAAAGGACAAGGGCTACAGAGGGGTATACATCAACGAAGATCTCACTAAATCTAGAAGTAGACTCTTACTTAAAGCGCGCAAGATGGTAAAATTGGGGCAGTTACGCAGTGCATGGTCTAGTGACGGTACAATACTTGTGCGAGACTTGGGCGATACGAAGCACAGAATAGCTTCTGACAGTGACCTTTCCGTGTTCGGCCCTGTGCCCGTCATTGCGGATCAGGCCAATAACCAGGCCTTACAGGGCAGTCTGGGTCTTCCGAGCCCTAATAATACGGAAATGATACAGTGACAGTTTGGTATGCTGATAACACGGTAATGCGAAAACATATTGTAAATAACTGTCAAATAACCGTAAGGTGGATTAGGCTTACAGAAGACATTGCTTGAAATGGAATAGATCGCGCACTAGCAGCTTTTTTATTATTATGCTTTCGGCAAGGCTGACCATCGCAATATGGGCCAGACATGTCTAAATATACATTGGCGATCAAGAACAGAGTATGGCCCGATCAGACTAGACAATGGTCTGATCGGACTGTGATCTGATCGGGATCTGCTCGGTTTACGATTGGCTCAGGTCTATTCCACCGGGCAAACACTGGTGAGTCTGTATTGAATCAGCCCTGACTCGACGTCATGACGTTTGGTCAGGGCTGTTTCGATGTTGATTCAGGAGTTGGTGCCTTGTGGAATGGTGTGCGTATCATTCTAGTTGGGCAATTACCCGACACCTATACCTGTTACACTATTTATCAAAAGGTAACAACTTATCATACTGTATTATTTTATCTTGATTAATATTAAAGAACCATAAATATATGTATATAAAACAAATATGCATACACATTCTTTCTTGTTTAGAATGTCTGCACATTAAACACATATGTCTGTATTTCAGAAGTCTGTAACCTACTCACCTAGCCACATCTACAACTCTACATTTCAACGCTACATGAACATTTTACATATCTGCCTACCCAAACAGAATACTTCTATATACAAAATTTTATACACAAACATATGCACATACAATTTAACATGCAAACACATTATTTTTGTAAAGAATGTGAACCCATTAAGTATCAATGCCTATTTACCAAAATTTTATAAACTATTCACTAACCTTCATCTGCAGCCCTACCTACCCAGACCTACATAAAAAATCATTGTCTAACTACCTACGCTTCTCACATAAGTCTACTAAAAAATGCACGTACCTAACTACGCTTTATATACGTGCCTATCTACGCATACAGGAATACCTACTAACTAGTATTCGTACATACCTACGGATATATGAATATCTAATATAAAAATGTCTGCCTACATAGTACATGAAATACTCCTGCATACAGAATATCACATATATGAATACGGGAGATTTCAAATACTTGTAAAAGCGCATACACGTACAAGAATTTTTCATACATACGGAAAATTTTAAATACAAGCACAAATACGTACAGATTGTTTCTTATACATAATGTAATCCTTATCTTTGCTATCGACTATTAGTAGTTTGTTTTTCTTCTGTTACATATGCTTACTGAAAATGTTCACAAAAATACCCAATCATATGTTTTTGATGGGAAAATGTACTTATGAGACAAACAAACACGTTTTGCTTGCTTAGCTTCTGCACATATATATGGTCGATTTGGGCAGAGTATAGGATTTTTCTGGATGGTAGTGCGGAAGGTGTTTTTAGTAATTGAGCTGCCACATCCGAAGTGCTACCATCTAGTTAAATGTCGTGGTAAATAACTTTTTAAATCTGCTCATGTCGGACTTAGGAATATCTGTGCACTGATATTTAGTGAAGTTTAGGTCTGTAATAGAGAAATTCGTCCCCTGCCGGCACACACCGTTGAAACGGCGTTGCATGGGCGTTGATTCAACGACGTGACGTTGAAGCGGCGCTTATTCAGCGTTGTTTCGATGTTTTGTGCCCACTGGGCTACCACAAGATACATTGCTATTAATGTTGATAAATCATAAAAAGTTACTTTTTTTTCATACTGGCATGAGCTAATTTCGATAGTTTATTTATTTATTTACTCATTTATTTGTTTATTTTTTTTTCATGTCAAGACGCAATCCTAATCTGTCTGAAAATTAATGTATATATGAAATGAAAGGAAGAAAGGAATTTACCCACGTAATAATAATAGTGATGATGATGGTAGTGGTGCTAATATTAATAATAAAAACTACCTAAATTCAAAATAGAAGTGCTTGAGTTGACATAATGACAAGTAGGTGTGGAATGGCCGTATCACTTGCCAGTCAGCCCACGCCTTCTGTTACCAAGGAATAATTGACAAAATTAACAAATAAACATATTACCTAACTTCAACGCGTCGTAAACATTAGAGCACCTTTGCCTTATTATTGCTATTATTATCGTTTCCGGAAAACATTTAGGAATGTTGCTGTGTTCATCTGACCATGTTCTGATGGTCTAAAGCAACCAGCCTTCATGTTTGAAGGGTCATTTAATATTTAATTTTCATCCTGAATTCATTTATTTCATGTACACAAAAAGTACCTGCTCACTTGGTACGAAAGACGTGTCATTGTATTACGTAAAGTATAAACTATAGGATATTTACAAAAGTTCCTATTTAGATCCTCCGAATATCTATCTTCTTTCTGTGTAATGTTGTACTATTTTCTCTTTCTCTTGTTTTGCTTTACTGAGGCTGGGGATCGGGATGGATTACGGTTGCAAGCTTTGGCGAATTGCTGTTCTTATGGCACAGCCTATGTGAGTAAGATGGCGATTGTGCTTTTCTTATTCTCAAGGACAAAAATTTCATGAAAAGTAATACAAAAGGTTCTGTCGCTGTCTTGCGCACGGGCTTGTTTCGTTATAGGTACGTACCAACAGTGATATATATTCTAATCCTTTTATATGTTTGGTGTAAGGCTGATTTTACCTTCTCTTTCTTATCGTCCGTGAAAGAAAATGGCTGCATGGCGGACAAAGTAGTATTTCGCAACTTACTAAAACGCGAAGTGTTAGGAATTAATTACACTACTAATTGTAAATTTACGACCATTTTTATATTATCATTGCTTCATGTCACAATACTTACCTGGATATTAGCTATTTTACTGTTGTCAGGTGACATACATCCGAATCCAGGCCCTGCGTCTTTGTCATCTGTAAGTAGTGGTAGCGACCCGTCGGCAGTGTCATTTTCACCGATGAACTTTACAAATCTTTCGAACCATTTATCATTCGTACATTATAATGTTCAAAGCCTAGTACCAAAGTTAGATATATTAGGCCCAGAGCTTTTCGAATTTGACATTCTTGCATTTTCGGAAACATGGTTAAATCCGTCTTTTTCCACAGACGATCTTCACTTGTATTCGTTTAAGGAACCGGAACGAAAAGATAGAACCGGTGACAGTCATGGTGGCGTCATTATTTATGTAAAAGAAGACATTTATTACAAACGAAGACTTGACCTTGAACCACGTGGCATTGAGTGTATCTGGATAGAGCTAATACTTAAACACAAACATATATTATTTGGGCTATTTTACAGACCACCAAATTCTGATGCAATTTATTATTCAACAATTGAAGACTCCTTTCACCTTGCTATAGACACTGGTATTAAAGATATTATTATAACTGGAGATTTCAATTTCAATATGCTTAATGAACAGTCATCACGGAAAGTTAAAGATTTGTGTAGGCAGTTTTCGCTCTCTCAGATAATAAGCCAGCCTACTCACTTCACTGAAAATTCTTCTTCCCTACTTGACCTATTGCTTGTAAATGACAATAACCATGTTATAACTAGTGGAGTTGGTGACCCATTTTTGCAGCAAGATGTACGGTATCACTGCCCGATATTCGGGGTGTTTAATTTCTCTAAGCCTAAGCGCAAGTCGTACGTGCGACATATATGGAAGTACGACCAGGGCAATTATGAACTACTGAAACATAAGGCGTCTGTTACGGACTGGGACTCTTTACAACATTCAGATATAAACGTTTATGCTAAAAACATTACGGATCACATATTAAGTATAACCGAATCATGCATATCAAATAAAAGAGTAATTATTCGACCATCTGACCCCCCATGGATAACAACTACTATCAAAAGACATATCCGAAAGCGCAAGCGTGCATATCGTAAAGCAAAACAAACAAGTTCTCAAAATCACTGGGAAAACTTTAAGCGTCTTCGTAACCAAGGAGTATCTATGATCCGGGAATCAAAAAAATCATACTTTACGTCACTCTCTGACAAACTTAAATCTGATTCTTTGTCTTCTAAACAATGGTGGACAATCTTGAAATTCTTCATCGCACCAAATTCAAAATCTTCTATTCCGCCTTTGGAAAAAGATGGAGTGATATACTCGGACGACTCAGCAAAAGCGAATGCATTAAATGACTTCTTCAGTGACCAGACTATACTAAATGATAAAAACACGGTTCTTCCAAACCTAATTCCATATGCTGTTGAGAATAGCCTTGATTCCCTTGCGTTTATACCTGATGAAGTTGAATTGATTTTAAATGCGCTTCCACTTGGTAAGGCTGCTGGCCCCGATGGGATAAATAATCGTATTCTCCGTGAGTTATCAAAAGAACTAGCTTCTCCTATTTGCTCTTTTTTCAACCAGTCATTACGTAATGGAGAAGTCCCAGAATGCTTCAAAGCATCTCACGTATGTCCTGTTTATAAGGGTGGTGATCCTTCTGTTGTTTCCAATCACAGACCAATTTCATAACTAAGTAATCTGGACAAAGCCTTAGAAAGACTAGTTTTTAAATATATCTATAATCACTTTCGCGACAACAACATACTTACCTCCTTTCAATCTGGCTTCACCCCAGGCGACTCTACTGTCAATCAACTTACTTACATATATAATACTTTTTGTCAAGCTCTGGACTCTGGAAAAGAGGTCAGAGTTGTATTTTGTGATATAAGTAAGGCATTTGACCGCGTTTGGCATGCAGGTCTTATCCACAAACTCAAGGCAGCAGGAATTTCTGGTGATCTTCTCAGTTGGTTTATTAGTTATCTTGAAAACAGAAAACAACGTGTAGTCTTACCTGGAGCTGAGTCTGATTGGAATTTTATTCATGCTGGTGTCCCGCAAGGATCTATATTAGGCCCCTTACTCTTCTTACTTTATATAAATGATATAGTTACCGACATAGGTTCGAATATTCGTCTGTTCGCAGATGACACTAGTATTTATATTGTTGTCGATAACCCTAATACTGCCGCGGAAACTCTAAACTCAGATCTTGAAAAAATATCAAAGTGGGCAAAGACATGGTTGGTAAATTTCAATGCTACAAAAACAGAGGCTCTGCTGATTTCCGGCAAAACAAACAAGCTCGCACATCCTAAAGTTTACATGTTAGGCCAAGAAATAAACGATGTACAATTTTATAAACACCTAGGAGTATACTTTTCATTATGACTGTTCTTGGCACAAGCACATAGAGTACATCAAGGAAAAAGCATGGATCAGAATAAATATTATGAGAAAGCTCAAATATGAATTAGATAGAAAATCATTAGAAACTATATACATATCATTTATCCGACCCATTCTTGAATATGCAGATGTCCTTTGGAACAACTGCACTCAACAAGAAAAACATGATCTGGAAAAAATACAGTTAGAGGCAGCACGAATCGCAACTGGAACTACAAAGCTGATATCAATTCAAAATTTGTATGACGAAACTGGGTGGGAACAACTAGAAGTTCGGAGAAGGAATCATAAATTAATTCTGTTCTACAAAATGTTTCACAATATCTCACCGGTGTATCTTCTCTCGTCCCACCACAAGTACAAGCTGTTTCAAATTATAATTTGAGGAATGCCACAGATATTCAAACTATTAATGCGCATACCAGTCAGTATTTTAATTCATTCTTGCCGTCGGTAATACGAGACTGGAACAGTTTATCGGATGATGATAAAAATGTTGATACAACTGAGTCTTTTAAAAAACGTTTAAGTCAAAGTCGCGTAGCTGTTCCAAGCTATTTTTACACGGGATCCAGAAAACCTCAAATGCTACATACAAGACTGAGAACAAAGTGCAGTTCACTTAATTATGACCTCTTCTTGAAGAACATCAATGACTCACCTTTATGCGCTTGTGGACGTGGTGAAATTGAGAATGCTGAACATTTTCTTCTTAGGTGTCATTTATATCGAGAGCATCGTGCTGAACTTCTACAAACTGTTTCGCTCTATTGCACAATATCTCTGCCTGTACTACTTAACGGTAAAGACACACTTTCCATAGATAGCAATATTGCAATCTTTGAAGCCGTGCAAAAGTTTATACTTTTAAGTAAACGTTTTTAAAAGAGGTTTTATGTAAATGCCTCATTATAAGGACCACTTTCAGTGGTTTTGAGATTGGGAAGTACGTACCGATAGAAATAGCTGAGAGCGCCACTTGTCCTCTCCATCCCTGAGCCTCAGTCCCCCCCCCCCCTCTCTCTCTCTCTCTCTCTCTCCTCGTTTTCGTTAGTCCTTCTTTTGATAAAGCTTTACCATGTTCACTAGTCAACAACAAAATACATAAATATCACTTTAAGTGATTTGATTTAATGTTATTTAAATACTGTGTGTGCCATGATTGACTGATTACAAGAAGAATTGGTACGGGAGAAGAACTAAATAAGCTGTTGCTTTCGCTCTGATCCCATTATTTGTAACAGTTTGTATATTTTGTACATGTATGTCAATTTTTGAAATAAATATGTTTAAACCAACCAAGTTATAGGTATTTTAAAGTGAATAGGTACACTTCTATCTATCTATATATCCTGCATCACCCTCTCGCGAGGATTATGTGCAGCTGCGCGCATCAAAGAAAAGTTTGATAGAAGAAAGTTAAAACGATTTTAGTAAGGATAAAAAGTATGATAGTGTTAGTATGAGAAAGAAGTAAAAAGTTAAAAGCTGATAAAAACAATGATTCCTGGTTTATGGCATGATGTGGTTAAGGCTGCAGATGGCAGACCTGAAGGAGGTCAGGTCTTCTAATAGGACAGCCGAGGGGGGTAGGTTGTTCCACTGCACGATTGCCAAAGGAAAAAAGGAATACTTGTAGTAGTTTGCAGTTGTCATGATTTGAATAAAATGGTATGGGTGTGTTGTTCTTGTCATTCTGATTTGACGTTGGATATAAGTTGGCAGTGGAATCTCAACTAAACCATGTACTATTTTATAGAACATTAAGAGCCGTGCATCAGCACGTCTCTGTTCTAATGACCTCCATCCAAGGGTGTCGATCATCTGGGTCACGCTACTGTAAGATGAGTAGTCATGTGTGACCCAGCGTGCTGCCCTACGTTGGACAGCTTCGATCATGCTTACATAGGTGTCGGTATATGGGCTCCATACAGGGGAGGCATACTCTAGCTGGGGCCTTACTAAAGTCTGATATGCTGTCTGACGTATGCCTTTGTGTTTTGTGCGTATGTTTCTACGTATGTAGCCCAGTGTCTTATTGGCTTTGGTGGTCACGCTTTGGATATGATGGTTCCATTTCAGGTTGTGGCTGATTTCAAGACCAAGGTATTTTGCTTGGTCTACTGCCTCTAAAACTTGCCCATGTAAAACATATTGGGTCTGGATGGGGTTTCGGGCCCTAGAGATATGTATGACTTGGCATTTGCTGGGATTGAAGTGCATTTCCCAAGTCTTTTCCCATTGCTCAAGTTTTTGTAGGTCCTGCTGCAAAGTATGGGAATCCTTTTTGCTGGTGACTGTCAAATACACAGCAGTATCATCAGCGAATAGTCTGACCTGTGAGGTTATATTTTCGGGCAGGTCATTTATGTACAACAGGAACAAGATTGGTCCAAGGACCGAACCTTGGGGGACCCCAGATGTGACCGGAATTTCGGACGATTTTTCCCCTTCAAGAGCCACACACTGTGAACGCCCGAGTAAGAATGCCTTAATCCAACTGAGATTGTTCTGAGTTATCCCATGCTGGTGGAGCTTGAAGAGTAGTTTTGTGTGGCTAACCTTATCAAAAGCCTTACTAAAGTCGAGGAGGATAAGGTCAGTTTGGTGACCTTGAGAAAGACCTCTAGCAAGTTCGTCAACGAGCTGTATAAGTTGAGTTTCACAGGACCTTTTTTCCCTGAAGCCATGCTGTAGGTCATATAGTACATTATGTTTGTTGAGATGCTTAGTTAAGTTTGATGCAATGATGTGTTCCATCAATTTGCAACATATGCAGGTTAGAGAGATGGGCCTGTAATTCCCGGGGTCGCATTTGTCACCTTTTTTGAAAAGAGGTGTCACGATAGCCTTCTTCCAGTCTGAAGGTATCTGGCCAGTATTTAAGGATTTTTGGAAAATGATCTGTAACATGGGAGCTACTTGATCTTTTAGGGATTTGAGCACAACAGGTTTAATGGCATCAGGACCAGCGGCTTTGAATGGGTCGAGACCGGCTAGCAGTTTTAAGATTCCTGCCAGTGAGATTTCAATTTGGGTTGACTAATATTTAGAAGCAAGAAATAAAGTGGCAGAGTTTCTTCCCCTGAAAGTATACATGTAAGCAAGTTCAGACTTCTGCACTGCGCATGCGCGAACCCCGATTTTGCTCTCAGAGGTCAGAGGTCACGGTTGCCAAAAGCCGTATACGCAAAGCCTAACACACCCACATATTGACAAATATTTCAATGTATAAACATTCTCTGTCGATTCTATCTCGCTAAGATAATGTGGATATCCATTTTCTCTGAGCTGTAACCAATTTTCAATCATATCAATGGTTTTTAATCATGAAAAATATGGTTTAAATCAACTGAACAGGTAACCGTAACGATAACCTATCAGATGTTTCCAATTGGGACCTTTGACCTTTCTCCTCCAGTCCAACTGGAAACTCTAAACTCCGAGCTTGCTTATTATCCTTAATGTTTTCTCTTCTGCTTCAGCTGGTGGAATTGGTTTAGGAGCTGTCTTTTCATTGGTGTTATTTAAGAGTGAGTATAAATAGATATTTTCCAGAAAAGAAAAAAAATCCAGACAAAATCAGTGAGTGAATAAGTCACAAATATTTTCTGTTACTGTAAAGATTCTAAATATTGGAACAGGTAGGTCTGAGCAAACAGTGCAGACCCAGATCAGACTGCTCCAAAAGGAACAGTCTGATCAGGGTCTACACTGTTTGCCATTCCAAATGCAGCTTTTGGAAGCATTGCTGCATTGTAAAACAAACTGTTCCATATTTAGGACAGTTACGGTAATTATCCCCTCGCACCACGAAGTGGCGAGGGGATATAGGTTTTGTCCAGTCGTATGTACGTACGTACCTGTGTTCACTTTTTGTCATCTCTCTAGTGCCTACATTTCTCAACGGATTTTAAAATAACTTCACACAAATGTAGGGCGTGACAATATCTCGAGCAAGTCCGTGGCCAAAACGTCGGGGGCCGAAATGTCCTACATTTGTATTTTTATGCTGTTGAGTTAAAGGACAAATTATAAAGTCGATTCAATTATATTCTGTTCATACTTGTGAAATTGTCCAATTTTTTGTCTTAAATCCACTTTTTGGCTGTTTCAACCTGCTTAATTTGTGAAACAATTGAAAATTAACTAAAACATCATTAAGTCATTAAGTTTGAGTATATATTACTTTAAGTTAAGCTAACTTGGTTTTGGTTGAGTATATATTAGGCCAAAGAAAAAAAATGTCTTGTTTCCGGAAACGTCACCAAAAAAATAGGGTCGGTAAGTAGGAAAATTTTTTTTTTTTTTAAGAGAATTTTTTTAAACCTTCTCCAAACATTTTGCGCTAGATGCTAATAGGTTTTAGCATGTAATTTGTTAGTTTTTTCAGCTGTTGAACTAGCCTAAAGGTTTGATGCCTGCAGAAGCCCAGAGGACCTTATGGAATAGGATTTCTCAATGTAAATCGCCAGCAACGACGACGCCATCTTGATCAGAATCAGAATGGAAGACACGATTGGGGTAATGGGGGTATGGGCCGTTTGGCTTAAGCTGCGGGACTTGTATAAAAACCGGGACTACCGGCAAAAAGGAAGGTTGCCGATTTTTACCGATAGCGAGGCGCCTTAAAAGATTTTGAGTCCGGTCAATAAAAAGGGGTCGGTCGGGTTTCTGGAAACAAGACATTTTTTTTTCTTTGGCCTTATCTTAAGCTAACTTGGTTTTGGTTTTAACAAGATACAAGGTGAAAAAGTTCAATCGACCAGTATTTGCCAGTATTTTCCGCTTTGGGAGTATTCTCCAGACCGGTAAATACCGGTAAATTCCACTGGTAAATACCAGGGGTGGAATTTACCGCCCAACCTGGAAACCCAGGTGAGCTATACTGTACAGGGACAAATCTTGTTATACCGAATGCAACCTAATTAGTGCAAGTGCCCTTATAAGCGCACATCATGGTAAATTGTGAGGCATATTACAATAAGTGCACATACTTTTACTGGGTCATCCCTTTGTGTGTTTACCAGAGCTGAAAATGTGATTGAATCTTTCATTTTCACTTGTGAAGCTTCTCTATCATTCTGTGACTGTAAGCAGTTTTTTTCTGATTCTAAACTTTTAAATTTGTTTCCTCTTACAACACAGTGATTAGTTGAAATGTGCGCTTATAAGAAAGTTTGCTACAAGTGTTTGCTGCCAATTTGAAAAAGTTAAGCACACAGGGTGGTATTTAGGTAGATTACGGTAAATAGAAATGGCAGAACTTTGCATTTTAAGCAGACACCTATTAACTATGTAAAGTACTTTTCACTGAAACTGAGCAGAGAGTAGTAATAGAAAATGTTACCCTAAAATGCTCTATAGTATTGGGACACCTAAAACCATTAATTTTTCCATTTGTCCCAAATGGAAAATTAATGGTTTTTAAGTGTCCCAGTGTTTCAGCATACTAGGGTAGTAGTGGTATTGGGGTGAGATTTTGATGCCAGGGATTTAAATCTGTGACTGTTATTACAAGATGACAGTTTGTTAACAGTCCGAGCACATATGACCAGATTTCAACAGATTTTCAGTTCACTTGCTTCGTTTCAAAGATTGTAACATACAGTAATTTGTTCCTGCAGTCAAAATAAATGCACTGGTCAAGAAACTGCTTTTGGTTGCTGGTGATTTTGAGAAGTTTCTTGAACGAAGTACATGTACATTAGGGCTGTGTACCGGTACACGGTTTAAATTGGATACCGGTTAATTAGGTTCGATAGATGTACCGAATCGATCATTCACATATCAAACAAAATATCGATCATCAATCCAAGAAGGTTTGCACTGCTGCCTGCTGCCCAAAATCTGTAAAATCCTTGCATAAATTCTAAGTAATTTCTCATTTCCAAGGACAGAAGATAGCTTTGCATCTGTGTCGGCCATTGTTGTTGTTGTTTGTTGTATAATTTCTGCCTTTATAGGCACACCTCACATAAATGAGTAGAATTTGGGCTAGTCCACCACCACTGAATATAGTGGTGGTGTTAATTTAGACTTTTTAGAACTTTTGAGTGTTTGTGCAGTGCATGGTAGGGCATAGTAACATTTTACACTGTGTGTTGTTTATCCAGCAAGTGGAGGAGAAAAGAGTCAAAAAGAAAGAAAGAATATAAAAATAAATGTCAAGTACAGATAGCCACTCACCACACAGCTACGTTACAAGCAAGTTAGCATGTTATGGGGTATGACTAAAAGCCAACAAGGATTACACAGTGTGCATATAAATACAAATTACTAAAGCACTACTAGAAAGCAGGTTAATACAGGCAGAAGGTGACTAAAAACCAACTCATAAGGATATCTACAAAGCGCTACAATATTACAAAGTGGAGACATTACACTAGAAGGCAGGCTAATATAGGGATAAAAGTATCAAATCGATCATTTTGTTTCGATACAAATATCATATCGAAAAATTTGACTGATAAGCAGCCCTGATGTACGTGTGTCTAAAGGCCCCATCGCTCTATCAGTATAAAATATTTTATCATGTGGTATCGCATCAACCTTGTCACTACAGTTTCTTCATTGTATATTATAGTAATTGGCCAGCTTAAAAAGATTAAAACATCCTTGAGTTTCTCATAAAAAAGATTTGAAAAAATATTTAGGTCATTTTAGTTAGCAACTAAAATGACCTATTTTCGATTTCACAAGCTTAATTACACGACAAAAATACAAGGTACAGAAGGTTAAAATACAAGGTACAGGGGTTTAATAGTTGATTAAAATACTATGTAAGGGAAGGACACCATTCATTTTCTCGCTGTTGCGTAAGTACATTGCCCAAGTTGGCAACCTAGAACCAGAAATGAAAACCATACTTCTATGGAGAAACTTGTCATTGTTTATCAATATACCTTATTCCTTCTTTTTGCAATCGAAATGGCACAAAAGGCACATCAACCAAGAAAATACCATCAATTCTGAAGGCTAGGGCACCTGACTCATAAGTCAGAGGTCCTGGGTTCGATACCTGGTCAGGCCACATACTTTCGTTTCTCCTTCTGCTGATTCAAGAAGGGCAGTTGTCAGTTACTGGCAAAAGTATGTGCACTTAGTACTGGTTAACTGCTTAGGAGGTCTTAGCCTGCCCAGGAATAGTGTAGTTATGTTAACTGATCGTCCCGACATGACCTTAGCTGTTTACCATGGACGTTAGGCAACAAATCAAATCAAATCAATTCTGAAGACTGTACTGATTTTATAAGGATTTGTACTTCGACGATTTTTACCACTGATAGGACTATGGAGCCTTTAAGTTTATGAGATGTACAGTGTAAAAGTATGGACACTGCAAATCAACAGACCTTTTTCTTAAAAGGTAGAAAAAACAAGATTTTAAACATTTTTCAAAATATTGGAAGACAGAAATATTGACATGGTTTCTTAATGTTAAATAAATGTTGGTAGTGCTAGGAATGTTGTAATTGTCTTAGACCATCCAATAACACTTAGAGTGAAGAAATCACACTTTTCTGGTCCTGATCTTGACTGTGAAGGTTTTGCTAATTTCAATGTTTTTGACAATTTTGATTGCAGGGAAGATGTGGCCTGTTACACTTGGAGCAGGTTTAGGGCTAGGCATTGGATACTCTAATTGTCAGCATGAATTACAGTCACCTTATGCAATTAGGGGTAAAAAAGTTTTGGTAAGTGAATCATTAAATTTAGCTACCTTACTGTTACAAGAGCTCAAGAAAAGACGAAGTTTTGTGAATAATTCTGAGATTTATCAACTAAAATACAATGAATATGTTAACCCTTAATGCACCAAAAAGCAGACGACAAAATTTATGTCTGCAGAATTTCAAAAAATGTCTCGTCCAAGCGATATCATATTGAGAATTTGAACACGAGAGGGCAAACAGTATAGATTCAGATGAGGTGGCTCATAATGAGCCACCTCATCTGGATCTACACTGTTTGCCAATTCAACAATTTTAATTTTGGGCCCTTTAAGGGTTAATTGTGACCTGTCATTAGAACTGTTTTATTCAGGTGGTTCTATTAATCTAATAAGGGGTCACAACATACATGTTGTTTTAGAGAAATGAGATGTGATCAAGAGCATGCACTATCAGCGCTGCAGATAAGAGGGGATAATGAGGATAATTTGAAGATAATTTTTCTTATTTCTCAACGAAAACATACGTTGTGACCCCTCATTAGAACCGTCTCGGCGAGATGGTTCTAATGATGGGTCACAAAATATGTTTTATGGAGAAATATGCAAAATTATTCATTACTTATCACTGTTACCCCCTCTTATCTGGAGCACTGCACTGTTCGTCATTTTGCCAGCTTTTTAACCTGTCTTATCTCAAGTTATATTTAAGAAACTATTGGCATGACTGCTATCTCCACAATCACCATGCTTACCTAAAACAAAATGGTGACTAACTCAACTATCTCAATATTTGAGTTGCGACACAACAAAACCAACAACGTGGCATGTGTGCCCAGCGAAGACTCAGATGTGCCTGGGCATCAGCCCAGTCTGAGCAGAGCCTTCGCTTTCCACATGGAGTTAGCTTAGACCAATAGCTACCCTGTAAGCACACAGGGAGGACTCTGGTCAGACTGGGTGGATGCCCAGGCTGATCTGAGTCTTTGCTGGGCCACTTTGTTTTCTCATGTCTCATTTGTGTTCCAAAGTGGCAGTGCGATTCACCCCTTTTCATAAAAGCACAGGTATGCACAATGTGCATACCTATGCTTTTATGAAAAGGGGTGAATCGCACATTAGGCGTAATGTGCATTGCACATTAAGCTTCAAATTGGTCTATAGTTCGACCATTTATTCAATCCTTCATACATGTGGTGGTTGTGGAGTAGAATTCACAAAATAAAAAATCTCAAAAAACTATGACTGGTTATCATAAACTGCACCAAAAGTACATGGAATGTCATAAAGGATATGGGTTCATTAACATTCTCTGTGATTTTGGAAAACACACATCCATGAATTTTAGATGTTGTGATAGTGGAAATAAACAGCAATGATTGAGGTGTCTGAATATTTATGATACTTATGGGCCACAACACAACAAAACCAACACAGTGGCGTGTGTGCCCAGCAAAGTCTCAGATCATTCTGGGCCTCTGCCCAGTCTTATCGGAGTCTTTGCTGTGCACTTAAAGGGTAGCCAAGGGCCTAAGCTAGCTCCAAGAGGACAGTGAAGACTGATCAGACTGGGCAGATGCCCAGGCTGATCTGAGTCTTCACCAGGCGCGCATCCACTTTGTTGGTTTTGTCATGTCATGGCTTATGTACTCTTTTACAGTTTAGCTGTTGTTTTCTTTTGCAGAAAGAGTCAGAGACCAGTTAACAGGAAATGCAATTGTTTAAGATATAGAATAGATGACAAGACATTTACAAGTGCTATGACAGTTTTGTGATGTTGAAACTGGCAAATCATGTATAATGAGATATGCTTTTTGTACCTTATGGCAAAAATCAGATACTGACAGGTCTGAGATTCTGCACAGCTTAGCCAGAGTTTTTCTTCTTTTCTACACAATTTGTTGGAGTCCCAGATATATCAGAGACTCATAAACTTGAATTTAAGGTTAATGGCGAATGGATACTCTTATAAGTAAACCAACTCTGTCATTTTCATTCTTGCTCCCTTCTCAGTGGGGTCAACTCTTATAGGAAAGAATTTGCTCCTAGAGGAGCAAATTTTTTCCTTTAAGAGTTGACTCCTTTTCTAAAGGTTTTGTTATCCAGGGAAGCCAACAGGAAGTCTGTAAAGTTGTCTCCTGTTGAAAACATGATGGTAAAACATGGTAGTGATCTATAACTTTTTGTTGTTCAATTTCTCTTGATCTCTTTGTTTTGCACACACACACATGCACACTTACACAAGTAAACATTTACTGTGGAATCTCTCTTGAGGGGATTTCAGTAAGGTCCCACTACTGATTTTGTATGGTTCTCTGTGGCGCTTTGAAAGCAGGGGTCTGAGATCTGGTTCAGGAAAAATAAGTAGGAGTCCCGCCATGTTCTTTGGAAGATATTCTCTGTAAAACTTATGTCCCAAGTCAACAAAGCACAGTATAGGACTTCAGGTATGAGTTTACGAGACGTCTGCTATTGTTTGTATGCAGAAATAAGGGAACAAAAGCTGGAACTCATTGAGTCAAGGTTTGTTTAGTATTTAGTTAAGAAATTGTTGCTGTTTCTCGGACATCAAATGTGAAGGTGGCAATTCCAGAGAGATTACCAGAACATGTTCAAGTACATGTACACTTTAAACAGGAAAGTAACAGTAAATGATTGGCATTGAGTGAAAACGGACTTTAAACCATGACGTATCTATAAATGTTCAAATCAGCGTGTGCATCAGCTCCGACTTACCAAGTCTGGATTCCTAAATTGTATATGTGAAAATGGAAGACTCTGATCAGACTGCACATATGTGCAGTCTGATCAGAGTCTTGCCTTTTCACGTGATAAGGTCCTTTTCCATGAGATGCTAATAGAATTTCTATGGCGTCAGTTTTGGACGGTCTGGAAATATCAATGTGTTGCGTCATTTTTCCTGTAGTCAGAAACTTGGTTTACTGTGATTTCCACTCTACACTCTATGAAGTGTATAAAACTATTGTTATTTCATGCATATTAAAATCTGAAATCTATAGAATGGCTTTCTTTTATTATTTAACTATAAATAAGGATTCGGAAGATTATTTATTTTCTTCAGTCTTGTTCTATGTTAATTTGAAACTATCAGCCAGGGCCCAGTTGCTCAACACTAACCACATCATTATAGAGTTAACAACACTTTGAATTTTGAAACATGTTTCACGCAAAAACAGTCCTATTGTTTTGCTAAAAAATATGTGAGGAGCTTTAGCAGTTTAAAAGTTCCTCTTATTTTTCTTTCAAAAAAAAAGAAAATAATTAGCACACTTGATTTTATGTGTAGAAGCCAACTAAATGGATCCTTGACTAACAACCTTGTTAGCTCACCTGTCAAGGTGAGCTTATAGTATAGACTTGGTCCGTCGTGCGTCGGCGTCGTCCACAATTTAAAACATCTTCTTCTCAGAAACCACTGGGTGGATTGAAGCCAAATTTCATATGGAGCCTTAACAGGATGGGGGAACGAAAGTTTATATATTTGGTCCAGGTCACATGACCAAGATGGCCGCCACGCCCATATATGGTAAAAACCCTTCAAAAATCTTCTTCTCCAGAACCAAAAGGCCTATAACCTTGAAACTTGGTATGTAGCATCGGGCATGCGGGCCCATCATAATTTATATAAATCAAGACCTTGTGATGACCTTGACGTAATTTATGACATGGTCAAGTTTGGTACGTTAGGCTTTTATATGGGAAAACGCTTAAACGGTGGATTTCTCAGAAACTATTTAAGTCTAAGGTACAATACTTGGTATACATGGTCGACTAAATGACCAGATGAAGATATTATGTCACTAAAGGTCAAGGTCATTCTGTCGGACCATCCGTCGTCAAGATTTTCAAACATCTTCTCCTCTGAAACCACTGGGCCGATTGAAGCCAAATTTCATATGGAGTCTCAGTGGGATGGGAGAACGAAAGTTTATATCCGGGGTCTGGGTCACATGACCAAGATGGCTGCCATGCCCATATATGGTAAAAACCCTTCAAAAACCTTCTTCTCCAGAACCAAAAGGCCTATGACCTTGAAACTTGGTGTGTAGCATCGGGCATGCGGGCCCATCAAAGTTTATACAAATCATGACCTTGCGTTGGCCTTGACCTACTTTACGGCATGGTCAACTTTGGTACGTTAGGCTTTTATATTGGAAAACGCTTAAACAGTGGATTTCTCAGAAACTATTTAAGTCTAAGGTACAATACTTGGTATACATGGTCGACTAAATGACCAGATGAAGATATTATGTCACTAAAGGTCTAGGTCATTCCGTCGGACCATCCGTCCTCAAGATTTTCAAACATCTTCTCCTCTGAAACCACTGGGCCGATTGAAGCCAAATTTCATATGGAGTCTCAGTGGGATGGGAGAACGAAAGTTTACATCCGGGGTCTGGGTCACATGACCAAGATGGCTGCCATGCCCATATATGGTAAAAACCCTTCAAAAATCTTCTTCTCCAGAACCAAAAGGCCTATGACCTTGAAACTTGGTATGTAGCATCAGGCATGCGGGGCCCATCAAAGTTTATACAAATCATGACCTTGCGTTGGCCTTGACCTACTTTACGGCATGGTCAACTTTGGTACGTTAGGCTTTTATATTGGAAAACACTTAAACAGTGGATTTCTCAGAAACTATTTAAGTCTAAGGTACAATACTTGGTATACATGGTCGACTAAATGACCAGATGAAGATATTATGTCACTGAAAGGTCAAGGTCATTTCCTCGGACCGTCCGTCGTCAAGATTTTCAAACATCTTCCCTTCTGAAACCACTAGGCCGATTGAAGTCAAATTTCATATGGAGTCTCAGTGGGATGGGGGAACGAAATTTTATACCCGGGGTCTGGGTCACATGACCAAGATGGCCGCCATGCCCATATATGGTAAAAACCTTTAAAAATCATCTTCTCCAGAACCACTGGCCCGATTGCCTTGAAACTTGGTATGTAGTATCTTGGACTCCAGTACTACAAAGTTTATATAAATCATGACCTTGGGTTGACCTTGACCTATTTTATGGCAAGGTCCAATTTGGTCCCTTAGGCTTTTGAATGGGAAAATCTGAAAAAGTGCATTTTTCTGTTGCTTTTGTGCTCTGTGATATTGAAATGTAGTCAATTTCCACACCTATGGATATGAGAGGTCAAGGTCATTTAGTGGCCTTGATCAAAGGTCATTTGGCCATTGGGTGTCATCATTTTCAAACATCTTCTCCTCAGAAACCATTGAGCCGATTGAAGCCAAATTTCATATAAAGACTTAACAGGATGTGGGAACGATAGTTTATACATTTGGCCAAGGTCACATGACCAAGATGGCTGCCATGCTCATATATGGTAAAAATCTTAAAAAATCTTCTTTTCCAGAACCACTGGCCCGATTGCCTTGAAACTTGGTATGTAGCATCTTTGACTCCAGTACTACAAAGTTTATATAAATGATGACCTTAGCTTGACCTTGACCTGTTTTATGGCAAGTTCAAATTTGGTCCCTTAGGCTTTTGAATGGGAAAAGCTGAAAAAGTGCATTTTTCTGTTGCTATTGTTCTCTGTGATATGGAAATTCAGTCATCGTCAACCCCTACGAATGCTAGAGGTCAAGGTCTGTGTCGTCGTCATCCGTTGTCAACATTTTCAAAGGACTTCTCAGAAATTACTGGGCTGATTGAAGCCAAATTTCATATAGAGCCTTAACAGTATAAAGAAACAAATGTTTATATATTTGACCCAGATAACATGACCAAGATGGCCACCATGCCCATATATGGTATAAAACTTAAAAATTCTTCTTCTCAAGAACCACTGGGCCGATTGCTTTGAAACTTGGTATGTAGCATCAAGGACTCTAGTACTACAAAGTTTATATAAATGATGACCTTAGGTTGACCTTGACCTATTTTATGGCAAGATCAAATTTGGTCCCTTAGGCTTTTGAATGGGAAAAGATGAGAAAGTGCATTTTTCTGTTGCGATTGAGCTCTGTGATATGGAAATGCAGTCAACTTCAACCTCTATAAATACTAGAGGTCAAGGTCATTTAGTGATTTTATAGAAGTGGCCATGGTGGAACAGTTCGCACACTCACTATCCAATCCTATAGAATTGCAGCCTGTTTATTAGCCTGCCTGAGCCGAAAGCTTTCATTTTGGCCACTTGACATGGCATATACTGGCAGGTGAGCGATCGTTGCCCTTGGGCGACTTGTTAAGCTTTTCACTGCAGTGCTCCAGATAAGAAGGGGTAACAGGGATAATTTAAGGATAATTCCCTTATTTTTCCATAAAAACATATGTTGTGACCCCTCATTAGAACCGTCTCACTCAGACGGTTCTAATGAGAGGTCACAACTTATGTTTCCATCTAGAAATAAGAAAAACATATCTTTGAATTATCCCTGTCTGGAGCTCTGAGCTAGCAATCAATTGAATGCTTTGAACAATGGGTCCAGATGTTATGAAAATCACACAAGGTAAATAGGGACACTGTAAGGGGAAGCAGCTCTTCCAGTTTCATTTTTATCTCCCCTGTAGGAATGTGAAGGAAGAGCTATTGCAGTACCCACGGCGGCGGCATTAGCAAAATGTTATAGTTTTATGTTAAAGTTTTATGTGTGATTGGCAGAGCGCTATCAGGCCAGCTATCCTGTTTGCGGACAGGTCTTGTTCATTTTTTATTTCCCTTCTCAATGGGGTTCAAAGTAAATGAAAGGGTAGACCCATTTCGGAACAGGAAGTCCCAATAGTTGTTTTGGCAAAGAAAAATTGTAGAAAAACAGAAAGGTGTGGCCATTTAACTGTATTGCAATAAACAAGCACAATGTTCCTATGCATCTACAACAAAACCACATGTATGTCATAAATCATTTCCATGACATATGCAAACGCTACCATACGTGAAGATATTCAGCCACGCAGGCATTATGTATAAGGTCCCAAGCCTTCAGTATAAACTATTCGAGCCATGACATGACAACCAACAAAGTGCTCCCAGCAGAAACTCAGATCAGCCTGGGCATCCGCCCAGTCTGATCAGTCTTTGCTGTCTGCATGAGGCTAGCTGAGACCCTTAGCTACCCTTCAAGGGCACAGCAAAGACTCATCATACTGGGCCGCTGCCCAGGCTGATCGGTCTTCACAGGGCGCACATGCCACTTTTCTCGTGTCACCGCTCATTTTATCACACTGACCTGGCATTCAACACAGGCAACAAAGACAACATACTATAAAACTCAGTTGTTATCGCATACTTCTTAATTCAATTTCAAGTTATCATTCTTACAGAGCTGTCAGTTTGTTAGACCTCTTAGTCAGACCAGATTTTCAAATATGTTCCATCTGGTACAAATACTGTGCAGAAATACACCAGCTCCTTGTCATGGTCATTGTAGCCCGAAATTGCTTTCAAACATTTCTCAAATTTTATTCCTATTTTAAGAATCAGGGGTTGGATGGCTCGTGAGACTATACTTCTGAAACAAAACTTACCCAGATGAGAGGAACAAGCAAGTTTCCTGTACGTTGTCTTCGTTGCCTGTGTTGAATGCCAGTCCAGTGTGTTTATAGTGCTGGTAACTGATCAGATTATGTATTCTGATTTGATTCTTTGGTATTTGCACACGTCATTAGGCACTTTTTAGCTCACCTATCAAGGTGAGCTTATAGGATAGCCTTGGTCCGTCGTCGTCGGTGTCCACACTTTTAAACATCTTCTTCTCAGAAACCACTGGGTGGATTGAAGCCAAATTTCTTATGGATCCTTAACAGGATGGGGGAACGAAAGTTTATAACAGGGGTCTGGGTCACATGACCAAGATGGCCGCCATGCCCATATATGGTAAAAACCCTTCAAAAATCTTCTTCTCCAGAACCAAAAGGCCTATGACCTTGAAACTTGGTATGTAGCATTGGGCATGCCGGCCCATCATAGTTTATACAAATCATGACCTTGCGTTGACCTTAACCTAATTTAAGGCATGGTCAACTTTGGTACGTTAGGCTTTTATATTGGAAAACGCTTAAACAGTGGATTTCTCAGAAACTATTTAAGTCTAAGGTACAAAACTTGGTACACATGGTCGACTAAATGACCAGATGAAGATATTATGTCACTAAAGGTCAAGGTCATTCTGTCGGACCATCCGTCGTCAAGATTTTCAAACAGCTTCTCCTCTGAAACCACTGGGCCGATTGAAGCCAAATTTCATATGGAGTCTCAGTGGGATGGGGGAACGAAAGTTTATACCCGGGGTCTGGGTCACATGACCAAGATGGCCGCCATGCCCATATATGGTAAAAACCCTTCAAAAATCTTCTTCTCCAGAACCAAAAGGCCTATGACCTTGAAACTTGGTATGTAGCATTGGCCATGCTGGCCCATCCTAGTTTATACAAATCATGACCTTGCGTTGTTCTTGACCTAATTTACGGGATGGACAACTTTGGTATGTTAGGCTTTTATATGGAAAAACGCTTAAACAGTGGATTTCTTAGAAACTATTTAAGTCTAAGGTACAATACTTGGTATACATGGTTGACTAAATGACCAGATGAAGATATTATGTCACTAAAGGTCAAGGTCATTCCGTCAGACCATCCGTCTTCAAGATTTTCAAACATCTTCTCCTCTGAAACCACTGGGCCGATTGAAGCCAAATTTCATATGGAGTCTCAGTGGGATAGGAGAACGAAATTTTATACCCGGGGTCTGGGTCACATGACCAAGATGGCCGCCATGCCCATATATGGTAAAAACCCTTCAAAAAACTTCTCCAGAACCAAAAGGCCTATGACCTTGAAACTTGGTACGTAGTATCGGGCATGCCGGCCCATCATATTTTATACAAATCATGACCTTGCGTTGACCTTGACCTAATTTAAGGCATGGTCAACTTTGGTACGTTAGGCTTTTATATGGGAAAACGCTTAAACAGTGGATTTCTCAGAAACTATTTAAGTATTAGGTACAATACTTGGTATACATGGTCGACCAAATGACCAGATGAAGATATTATGTCACTAAAGGTCAAGGTCATTCCGTCGGACCATCCGTCATCAAGATTTTCAAACATCTTCTCCTCTGAAACCACTGGGCCGATTGAAGCCAAATTTCATATGGAGTCTCAGTGGGATGGGGGAATTAAAGTTTATACCCGGGGTCTGGGTCACATGACCAAGATGGCCATCATGCCCATATATGGTAAAAACCCTTCGAAAATCTTCTTCTCTAGAACCAAAGGGCCTATGACCTTGAAACTTGGTATGTAGCATTGGGCATGCTGGCCCATCATAGTTTATACAAATAATGACCATGTGTTGACCTTGAATTAATTTACGACATGGTCAACTTTGGTATGTTAGGCTTCTATATGGGAAAAAGCTTATACAGTGGATTTCTCAGAAACTATTTAAGTCTTAGGTACAATACATGGTATATATGGTCAACTAAATGACCAGATGAAGATATTATGTCACTCAAAGGTCAAGGTCATTTTGTCGATCTGTCCGTCATCAAGATTTTCAAAACATCTACTCCTCTGAAACCACTGGTCTGATTGAAGCGAAATTTCATATGGAGTCTTAAGTGTGATCAGGGAATTATGTCTCCCCCCTTCAGGGTCGGGAGACATATTGTTTTTCCCCGGGCGTCTGTCCGTCTGTCTGTCTGTCCGTCCGTCTGTCTGTCACAAATCGTGTCCGTTCTATAACTTGAAAACCGCTCAAGCTATATTCGCGAAACTTCATATAAATATCAATCAACATGAGACGAGGTGCAGAGTGCAAGAATGGTAACTCTGGCATTTATACTTTTTGAGTTATTTCCCTTGGAACTTAGTCCATCACAAAATTGTGTTTCAATCGTGTCCGTTCTATAACTTGAAAACCGCTCAAGCTATATTCGCGAAACTTCATATAAATATCAATCAACATGAGACGATGTGCAGAGTGCAAGAATGGTAACTCTGGCATTTATACTTTTTGAGTTATTTCCCTTGGAACTTAGTCCATCACAAAATTGTGTTTCAATCGTGTCCGTTCTATAACTTGAAAACCGCTCAAGCTATATTCGCGAAACTTTAAATAAATATCAATCAACATGAGACGACGTGCTGAGTGCAAGAATGGTAACTCTGGCATTTATACTTTTTGAGTTATTTCCCTTGGAACTTAGTCCATCACAAAATTGCATCTCAGTTGAGTCCGTCTATAACTTTAAAACCATTCAAGCTATATTCATGAAAGTTCATACAAATATCAGTCAACATCAGACGACGTGCAGAATGCAAGAACCATAACTTTAGCATTTATACTATTTGAGTTATTTTCCTTAGAACTTTGTCAGTCACAAAATCGTGTCTCAGTTGTGTCTGCTCTATAACTTGAAAACCATTCAAGCTATATTCACGAAACTTCATACAAATATCAATCAACATTAGAAGAATTGCATAGTGCAAGAACCATAACTCTTGCATTTATACTTCTTGAGTTATTTCCCTTGGACCTTTGTCAGTCACAAAATCGTGTCTCAATCGCTTTATTACTTGAAAACCGGACAAGCTATATTCACGAAACTTCATACAAATGTCAGTCAACACTAGACAACCTGCAGAGCACAGCATTTATACTATTTGTGTTATTTCCCTTGGAACTTTGTTATTCACTAAATCGTGTCTCAATCGTCTAAGCTCTATAACTTGAAAACCGTTTAAGCTATATTCATGAAACATCATACAAATATCAGTCAACATATAAATAGACGACGTGCAGAGCACTGTAACTCTTGCATTTATATTTTTTGACAAAAACTAAATATGAATATCAGTCAACATTACATGACATGCAGAGCATAACAACTATAACTCTTACATTTATACTTTTTACTTATTATGAATCCCTGCTTCAGGGTAGGGAAACATATTGTTTTTCCCTTGGCGTCTTAATGACTGATCCTTTTGACATCAAAAAGGGGGGAGACATCTGTTTTTTCGTAGGAAAACAATTCTAGTAAAAGTTTGTTCTCAGGGTCTTGACCAAGATGGCCGCCATGCCCGTATATGGTAAAAACCCTTCAAAATCTTCTTCTCCAGAACCAAAAGGTGTATGACCTTGAAACTTGGTATGTAGCTTTGGGCACTCAAGCCCATCATAGTTTATACAAATGATTGTGCATTGACCTTGAACTTATTTATGACACTGTCAACTTTGGTACATTATGTAGGCTTTTATATGGGAAAATGCTTAAACAGTGGATTTTTCAGCAACTATTTAAGTCTAAGGTGCAATATTTGGTATATATGGTTGACTAAATGACCAGATGAAGATATTTTGTCGTTAAAGGTCAAGGTCATTCTTTGACTTTTGTACTAGGTCATTGAGATTCTGTCACCCATCAACATTTTCAAACATCTTCTCAGAGGCCACTAGGGTCAATTGAAGCCATATTTCATATTCACCGGCTTAAAGGAACCATAGTTTGTTCAGATGGTCTTGGTCACTTGACCAAGATGGCCACCATGCCCATATATGGTAAAAACTCTTCCAATGTCTTTTTCTCGAGACCCGAAAGGCCTATAACCTTGAAACTTGGTACCGGTATGTAGCATTGGGCACTCAGGCCCATCATAGTTTATACAAATGATTACTGTGTTTCATATATTATGGAGCTTTAATACTGGGTCAAAGGAATCAAAGTTTGTTCAGATGGTCATGGTCGTATGAACATGGAGGCCGCCACACCCATTTATGATAAAAACCCTTCAGAAATCTTTGTCCAGAAACAAGGCCCAGTGACCTTGTGGCTTGGTATATAGAATTGGGACTCAACATTAATCCCCAACGGAGGGGGTTATCTGCCCCTGCCCTGGTGCTATATACATGTATAAAAGCATTAAAATATATACCAGGACCAAGTGTCAGGTGAGCTACAGGATCATTGGTCCTTTTGTTTTTCTTGTGATGTGTCCGAAAACTATATTTTACATGTCAGTATGATCTCACACCCTAAACACCAAAGACAGTTCTGTGCAAGGGAATGTTACACAGAAACAACAGAATGTGTTTCTAATGATTTATTTTATTTCATACACAGTCATACATGTAGAAAAAAAATCAATTATGCTTTTAGTGTGGTGAAACAGAAATTTTACGTTCTTCATACATAAGTTACCTCCCTTTCGCCACCGTATCTACTAATATTCTGACATTAGACATAAGTTTTACCCATCCAAAACAAACCCAAATATCTAGATCTGTCTTATAAGACAGATCTAGATTTTGGGATTGTTTTGGAATGGAAAACCCCATCTAACAGCAAAGGTTTAGATATTTGGGTGTCATCCAACATGGGAAAATCCACATCTTATAGCATAGTAAATACAGTAATAGTTCAAGCTTTAGATAAAGGGAGATTTTATTAATAATTCAACGATGATTCTTCTTTTTTCTCTTGAGGCAAAGGCATTAAAACTGCCTCATGGAGTCTGTTCTAAACAGGAGACACAAAATATGTGCTGTTGGAGACTAGAAATTACCTGAGAATAAATTAATCATCAAAATCTCTCCGTATCCTGGCCTCGTACACCATACATGTATTTCACTAACAGCCATCAGAAAGACAAAATGACGAGTCGTACAAATAAACAAAAGTAGTTAATGCGTTACAACAGCAGTCTAACAGTTTTGTGAACAAACGATTTTGCACAGTGCAAAGCCATTTAGGTGAGGTGGTTCATAAAACCTATAAAGGTTGTCCCTGCAAACAAAGAACATACATAAGAATGAAAATCAGTCTTGTCTATTAGCAGAGACTATAGAAAACGTATCTCTGTATTTTCCACAACAATTTCAGTTTTATTGATTATGTTTATTCAACATATCTTTTCCTACAGAAACCAATAAATTCGCTCAAGTCCAGCTGAACTCGGTGTATATCAGTTTAGAAAGCTATGGTTTGGTTCTCTAAGTCTGTGAAAGGTGTGTCCGTGGCCTGCTTGCATGGCCTGTATTTTCACTCTTTATTAATGCCATACTTCAATAACTAATCAATAAATGTATAAAGTAAAACTGTGAAATTAAAAAAAATTATCTAGAACTAACACATTAAGACATGTACACTGATTATGATAAATAATGACCTATTTACAATTCAATTGTGAAAGAAGAGCAAACAAAACTAAGTGAAAAGAATCAGATGTGTTTTATGCATTATCATAGGAAGAAAGCTAACAAAACACTCTTTTTTTATCAACATAAATATTCTGAAAAAGGTTTGTGGCATGAGTCTACAGAGCTCTAGATAAGGGGTTATTTTGTGACAATTTAGATAGTTTTCTTTACTTCTCATTGAAACCATATGTTGTGACCCCTCATCTGAACCGTCTCGTCGAGACGGTTCAGATGAGGAGTCACAACATATGTTTTTATCCAGAATTAACAAAAATTATCCCTAATTATCACCAAATACTCTCTCTTATCTAAGGCTGTGATGAGATCTATAATTTGTAAGTTTCAAAAACTGACTCTTCAATCTTTGATTAATTCAATAATTATAAAAGTACATTTCAGCTGTGTCATGCAAAAAACCTTGCAAAATGTATATGCAAACAGCGGATATTCACAACACTGAACAGGCTGTGGATCTTTGTTTTGTGCCTGTAGATTCTACAGGGCCCATGCATTATGGTTGCAAACAGAGACTGCAAAGCTGCATGGTCTGATCAGAATCTTTGCGTTTTGCATATTCACATTTTTGCTTGTCACAGCCCATTTGATAAGAAGCAACAGAAAGATAAATGTTGATTCAGGAAAAACGCTACAGCAAAAATTAAACCCAAGAAAATTTCCATGATTATTACATTTGCCATTATACCAAACTGTCAGTTATTAGGTTTTGTTCCCTCCACCAAAACCCGAAAAATCCTAATGGGTTGTTATAGAAGGTGAAAACGCATCTTCCAGCCGAAATGTACAAAACTAATTTAGATACTTGGGGTCTTTCCAGAGGAAAATTAGCCTCTTCTTGTAGCTGAATTCTTATGGTACTATAGTATAAATGAGCCCCACCACAAAAAAATAAACAACAACAAAGTGGCATGTGCACCCAAAGAAGACTCAAATCTGCCTGGGTGGATACCCAGTCTGATCAGAGTCATCACTGTCCACATGGAGGTAGATGAGACACTTAGCTACCCTTTACGAACACAGCAAAGACTCTGATAAGTGACGACTCTGATCATACTGGGTGGATACCCAGGCTGATCTGAGTCTTCATAGGGCGTATATGCCACTTCGTTGGTTTTCTCATGCCGCAGCTCAAATAGTTTAAATGTAAGAGGGGTACACAAAATCAAAAACAAATAATCACAGACAAGTTGATATATGGTCTTATAGCTAACAATTGCAATAGTAACTACACATATTTGACATTTCTAACAGCAAATAAAGCTAAAAAAAACATAAAACCAGTTTCACTTATTCTCTCAGAAATGTATCTTGCAAACACTCAGAATAAATATGCACTTTACTTGAATATACTTTCTTGGACCAAACTGGATACCCCACAATCTGGTCTAACCTACAGGTCAGCAGTCTGATCAGAATCATTCCCCTTTTCTAATATATTCAGAAATTGTACTGCAAAATAGGCCTTTCCTAGTGATGGTATAAATCAACTTTAGAGAAAATACACACGAGTAAAAGATCACAATTACACAATTTGTCTAGCACACTGATGAGTAAATGATCAGTCTAACACGATTTGTCTTGTATACGGATGAGTAAAGGATCAATCTTACACATTTTAATGAAGCAATAATTGTATATATTTGGTTATAAGACACGTCTAACCCTAAAAAAAACAGCCCCTAAAATCTAGACCCATAGCAAAAGACATAGATTTTTGGGATCATTTGTTAGGGAAACCCTATCTTGTATCACAATTACACAAGGATAGTTTAGATATTTAGGGCAATTCTAGAGGGGGGAACCTGTCTTACAACCAAAAGATATACTATCTCATACTTATCTCCAAAACCCTTCTTATGTGGAGCACTTTGCAAGTTCTTGTTACCATTCAACATTCAATGAATGATAATACAAAAATTCATGATTGGAATATGAAGTTGAATTTAAGCCACATCATGTGACTTCCAACAATGTCGCAATTTTGACGCGATATTCAGATCATCTGTCTCATTTATACAGGATATTCAGAGACATCACTTTTGGCTCTATGGCTTGGGTCACTTCCATAAATGGCTAATGTGACAAGCGAAGGTTCTGATCAGACTGCACTCATGCAGTCTGATCAGAGCCTTTGCTTGTCACCAATGCCACATTGTTGGAAATCACACAATGTGGTTCATTTAACTTTAATGGGTACACTTCCAGAGAAAGCAACTCTTCCAATTTCAGTTTTGCCTCCCTATTAAATGGAGGTCAACTCTTAAAGGAAAGAATTTGCTCCCAGGTGAGCAAATTCTTTCCTTTAAGAGCAGACCTCATTTTGGAAAGGCTTTTTATGCTAAGGGAAGCAAACAAGGAGTTACAAAAGTTGTTTCCCTGTGTAAAAGTGTTGGAATTACACAGAGATGTACTCACACACCTTAAATGAGAAAATGACAACACAGGACTGCAAACTGCATGTGCTCTCAAACAATCTCATATTACTGTGCTGCTTTGATACTCGTCAGAATCAGCAGAATTCAATGCTGCTCTGGTCTTGCATCACTTTACATTAATACATGTATATGCACATACATAGAGACAAAAAATCCTTTGAACTACCGGTACATGAAATGGTGATACTAATGCACTAACAAATACATGTATAACACAGTTTGATTGGATACCATCAAAAATTTGTGACAGTATATCATCTGACACACTGTTGGAAACCCAGTCATTATAAAGGTAGATGGCTGGATTTACATTGCTGAATGTGCTTGCTTTTGATGCAACATAGTAAATTTTGAAAGGTGAATATGCAAAAAGTAAACTTGAATGGCTAAAATTGTACATGCAAATTTCAGTTGGGTGGATAAATTGTCAGTTTTATGGTAAAGATACGGACAATTTACCTCCCCAAATAACAGTTTTCATTACAGTTATTGCCTAGGTAACTAAAAAGGAAAAGAAGAGAATAAAAATGAGCCGCACAAGAAAACCAACAAAGTGGTTGTGCACCCAGCGCAGACTCAGATCAGCCTGGGCATCCGCCCAGTCTGATCAGAGTCTTCGCTGCCAACATGGAGGTAGCTAAGACCCTTAGCTACCCTTTAAGTGCTTAGCAAAGACTCTGATCAGAATGGGTGGATGCCCAGGCTGATCAGATCAGCCTGGGCATCTGCCCAATCTGATCAGTCTTCGCTTCCAACATGGAGGTAGCTAAGACCCTTAGCTACCCTTTAAGTGCTTAGCAAAGACTCTGATCAGACTGGGCGGATGCCCAGGCTGATCTGACAGCCTGGGCATCCGCCCAGTCTGATCATAGTCTTCGCTGCCAACATTGAGTGCTTAGCAAAGACTCTGATCAGAATGGGCGGACGCCCAGGCTGATCTGAGTCTGCGCTGGGTGCACAACCACTTTGTTGGTTTTCTCATGTCGCTGCTCAAATAAGCTGTTGTGGCAAACCTTGCTTGAAGGCTTATAATTATGAAGATGTGCGGATCTGGCATGAGCATCCATAGTTTTCCCAAGACAGTATCAGACCGTGTAAGTTCTCCAGTTAAGAGGGGATAGCTGTCAGAGGCAATTACAGTAGAACTTCAATGGCTCGAACCCTGATGGCTCATTTACCATGCCTGGCTAGAACTCGTTCTTGGGTCCCTAGAGTACAGTTTATATAGAAACTAACCCTGGATGGCTGGAACTACCTTTGGCTGGAACTAATTTTCATGGTCCCAAGCCTGTTCGAGCCATTAAAGTTCTACTGCAGTGGTAATTTCCAATATTTTTGCAAAAAATACCTACAATGAGTGTCAGTTCCCACATTAGAACCGTGTAACCAAGATGGTTCAAATGAAAGGCCACAGCATATTAGCCGTGACACAAACCAGCAAAGTGGCTGTGCGCCCAGGGCAGACTCAGATCAGCCTGGACATCTGCCCAGTCTAATCAGAACCTTCGCTTTGAGCTTAAAGGGTAGCTCAGGGTCTGAGCTATCTCCATGCAGAAGATCAGCCTGGGCTTCCGCCCAGTCTGATCAGAGTCTTTGCTGTCTGCATGGAGATAGCCCAGACCCTAAGCTACCCTCTGAGTCTGCGCTGGGCGCACAACCCATTTTTGGTTTTCTCATATCGCGGCTAAATAGTTTCTGTTTAGAAATCAGAAAAATTATCTTCTAATTATCCTCAAAAATGACTTTATCCAGAGTTTTGCTTCTGGATTTCAAACACATACTGCAGGTGTGTCCTGACTGTGCATAAATGCAAGCTTGCCAGGAAAGCAGTCTTCAAATGATACAGCTCAATACTGACAACTCATCTCTATATACAAACACAGTAAACGCAGATCAGCTACTAAATCAGGCTGTGGATTGTTTGCCATTCAAAAACAATTAATCTAATACACCCTTTAGAATGGTACAAGCTGGCCAGTCAAAAACACTGCACACCTGATCAGCTACTGAATCAGGGTAATTATTTCAGTTACTTTTTAGGATATCAAATTAAACAACGAAAATTGGCTTTTAAAAAATTGTGAAAATAATTGTTCAGACAGTTTTGTCAAAATGCTCAAAAAAAAACATTGAGACAGTTTGAGACTTTTACTTTTTGTGGGAATGCATTTTGCAATTTATTGTCACTTACGCTAATATTCACGAATCTGCCAACATTCAATCATTATTTATATTGTAGAGTGAAAACCACCAAGGAGGTAAACAATGTTAAAACAACATCCTGTCAATGTACATCATGATGTTACATCTATCCTGTTTGAACACTGCCTTCCGCCTGGTACTTTGTAACAAATTCTAAAAATTGAATAATTCCATTATTCCAAAATATAAAATTCCTAAGATACTGTGTACATGACAAGAGAGGTAAAATGTTTTACAGTACTGTTCACTAGTATTCAATTCTGAGTATAACAAGAACTGTCCACATACGCTTGCCTGACAGCACCTTGCAATCACATACAAACTTTACATAAATCTTTAATATTTTGCTAACAATGCAGCCAATGCTGACGCCGGGGGTAGTGCAACAGCTCCTCCTTTATATTTGTACAGGTGAGCTAACGAGTGTATTAGGTGTGAGATGTCCTGATAAGCCAGAAACCTGAAGATAAACTGTAATATGTTTTTCGCCTATTTACATGTACTAAAAACCGTAGGTTATGATCCTTGTTAAAACTGTTTTTGTGCGCTACTTCTGAGATGGACCGCCTAAGAATTATCACACCAGAACAATTTTAAAGTTTGGTACCTGGACCATTGTTAACAATCCCATAAAAAAAGGACTAATCTAATAATTTAATACTTTTCACTTTGTACATTTTAGAAAAACTTCTTTATTTCCTTGGTATAAGTGCTTTCAATCAATTTAGGAAAACATTTTTGCAAACTTAAAACACATTCGAAAATCTAGGTACCAACCTTTAACATAACATGTTTTCTAGGAGAAGCAAAAAAAAATTCCTTAAACATTTATGCCCAAACCTTTGGCTTTACCTGAGCTCTGGCTATCTATCTCCGATTTTCACTGACCTTGAATTTTCAGATATTCACAAGTGCCCACTGAGTATGTGGTGACTTCTCAGAAAGATCATGGTATTGCCATGGTCATAGTATTGAACATTACTCAGCTCCTCTCAAAGCAAAATTTTAATGATAGTTCTGGGGTAATTTTTGTTTGTTTTCCATAAAAACATGTTTCTTGTGGTCTTTCATTTGAACTGCCTCAGAGAAGCAGTTCTAATGAAGGGTCACAAGATACATGTTAATGGAGAAATAAGAACAAGAATTCTGCAAAATAATTTGTCTTGCCAGTCGTGTACTGAGTATAATAACCAACAGTAGGTGTGTGATGCCCATATAACTTCTAGAGCTAAACCAGAAAACTTAACTTTTACACTGCTGATCACATGGCTGTATGACTCACCACTTTATGTCCTTTCCAACAGAATTTCATATCAAAGTGATGGAGGTCAATAATAAAAGAGTGTGTAAAATTGAACCCTGTCTGTAGATGAACTGATTTCAAGCAGATACTGAAGCTGGACCGCTAGCTTTGAAGGCCAACCCTTAACCCTATGAGCTACCAGGCTTTGATAGATCACATGGAAGCAATACCTATGTCTTGCTTCCGCTAAACACAGATGAGGCAAAAAATTTCCCAGGATTATCACAGATCCAGATAAGAAGGGGTAACATGAATAAATATGGGGATAAAATTCTACATATCTCCATTAAAACATATATTGTGACCCCTCATTAGAACCGTCTCAGTGAGACGGTTCTAATGAGGGGTAACAACATATGTTTATGTTGAGAAATAAGAAAAATTATCTTTGAATTATCCTCAAACTGCCTCTTATCTGGAGTTCTGCAGATGGGACAAAAATTTTCCCAGGACTATCATCAAAACCGGAACTTTCCGGAGCTCTGACTTTATCATGAGTCAAAATGTAAATGAGAAGACAACAGTATTCACAACTGGTGAGGTCCTATACATAGAATATCCGTACTTTGGACGTGCTGACTAGCAAAGCATCATCGTAAAATCTGGTTTCTATGACAACATTACCACTGAAAAGAGATGTAAAGCAAAATGTAGTAGTATTATCAAACACCAACATATATCTGCCAAAAGACAACCTTTCCTGCCTCTCACATCTGAGAAATGAAACTGCGGTAAACATAATTTTAAATGCTATATACATGTACATGTAGTAAAAAGTAGATTCTGTGTATTTGATGCTAAAGTCAGTAAAACACTTACTAAATCTAACAGGTTCATTTAGCTACAGATGCTTTGATCAGCTGGTCTCAGGACTAAGCACTTATATCTGACATACAAAACTGCTAAATATGATCAAAGGGAGGCAGGGCAATTTCTGAGCTTATGTCCCTTCAGCAGCATTTCAATTATTTCCCTCTGACAAACTTAGGATAAAATATTCTGAAGGCTACAGAAAAATCACAAGACTCAGTTTTGAACACTGACATTCAGACAAGTTTGTACTGGTAACCCGTCTTTGAACACAACCCATAAGCATAACCCTCCATTATACATATGCTGTTATATGAATGATTGCAGATAACAAAACTGCAAGCCAACACACAGAAACGTAAGTAGTCAAATGAATACACTGAATACACAAGAAAGTAGTGACGGTAACTGCAAGTGGACCAAGAGACTTACTTTAAAACATTAGCAGGCATCATCTGGTTCTCTGGAGCAGCTTCTATCACTGACTGCCAGGTATTTGTGGAGCCGGGAATCACAAACCCAAACTCAAATAACCATTCTGTAATCAAACACAACAACATGATTTCTATGCATACATCATCTCTGACATCTCCCACATCACTGAGAACACAACAAGGCCAAAAATAAAATATTTAATGTTTCCCCTTACGCGACCAACCATAAAAAATCGTAGCGACCGGAAATATTTTTTTTCCGATTTCAAAAAAAATAAATTTTTTTTCTACCTTTGTGCCGAGTACCAAAAATCTGGGTCTTCAGAGCTCTAGATAAAGGTGTTTCTGACGAAAACGCTTGCAGTCCCAAACTAATGAGTCAAGAATATGCTACTCCCACTAAAACAGGATTATCCATCATAAAAACGAACGGCATCGTCTTTTTAACTATGTTTGGAGACAAAAGAAGCAGAGCGGGATAGCCAAACAAAAATGCGCTCAACCACCTTAGATAAGACTGGCAAAAGATCAAAGGATTTCAGTCATCTTTTGAAGTCACTGGCTGCCGCTCAACGCACGTGCCGATAGGTTTTATGTAGAGTAACCTGGAGCTGAAAATTTCGGTGTCGGGCAAAAACAAAGGGTCATTCTTTGATGCAGAGCGGCATGCGAAAATTGTTGAGCAACGAAATTGCATTCCGGGTATTGTTATTTTCAATTTGTCTTTTTCCGAAATACACGGAGACTGTTCAAAAAAGTAAAATCGGATTTGAAGTTATTAGACAAGCGAAAAACGCATAAAATTATGCTTTAAAGGTTACATTTTAAGGGTACATTACGACATGTGCATTTAGGGAAAACGCAGATAAGCATGTGTATTCTTCTTCTTCTTCTTCTAAGTTATGGTCAGGATTCTTCTCTGAGAATGTACTGTTGACCAGTGAGAGGGGAAAGAGACAGCCTACTCCTTCCAATGTTATGTTAAAATCCAGTTATGTACAGTTAAAAACATATAAAATATTGTCGGCTGTTCAGAACTGAAGGGTCGGCAGGGCATGACCTAGACCGACTCGGAACTCCTCTAGGGTGGTGGCGTCAGTGACCTGGGTTGGTAGAAGGTTCCATTCCCGAATGGTCCGTGGGAAGAAAGAGCATTTGTAGACGGACATGGTGGCAGTAGGCTGGTAGAGTCTATGCTGACCTCTGGTGCGTCTGTGTCAATTTCCACCAATCCATGCTGTATTTTAAACAATGTTGTCAGCCTGTCCACTCTTCTTCTTTGCTGTAGTGGTTCCCAATCAAGGTCTGAGACCATCTTGGTGACGCATCCTGGCGTTCTGTCATAGTAATTCCCATGAACAAAGCGCGCGGCTTGTCTTTGGACCTTCTCCAGCTTGGCACTGTCTTCGATTGATGATGGGTCCCAGGCTGGAGACGCATACTCTAGAGTTGGTCTAACAAGGGCTGTGTAGGCTGCCTTCTTCACATCTCTAGTGCATTCGCCAAGATTTCGTCTCAAGAATCCCAGGGTCTTTGACGCTTTTGCTGCCGTGACGTCTATATGAGTATGCCAGGTGAGGTCATTGCTGATGTGCACTCCGAGGTACTTTCCACTGTCCACTACTTCCAGTGTGTGTCCATGGAGCTTATATTCTGACTGTCTCTCGAAGCGCTTGCTAGTATTTATACGTATCACTTGACATTTCTCTGGGTGGAATTGCATCTGCCATAGCGTCTCCCAGTTTTCTAAAGCTTTGAGATCCTCCTGCAGGCTCACGGCGTCATCTTCAGATTTGACGAGTCTGTAGACGAGACAATCATCAGCAAAGAGGCGGGGATCTGAGTGATTTACAGCTTCTGGCAGGTCATTGATATAGGCCAAGAATAATAATGGGCCAAGCACTGTTCCTTGTGGCACTCCAGAGATTACATCAGCTTGGGTGGATCTACAACCATCGAGCAATACTTGCTGCTTTCTGTGTCCAAGAAAGGAACGTTTCCACTCCAGCGTTGGTCCCCTGATTCTATAGAAATTTAGTTTGTAGAGGAGTCTCTGGTGGGGAACTTTGTCGAAAGCTTTGGAAAAATCCAGGAGTATCACGTCCACTTGGTCTCTTCCTGATTTCAAGCTGCTGGCAATGCCCTGGATGGTGGCAACTAGCTGGGTTACAGTAGATCTTTTCTTCCGGAAGCCATGCTGTTTTACTGTCAGTATATTGTTCTGGTCGAAATGCCGCATGATGTTGCTGTGTACTATATGTTCAAGTACTTTGCATGCTACTGATGTCAATGATACAGGTCTGATACAGTATTCGCTAAGTCTGATCAGAGTCATCTCTGTCTGGACAAACAATTCATCTAGTATTAGGTTGAAAACTATTTCGATTATTAGGAAACGCACATGGCTGAAATCTCATTTTGCCGACGCTTATCAAAACGTCTCCAGTGGTGCCAAATGTGTCCAACGGAACGCGAACGCGCACAAAATATTCGCTTTTCTAATTTATGGTAAAAGTTTTCATAATCCAAAGATTAAAGTTGTGAATAGGAAACACCAGTCGCATTGCATTACTGCGCAGGCTGATCGGGGCATATGGTATAAGGTATAGGCCATTTGCTGTCTATCAAACAGGTCATTTTGCTAAATATCTCTAAAACTACCACAGCTATCACTGTGAAGTAAAGCGCATCTTTAAAGGTAGGTTCCTGAACTAAGGATACCAAACCTGTTTACAAAATAATTTTGTCTTTTTCTGTGTGATATTGAATCCTCTTATTTTTCTAAAATTGTTGCTACTGAGAAAACCGTTGGATTTTGTTGAAAACTGTCGTTTTTCTCTGGTTTACTTTCTTTGGTTTAAGCAATGCCTTGGAATTCCAGTTCTAAAAATAATTTTGTCAGATGCCTATAAGTGTGTAATTTCAAGCGTTATTCTCCAAAAGGTCATTTTCTCTCTTGATGTGAGTTCTCCTAAAGGTGCCGGCATGGCGAATAGATTAATACTAGCCAAAAATGCAATGCAGCATGGTGTAAGCAGCATTACCTATTTTTGGCATGAACTAAAAATAGCGCTAACTGGTGTGCGAAGCAGAGTTAGGGAACCCCTCCCAAAACGACTTACCAAATACTTTTGGCTTTACACTTTTCAGTGAAACTTATTTATTTCCTTGTTATAAGTGGTTTCCGATAATTTAGAAAAACAATCATGAAATTTATGATGCATTTCATACTCCAGGAACCAACCTTTAATGTCTATCTTATACATAACTAATCTATAATTTTCCTCAAAATTATATTTTGAAATTAAAAAGTTTCTTTTGAAAACTGCCCATTTTTAGAAGATATTTTAACTGTATTTTACAAGGGAGTAAGTTTATTTATGTAACAGCCTTAACTGGTCAATATTTACCAATGCCAATTGTTAGTTAATTGTACAGAGTTACTCAATGGCACCTGTATACCTGTTAATCTTTTCATCTGAGTAAAAATGAAGGTCACTTATTTATTGGTGGCGAAGAGAATGGATTGGTGATGAATAGAATTAATCTATCTATAGAAATATTTCTTGTTTGTGATGCATATATGGGCATTGCTTATAGCTATTACATTAAATTATTGTACTCCCCTTTACTTTAGCTCAAAATTTTGTAAATTTTTGTAAAGGATTGAATAGACAAAAGCAAAAAATTGAAATGATAAAATTCTGAAAGTCAGTTTCCAGTTATGTATTAGTTTGACAAACTAGTGGAGAAAAAAAACTCAATTTTATCACCAGTAATAAAAAAGAAAATCTGCAAAATGACCTGTTTTATAGACAGCAAATGGCCTATACCTTTGCCTGTCTCACGGTTTTATATGACACGTGTCCAGTGCAATGCGGCGTTCTTTGATGTCTGATCAACATAACCACGTGCAGGTGCTTACCGTATTTAAAAAAAAACTTCTACCGTCTTTACACTCCGTTATAGCGTATTCCCTAATGAGAATGCGCAATTCGCAATGACCATAATTAATGTTTGTATGTTGTTTTGATTTTGATACAAATTGACCCGTTCACCCTAATAAACTCATCTTACGGAGATAGATTCTTCATATCTAAAACAGGGTACAATGTATGTGACAAAAGTGTATAGACGCCGATGCAACGAGAATGTGTTTATCTCTGGTGCATGCGATCCCATATTTGCTAACAATGCAGCCTCGTCGGGGTCACACTGTTCTTATCGTAAAACTTGAATGAACGTGTTATATACTGTTCTTGGCTATACGGCCAACATTAAAGAAGAAATGCGATGGACTTTATAAAAAATCTGTGTACCAGTTTGGACTGTCACCTCATATCTACACTGCTTGATTAAACAACTACGTAAGTAACCAGAATAGACCATGATCAGAATGCGCATTACACGTCCCCGATATGGCACGTCCACACTTACATTTAATTATGAGTGTGTGTGTGTTTTGTACGTGTGCGTCTTATACTTCCATGCCCCCGTAGTCGCAGTAACGGGGCGCCATTTGCCCGTCCCTATTTAATTATAAAAACTGCGTCGTCTATTTTTATAGGACTTATATGCAAGTACTTTTAAAAACACTCCTATGTCTTAATTTGGGATGGATAAACTATCAGATGAAGCGGCTGAGTGAGGCGTCAGCATGTCCCCGCTTATAAAGATTATCTGGAGCTCTGACTTTTCCGGGAAAAAAAAAAAAAATCCCGACCGACCTACCCACCATTGAGAAAAAGGGTCGGGTAAGGGGAAACAAGAATATTTCTAAGGATGGCCCAATAAAAGTTGTAAATAGTTTGATTGTTCTGATCAGTCTGTTTTATTTGTAAAGGTTCCATATCCACAAATTTTTTTCTACTATGACAATACATTCATAACTGTATTTAATGTATTCACTTATAAAATCACAGGGCAGAGAATGATACTTTCTCAAATATAAACAGCTGAAACAACGTAAACAACAGGGATGACTAGTACCATTTTTGCTATGTGAACCATTAAGCCAGTACATGTACTACAAAAAGTGGCTGTGGCCGTCAACTGAAAATTGTAACTTAAGTGTTAACAGCAGTACTGCTGTCATAACAGCTATTACATGCACTTGCCTTAACTCTGGGGCTTTAACTCTTGCTGACTGCATAAACTGAACTTTCTAAAGTGCAGACTATTTTCAAGGAATTATGTCTATTTATAGATCTAAACCTGTGTTTCTATTTAAGTGTATTGATCATTAGATCCCCTTAAAACCAAAAGAAGGAGCTAATAAAATTCAAAAAAATATACCTTCTAAACATTTTCCTTTGAACAAGACTTTCTGCTCCAGTCGAAATTTTTCCATGGACTCTTGTGATGAAAAATTAATTTCTCTTGACACTGCTCTGCATTTTAATATCTTCTTTGGTACGCGAGCTGGCAGAGAACAGAAAATTATGTCATTACATTTGCCCCTTACTTCAAACTCTAAAACAGTCAACTCTCGATATCTCAGTGATATCTCAAAGTAACTCTTACATCAAATAGTTTGGATACATTTCCTTTCCTATTTTTATTTACATTTCAACTCTTGTTATATCAAACTATGGATATCTCAAAGTAAGTTTTCTGGAACCAGAAAATTTACTTTGAGATATCAGTAGTTTGGAATGAACTTAAGACTTCGAGATTTCGAGAGTTGACTGTATATGAACCAAGTAATTTCTTTACCAAACCCCACACTCCCCATATGAAAACAAGAATTCTTTGAAAGGCATGAAACATTTCTAAACCAGTAAACTTGACAAAAGTTTACACTGCCAATGCTGCAAATGCAATACCTATGTGAGCCGGGACATGACAAATCAAACAAAGTGGCATGTGTGACATGCTAAAACTCAGATTAGCCTGGGCATCTGCCCAGTCTGATCAAAGTCTTTGCTGTGCACTTAAAGGATTGCTAAGGGTCTAAGCTACCTTCATGCAGACAGCGAAGACTGATCACATGCCCAGGCTGATCTGAGTCTTTGCAGGGCGCACATGCCACTTCATTGGTTTTTGTCGTGATACGGCACATCTCTTGCTTCAGCAAGTTGTCAGTGAGACAATTACCATATGAAAAGAAGTTAAATTTACAATTAATGATACAGGTTCTTGTGAGAGTTTCTCATATTCATAGGAATGTTGGGTTCCCAACAGCACATATTCTCAAGATTTACATGAGAATTCACAGAGCTCCAGATAAGCAGGGTTTTGAGATTAACTCTGAGATAACTTTTTTCAAACCCTAAGTTGTGACCCCTAATTAAAATGGTCTCACAGAGACAGTTCTAATAAGGGGTCACATCATAAAGTTTTATGCAGAATTGACAAATATTGCTAATTATCCCAAATCAAATCATGAGAATATTTCATGATACATTGTAATAATCCTTATCATATGCAGTGACCCCTCATCAGAATCACCTTACCAAGGCAATTTTAATGAGGGGCAAATTGCATTTCTATGACAAATTAATGATAAAGCTTTTTTTTTTTTTTAATTAATGATAAAGATAGAATATCCCAAGACAATCATGAAATCCCCAAGATATAAAGCTATGGAATCAGACCAATACATGTATTAAAAGCAATTTCTACAAAGTCAAAATATTATCATCCATCGGCTAACTAACTGCAATTCCTAATCAGACTCTCTGCCTGAAGGTCCTGATCAGACTATGTTAACATCTAACTCTATGTGTTTCTGCAATCCAATGGAGTCTCTGGCTTCAACAAAAGCATCTGTCAGGGGTTTTGCCTCCCTTTCCAATGGGGGGGGGGGGGGGGGGGGGGGGGGCTTTAACAAGAAGAATTAGCTCCCCTTTGCCTCCCTTGTCAATGGGGGAAACCTTAAACAGGAAGAATTAGCTCCCCTAGGAGAAAATTCTTTCTTTAAGAGTAGATCCCATTCTGGTTCTGTTGCCCTGGGAAGCAAACACAAAGTCATACAAGTTATTCCCCCTTGTAAAAATGGTGGAAGAAAAACATGAAGGTGTACCAAGACACCATGAACATTGTTGGCAATATGGCAACTAATATCCTCGATGCATGAAACTTCGGTACCCTAAGAGCATACGCGGTTTTCGGCAATAGACAATATGGCGGCCACAATTTAATCCTCCATTACCCGTTGAATCAATACCTCTCGCAACATTAATGGCGAAAATAATGACTCTGCGATTCCAATTTCTATTGTTTTCAACGCTTTGGCTAGCGTGTGTCCGCCATCTTGTAAACAAAGGGAAGTGCATAAAACTTCGTTAGGGCGCATGCGCTGACATTTATGCTAATTAGCCATGCTTCAGTTAGGCCAAGGTTATTATTTTTTCGTTGTAAGATTTTCCAAATTAATTTTACTATACCAAAAACAAAAAATAATAGAAAAAAAATAAATAAAACTGTAAGACATTATTTCTTTACTCACCATTACTTTTGGTTCAGATCAGTGCCAGGGTCCATCTTTTGTACATTCATCCCTTGACTGAACTCTCTATTTATTTAGTCCAACAGTAATAATTTTAACAAATTCAAAAATTAATATTTCCAACTAAAACATTTAACACACTATTTACAAATCTGAATGGGGAGAGTTACTCTTCAGGGGGTTGGAGGGGGGGTGGGGTTCTAGGCAGTGAGTACTGTAAAAGATAATGTCTCTCCTCACAGCTTTCATAGGGGTGCAATGTATAAGATGGACCCAGTGCTTACATTCCAAGTTTGCACACTAAAACCACTTGGTGAACTTTATGCCCAAAGAATTTCTGACTTGATCAGGGGTGTATTTAGAGCAAACACAACATTTTTCAGTTTCATCAATCTCTGATTCGTCAGTAGAGGGGCCTGCTTGGGGAATTACTTTCTTTGTTTTTGTTGAGGTTACTTCCATCCAGCATGTTGCCTTTACTCTGTTTTATAAGTTTTTTCTATTGTTTGTCAAATTTGTTTCATATTAATTAATAAACTGTTGAAATATAAACAAGCTACAGTGTTTATTCATTTAAAAGAAGTCACTTTTTCCATTTTTGAGCCTAAGGATAGGGACATGAAACTGAATGTAAAATTGGCTTGGCCTAAAAAAAATTTTTGATGGGTGTTGGATTTTAACCCTCTATAGAAGTCATCCGAATGATGCGTTCAGCAAACAAAGTGAAAAACGGAAAATCTAGAAAATTGGGGGTATTTTAACACCATGAGAAAAAAGTAATAGTGAGAATTGTTAATTTTAAGCATGTAGAATTTGATTGCTCTGTACTTACCTGCTTGAAATGCATATTGCAATAGAAAACAGCCGAACAACTTTGACAGTTCTCTGGCTCAATGTTTACCAACAGACACACGTGGTGGCCTTGACCTCACGCGCGGGACAGGAAGATAACGAAACCTAACGAAGTTTTATGCATAAGGAAGTTGGATACATCGACGATACAGATGTTGATCAGATTGATCAGACTGATCCACAAGTGCAGTCTGATCTGGTTATTCACTGTTTAAAGCGAGACTCAGATGATAATTGAGCAGCGACATGAAAAACCAAAGTGGCATGTGCACCCAGCAAAGACTCAGATCAGCCTGGGCATCTGCCCAGTTTCATCAAAGTCAGACTCTTTGATGCACCTTAAGGATAGCTAAGGGTCTAAGCTAGCTCCATGTGGAAGGCAAAGACTTTGTTCAGTCTGGGCAGATGCCCAGGCTGATCTCAGTCTTCGTTGGACACACATACCACTTTGTTGGATTTGTTGTGTCGGGGCTCATATGATTGATCTCCTATTGTAGCGTTCAATATATTACCTTCATGTTCTACATCTGGAGCTGACCTGAAATTACAATACATTAAGAGTACAGGGGCCGTATTCATAAAACCACTTAAGTCATTGCTATGCTGTTGCTAAGGCTGAATATCTATAAAGGAGATTCCCTACAACTACGAAATTTGGTCTGGAGGAACAGTCTTTGTAAGACTGTTCCTCCACAGCAAATTTCATAGTTGTAGGGAATCTCCTTCAAAGAAATTTAGCCTTAGCAACACCATAGCAATGACTTAAGTCGTTTTATGAATACGGCCCCAGAACTACAGTGATGTATATTTTACAAGGTATAAAAGATGTATATTTTTATTACCAAATACAAGCACTGACTATATACACCTTTTGGTAATGAGCAGAAAGAAGGGAGAAATTCTGAAACTTCATTCACACAAGCAAACATCTTTTTCACAGAAACTATGGCAAAAAAACTTCGCCAAATGTTTTGTGGTCACATGGCGCTAATCATCTGCTAAAGAAAAACATGATGAAAAAATCTTTGGCAAAGAAACATTTGCTGCAGAGTTTACACAACCAAATTTGTCTTGACAAATAAACTTTATACAGTAAACAACCAGCAATGTTATATTTTCTTTGTTAAATATACTTTGTTCTAAATCAAACTAATATAATTTTGAACAAATTTTCTGTCGTCATCCTCACTGCCACTGCCACCATTCATATCCTTTGGAAAGCCTTCTGTTCACATGGACAAACTTTGTCAAATAAACTTCAGCATATAAACATGATAAATTTGGCATTGAAAAAGTGGCATATATTTTCATTCACATGAGCCAACTTTTCAACATAACCTACTTTTGTCAAAGAAACTTTGCCCATGTGGACAAAGCTTCAGTTAACACATACTTTCTGTTAGACAAGCATCGACTAAACTATGTTTGATATGTAACTTCCTAATGCACTTAGTGTGAGCAATGTTTAGCAAGCCTAGCTCTGGTTTTAGTGATACATAGTTGGGAAACGTTTATTAGCATACAAAGTGAAGTAATTAATAATATGGCATCACACTTACAGATCATCACTGGACTGCCAAAGGATCTTCCCACTGTCTGCATCACGAAGATTCATCCAATTTCTGAGAGCGTTGTTAAGGAATCAGTATTCTGACGTTTTTTTAAATGGTTTATACTGCCAGCTCAAGAACATTTGAGCCACGACACGAGAAAACCAACAATGTGGTTGTGCGACCGGTGCAGATTCAGATCAACCTGGGCATTCGCCCAGTTTGACCACACTCTTCGTTAAGTGCTCAAAGGGTAGCTAAGGGACTAAGCTACCTCCATGCGGACAGCGAAGACTCTTAAGTGCTCAAAGGGTAGCTAAGGGACTAAGCTACCTCCATGCGGACAGCGAAGACTCTGATCAGACTGGGCGGACGCCCAGACTGATCTGAGTCTGCGCTGGGTGCACAACCACATTGTTGGTTTTCTCATGTCGCGGCTCATTTCACTTGTTTCTAGCCAATTGTTATGCAGAGGTGGGCAAAAACTGGAGATCCCTGGGAAAAATCACCTGACCTTCTATAAGCAGAACTGGCCTTCTTACATGTGTACACCCAAGGGTTGAACACACAGGGGTGAAAGACCTAATGTTTAAGAGTCCATGCTCTTATCCATTAGGCCTTGGAGACCCATTATGCTGATATATTAACTCTAACAAATTTAATCACCATACATATCTTAAATATGTGTCCTGAACATGCAGTATGTGCTGTTTGGTATGTGGAAAGTGGTACTTTACCAATTTTCTGCTTGTACCAGTACCAGGTCTCTACAATTTTTGCGAGGCAAAAAGCTGAAGTCTTTGATCAGACTACAAGTAGCTGTGATGTTCAGAAAGAAAAAGCAGTCAACTAAATGTATCAAAGTGACACGCGATCCTTGTTATCTTCCAATTTCGCGGCACAAGATTACTGTTATGAAAATAAAAAGCAGAAAAAAGGGCCACTGTGCATTATTCAGCTAGAATGTGTGATTTAAAATGATTTGAGTCTCAAAAATTGACATACTGAAAAAACAAAACAAAATTTCCTCCATAATAATGGATGCCTACCATCGGTAATTGCTTGATTCATGAGTTTACAGCCAAACTCAAATTTAAGACTCCTCAGTTTTTGTTAGCACTTATGATTATGAAATTTACATTCAGAGAGGGGTGTTCCAATTTTAACAAGTGAAGCATCCCCCAAGGTCGAGCTATTACATAAACTGTCAATATCATGTTTACTCACATGGCAGCCAAACAGGTATTTGAAGCTGAGATGCATGCTGGTCTTATGCTAATGTCAGTGAACAGGTAATTTACAGATTTCATTGGATGCATGCCAAAGGTGATACACACATACTTGAGCTGCTGATAAAATGGTTACTGACGGGTAAAATGATTACTTAAAATCGGCATACGGCAGGACTCCTGACAGATAATTATCATGCATCACCTGGCAATTATGGGCATACATCTTCTCCTGCCAGCCTGCTTGCAGGAGACCTTGCCTTTTAGATATCAGTGTATATGAAACTCTGACTTTGAAAAAAAAAAAAATTAAAACAACTGAAAAACAAAATACATTCAAACAAAAAAGGGGAAAAAACACAATTACGTCATCTACTGTGTTGTAAGAGTTTAATATCTGTTGGAATTGGAATTGCTTAAGAGTTAATATTGTCGCAAGTGGTTTTACTGTATGTGATTCATCAAAGTATATCCTTTGAAATCTTAAACTACCAACAGCCCTGTAAACAAGTTTTGGCTTTTACAAAGTTTCCAATTAAGTCCATAACTTATCAAAAGTACCGGTACCACCAAAAAAAAATCAGAATCAGAATTGTTTACTGGTGATACGTCCAAGGACAATCATTCACCGGGTTACTAGAATTACCGGAATACACATTATTACCGGAATATACCGGAATACACCAAAATTAACATTTTTATTATCAAAATGAACTTAAATAATGGTAGAACAGATAAACAAGAACTATTTCCAGCTCAGAAATTGCTATTTTTGCATTTGTAGTGAGAATAAATGGACCATGGTACGGGCTTTGGATAGGTATCACTGTGCAGATTGCAAGCTGGTTAGGATCTTTGTATGGGTCTTTCACTTATCGGTTTTTACATGCAGCTGATACTAAACGACATATTTTGGATAATATTACATTTATTCTGGTAATATTAAAGTGTGTTTCGGTAGAAAAAAAATGTGTATTTTGGTATATTCCGGTAGATTCCGGTGTATTTTGGTATATTCCGGTAATTAAGTGTATTCCGGTATTTCTAGTAACCGTCATTCACCAGGTCAACTCAGCACTACGTACTGCCACATGAAAATATCGTGGTTTTACCAGTACACCAGTTTTACTGCGCACCCCTATAGGGTGGTGCATGATTGTTTATTTAACATGCCCTTAATTTTTTCTGTACGTTCACCGGATGGCTGACTATCTGACTGCTATGTCTAATCATGTAATTCAGCTTGAGCCAGTCTGACAATGATAATTCAATGTGTTTTTGTAATTTTGACAGCTGACAAAAAGGAACTTTGTAAGTGATTGTACGGTTCTGGCACAAATAGAACTAAGTGGGCAGGATACAGTTTAAAGCCTCTCATTATGTCTTCTGCTTTAGACGGCATTCTTGAAATTTGTAAGTGAAGAACGCAATAAAACTTGATTTTCTTCCGTTTCCAGACAGGTTCCTACTGTCAACAATCAAATATGGCCGACTTCCGCTAATGCTAAAATTATTAGTACGCGAGATAAAATTAGTTATATATGATTGTCCACAGAGTGTATCGAGTTGGTCATAAAAAGATTAAAAAATATCAAATAATATCAGCAATTAGCAAAAAGTATCTTGGTTTACATAGAGACTTATATTTCTACGGCTTACACTTTGGAACTAGTTTGTTACAAAGTTTACGCGCACGTATATCCGTAGATGAGTTGTTCGTTTGTTTATTCCAGGCAGGTGCTTTGACAGGTAAATCGTCATTTGTTGATTGATAGATTGCTAAAGGTGATAATCTGCTCTTCAGACATGCTTTCAGATAACTATTTATGATTTTTGTCACAAGATGTACATTGCCTTGTGTTCAGATTTAGGAAGAAATACATTTTAATTTGAAAACTTGATCTAAGTCAACAAATGCTTGCATTGATAATTGTTATCTGGTTATCTTGAGTTTGCAAACGCCTAGCTGCGTTTCATTTATAAGCAAGAAAAGAAATTCTTGGTTTGATTTGGACGGACACACGGTGCCAAGTGTGTGCAACTATGGTAACCGTTGAGCCACTTGGGGAACGTCGATAGGAGAATTGAACTGAATTGAACTCTTGGTTTGATGCAGAGTGCATACGGTCCATGGAAACACCCCAAACCACTTTTATACCACCCCAAACCAGAAACCCTCGATTCAAACTAGAACCCCACCCCCTCCCCCACCAAGACATCAACATTTCAGGTCAATTGGCGAGAATTAGTTGGTAACGGGTCGTTTTGGCCTTATTCCCGTTCGGCCCCGGGTCGGTTCGGCCTTATTCCCGTTCAGCCTGGATCGTTTCGGCCTGGGTCGTTTCGGCCCGATTTCCGGGGTGGGTCGTTTCGGCCCAATTTTAGCGGATCATTTCGGCCTGACTTTTTTCCCATAGTTGTAATAGACAAAAATGTGTCTTTATCCCAGTCAGACAAAAATGTGTCTTTATCCCAGTCATATCTATCTATCTATCTGGCCTGCATATATATCATATCTATCTATCTATCTGAATGGCCTGCATATGTATGTATGTATGTATGTATTTATGTATGTATGTATGCATGTAAGTATCTGGACTTCATATCTATCTATCTATCTATCTATCTATCTATCTATCCGATGACAGGCGAGGCACACCATTGTTACATAATTTGTTTTCCATTTAATCTCTAATTTTCCTTTGATGCCTAATTATCTTTTGCGGTTGCCAATTAGTAATGTTTGTACTGTCACTGGTTCTTTAATTACCTACTTTCAAAATGTTTAACTACCCTGTTTGCTTATTAATTCAGAGGTGTGAAAATTATTTCATTGTAAATAAGTTCTTGAAAGTCTGGATTTTAAAGAGAAAAGATTTCTTTAATTGCCAAAGACAAGAAGAGATCGGATTTTTATTGTCTGGATACGCGCCGACGACGAGGTATAAATACTCAGAGAAATTCTCCCCAGCATCACAACCTTGGAAAAAATAGTATTACTAAATAATTAAGGCCGAAACAACTCACCCATAAAATCGGCCGAAACGACCCACCTTTGAAATTGGGCCGAAACGACCCATCCTATTGGGCCAAAATGACTCATCCCAGAAATGGGGCTGAAACGACCCTGGCCGAAACGACCCAGGCCGAAGGGGAATAAGGCCGAAACGACCCGGATTCAATTAGTTTTTCCTTCCATCCACCGTCTTCATTCTTTACATTAACGTGTCACTGTGCGAGGGATTGGGTTTTATTTTGTATCCAGGGTGGCTGGTTTGGGGTGGTATAAATGGTCGCCCCTCCCCCCGCCCACAACCCTGCGTGACATACACAAACCTACAAAATAATTTACTTTATTATACTGAGATTATTGATTTTTCGTTAATTATGTCTCCCCCCTTCAGGGTTGGGAGACATATTGTTTTTGCCCGGGCGTCTGTCCGTCCGTCCGTCCGTCTGTCTGTCACAAATCGTGTCCGTTCTATAACTTGAAAACCGCTCAAGCTATATTCGCGAAACTTCATATAAATATCAATCAACATGAGACGACGTGCAGAGTGCAAGAATGGTAACTCTGACATTTATACTTTTTGAGTTATTTCCCTTGGAACTAAGTCCATCACAAAATTGTGTTTCAATCGTGTCCGTTCTATAACTTGAAAACCGCTCAAGCTATATTCGCGAAACTTCATATAAATATCAATCAACATGAGACGACGTGCAGAGTGCAAGAATGGTAACTCTGGCATTTATACTTTTTGAGTTATTTCCCTTGGAACTTAGTCCATCACAAAATTGTGTTTCAATCGTGTCCGTTCTATAACTTGAAAACCGCTCAAGCTATATTCGCGAAACTTCATATAAACATCAATCAACATGAGACGACGTGCAGAGTGCAAGAATGGTAACTCTGGCATTTATACTTTTTGAGTTATTTCCCTTGGAACTTAGTCCATCACAAAATTGTGTTTCAGTTGTGTCCGCTCTGTAACTTGAAAACTGCTCAAGCTTTATTCACGAAACTTCATACAAATATCAATCAACATGAGACGACGTGCAGAGTGCAAGAATGGTAACTCTGGCATTTATACTTTTTGAGTTATTTCCCTTGGAACTTTGTCCATCACAAAATTGCGTCTCAGTCGAGTCCATCTATAACTTTAAAACCATTCAGGCTATATTCATGAAAACTCATACAAATATCAGTCAACATCAGACGACGTGCAGAATGCACTCTGGCGTTTATACTTTTTGAGTTATTTCACTTGGGACTTTGTCCATTACAAAATTGCGTCTCAGTCGAGTCCGTCTATAACTTTAAAACCATTCAAGCTATATTCATGAAAGTTCATACAAATATCAATCAACATGAGACGACGTGCAGAATGCAAGAACCATAACTTTAGCATTTATACTATTTGAGTTATTTCCCTTGGAACTTTGTCAGTCACAAAATCGTGTCTCAGTTGTGTCTGTTCTATAACTTGAAAACCATTCAAGCTATAATCACGAAACTTCATACAAATATTAATCAACATTAGAAGAATTGCATAGTGCAAGAACCATAACTCTTGCATTTATACTTCTTGAGTTATTTCCCTTGGACCTTTGTCAGTCACAAAATCTTGTCTCAATCGCTTTATTACTTGAAAACCGGACAAGCTATATTCACGAAACTTCATACAAATGTCAGTCAACACTAGACAACCTGCAGAGCACAGCATTTATACTATTTGAGTTATTTCCCTTGGAACTTTGTCATTCACAAAATCGTGTCTCAATCGTCTAAGCTCTATAACTTGAAAAACCTTTAAGCTATATTCATGAAACTTCATACAAATATCAGTCAACATATAAATAGACGACGTGCAGAACACTGTAACTCTTGCATTTATATTTTTTGACAAAAACTAAATATGAATATCAGTCAACATAACATGACATGCAGAGCATAACAACTATAACTCTTGCATTAATACTTTTTACTTATTATGAATCCCTGCTTCAGGGTAGGGAAACATATTGTTTTTCCCTTGGCGTCTTAATGACTGATCCTTTTGACATCAAAAAGGGGGGAGACATCTGTTTTTTCGTAGGAAAACAATTCTAGTATTGAAACCAGAAGTTATTAAAAGAGATACATGGGCAACCACTTAGTGAAGGGTGATTTTAAAAAAAATGAGTCTTTTTCGTTTCGTTCAGATATCTGATGAAAAAAAACTCTCTATACACTTTATTTATTGTCAGAGAAATGAGTAAATATTTATTTATTGTCATTGCAATGACCTTAAAAGTGGTGCAAAGTTTTACTTTCATAGCTTCAATACTTACAAAATGATAGCTCAAAAAAGGGTCAATTTTGTCACGAGTGTAACGCAAAACATGTGACATTTTTACTAAAATTGCATCTTTACCTCTTTGCATGATTGAAACGACTGTTTTTAAATGTTTGTTTTATCATTTAATTAAAATTTACATTATTGGGCCTTCAGATTAACATAATGTTTTGTCTTTAATAATGATATTGCAGGCATGGTGTGACCTTGAACAAACCTGACTTAATTTGTCAAATTTTTGCAACAAATAGAAGTTAGAAAAAGTTTACCATAATTTTTTACCCCTCATATTGATATAATTCTTTAAATATCACAATCAGCTATTGCCTTTCAAAGACCTAGGAATAATATGCATCAGAAGTTTTGTTACACTCGGGACAAATAAAATGTGTGTTTTTTCACACGTTTTGGGTCGTAACTCTTGAGCTACTAGACCGAAATGATAAAAATTTAGATCTGCTTGTGCAGAAATCATCTGGCAATTATATGAATGCTAGTTCAGCAGTTTAACTTTTGTATCTTTTTACTTTATAAAATATCAGGGAGAGTGAACAGACCCCTAATGTCACACTTTTGACTCATTTTTTTAAAACCACCCTGAAAGTGTTCTTTTTATTTTTTTTATCTTTACAGATACTGTTTGGGATGGGTGGGAGCAGTGTTGATGTGTGTGTGGAGGGGACAGGGAGGGTGATGTGAATCTGGGGAGGCTGGTTTGGGATGGTCTGGTAGAGGTTTGGGGTGGTTTGGGGTGTTTCCACGGACCCGAGTGCATAGCCTAGTGAACTGTGTGTTTGCATGCCTTTCAAGCAAGGGTCCATGTGTCCACTCCGATTAATAATTATATGGTATAACCTGAATATGTCAAAATCCACCTTAAACCATCTATAGGCACTTGGTTTCAAAAATGGATATTGGAGGGCAGTATATAAAAAGTATCTCACTAGTTGTTGACTGGTCCACTTGTTTTAAGTCTGTGCCAAACTTTGATAAAAGTAGGGCTGGGACGATTCCACCCTGTCCAACCCTGAAGCCGGCGAAACGGTCGAAACGCCGGTTAAACGTGTTTGTAACGCCGGTAAATGGCCGATTCGCTCCAAATCTGCAATGGCGGCGCCCATACCCGGTAAGTAAATTCTTGTTTCTGTGGTGTTTTATACATGTTTGCAATAAAGGAAATGGTGCCTTCGGTGGAAAATAAACTTATTTTACCAGATATGTTTGAATGAAAAGCAATTTCTGTCTGATATCTCCAAACATTAAATCCGAAATTGGTAAACAAGGTTCGGCCATAGCCGTTCAACAGATGTGTCCCCAAACAGTTCGTACTTTTGAAAATACGGAGAAAATATTAACGTACAAGCTGCTTGCAATGACTTTTAGATAACACTTTTGAACACTTTTATTGATTATTATAAAAAGCTAAATTAAAAATGCGCGATAAAAAATTTCTGGCAAAAACATAAAGTAACGCCGGTTAAAACGTGTTCAGAATTACCTGACATTCAGTTTCATTTCATTTCAGCTTAATCAGATACGGATTATATTGCTTATTTCTTGCCTGTTTCCACTTTATCTGCCTCTTACATGTAGGTATCAGTTGTTTGATTACTTGGCATGAAATACCAGGTATCTTATTGAGAGGTTATTAAACTTAAAAGGCAGGGTAAATTAGAATCTTACTTACCATAGGAATAAGCTCCAAAAAACAAAAAAAAAAACAAAAACAAAAAAACAAACATACTCTTCCAAAATGCATTATTTTGTTATGTTAGTAGAATTTTAGTTTCGGAAACTCCACTCCGATCACAGCCCCCAGTGATGGGTAGTTACGACAGCCCCTCGCTTTTATGCGTCAGTTCCATGGCCAAGTACCTCCTGGCTCCATCCCCATGATCAAATTGTAGGGAAGAAAGGAATAGGGTAGGGGGAACATGAAGCTTCATCCGCCAGGGCAAATTGCAGGAAAGAGAGGAATAGGGTAGAATAGATACGGAGAAAGGAAGACAGTAGGATTATATGCGGACAGGTATCGAATACACGATAAGGATCGGTGTTCTCAGACAGTTCAGACACGAAAAACATTTTCAGTCTGAATCTTCAAATCAGCTGGTATTTAGAACTTGTCTTTATTTTTCATTGTTTAAGAAACGGAGTGCCTTGTATGTGGCAAGAATTTGATTTCTGCATTTCTGCTTTTGAAAACGTTGCTAAAATCGTCACTTGAACTTAACATTTCAATATCACTTAATAATATGCAGTTTGTTACACATAGAGTTATCACTCAAAATTGACAATTTTCGTTTTATACCAAGTTGTGAAGATTTTCGGATGACCCCGACCCTGTTTGATTGAGATTCATTCAGGCATATGAAACACTACAATTAAAGAACCTGTTTTTTGTACATTTTAAATGGGCTTCCCTCAATATTTTTAGCTCACCTGAGCCGAAGGCTCAGAGGTGAGCTTATAGGATGGGAGTCGAGCCGTCGTCCGTCCGTCCGTGGGTGCGTGGGTGGGTGCGTCAACACTTTCAAACATAAATATCTCAGAGACCAGTGGGCCGATCGCAATCAAATTTTATCTGAAGCATCATTTGGGTGGGGGAAAGGCTCCATTAGGTTTTGGTGCCGATCAGCTCAGAACTCTGGTTTCCATGGCAACAGATAGCCCCCATAGGGTTATAATGGAGAAAACGGCGTCATCACGTTTTCTCAACTGTTTTTGATTAGATCCTTATCATACTTGCAGGTAATGATGACATACACAAGAGCTTGAATGAGTTCGAAATTTGGTCGGATTCGAGCACAGACTACGGAGTTAGCTGCCCTTGAGCGTTTGAAAAAAATCCCATAGGGTTATAACGGGGAAAATGGCGTCATCACCTTTTCTCAACTGTTTTTGCTTAGATCCTTATCATACTTGCAGGTAATGATGACATACATAAGAGCTTGGATGAGTTCGAAATTTGGCTGGATTCCAGCACAGACTACGGAGTTGGCTGCCCTTGAGCGTTTGAAAAAAATCCCATAGTGTTATAATGGAGAAAACAACGACATCACATATTTTTAGAAAAACTTTGTCATCGCTCTATTGCTTACATTTCTCAACGGATTTTAAAATAACTTCACACAAATGTAGGGCGTGACAATATCTCGAGCAAGTTCGACTTTCAGGATGCTGCGCCCAAGGTCAAGGTCACTGTGGCTAATTTAAGAAAAACTTTGTCAGCGCTCTAGCACCCACATTTCTCAATGGATTTTAAAATAACTTCACACAAATGTAGGGCATGACAATATCTCGAGCAAGTTTGACTTTCAGGGTGCTGTGCCCAAGGTCAAGGTCACTTTGGCTATTTTTAGAAAATCTTTGTCATCGCTCTAGCGCCTACATTTCTCAATGGATTTTGAAATAACTTCACACAAATGTAGGGCATGACAATATCTTGAGCAAGTTCGACTTTCAGGGTGCTGCGCCCAAGGTCAAGGTCATTGTGGCTATTTTTAGAAAAACTTTGTCATCGCTCTAAGGCCTACATTTCTCAACGGATTTTGAAATAACTTCACACAAATGTAGGGCATGACCATATCTCGAGCAAGTTTGACTTTCAGGGTGCTGCGCCCAAGGTCAAGGTCACTGTGGCTATTTTTAGAAAAACTTTGTCATGGCTCTAGCACCTACATTTCTCCATGGATTTTGAAATAGCTTCACACAAATGTAGGGTATGACAATATCTCAAGCAAGTTCGACTTTCAGGGTGCTGCGCCCTAGGTCAAGGTCACTGTGGCTTTTTTTAGAAAAACTTTGTCATCGCTCTAGCACCTATATTTCTCAACGGATTTTGAAATAACTTCACACAAATGTAGGGCATGACAATATCTTGAGCAAGTTTGACTCTCAGGGTGCTGCACCCAAGGTCAAGGTCACTGTGGCTATTTTTAGAAAAACTTTGTCATCCCTCTAGTGCCTACATTTGTCAACAGATTTTAAATTAACTTCACACAAACGTAGGGCATAACAATATCTTGAACAAGTTTGACTTTCAGGGTGCTGCGCCCAAGGTCAATGTCACTGTGGCTATTTTTAGAAAAACTTTGTCAGCGCTTTAGCACCTACATTTCTCAATGGATTTTAAAATAACTTCACACAAATGTAGAGCATGACAATATCTCGAGCAAGTTCGACTTTCAGGGTGCTGCGCCCAAGGTCAAGGTCACTGTGGCTATTTTTAGAAAAACTTTGTCATCGCTCTAGCATCTACATTTCTCCATGGATTTTGAAATAACTTCACACAAATGTATGGTATGACAATATCTCGAGCAAGTTCAACTTTCAGGGTGCTGGGCTTAAAGTCAAGGTCCCTGTGGCCATTTTTTTTAAAAACTTTGTCATCGCTCTAGCGCCTACATTTCTCCATAGATTTTAAGAACCCAACTCTGACTATGGAGTTATCTGCCCTTGAGCTTGTAAAAATTGATGTCACCAAGTAATCCAGGTTGATATTGATCTGATCCTTTTCAAACTTGCAGGTAACAAGGGCATGTATGATATAATTCGGTGAGTTCAAATTTTGGCCAGATCGACCAAAGGCTACAGCTACGAAGTTAGCTGCCCTTGAGCATCTAAGAAATACCCCATAGACTTTAAATGGGTAAAATAGTGTCTCCACTTTTACTTTGTTGTTTTTGATTGGATCCTTTAGATACTTCCCTGTAACAAGAGTATTCATGAAAGCTTGGATGAGTCTGAATTTCCCCCAGATCAGACTACTGACTAGTGTTAGCTACCCTGAGCATCTAAAACATCAATGTCTCCATGTTTTCTTGGTAACTATTGATCCAATCTTTTTCAAGTTGGAGGTAACATAAACATGCATAATGTCTTGCATGAGCTCAAAGTTTGGCAAAATGGGACCACTGACTATTGAGTTAGCTGCCCTTGAGCATCTAAAAAATTGATGTCACAGCTTCTTCTCGGTTGCTATTGATCTGATCCTCTTTAAACTTGCAAGTTATAAAGGCATGCATAAAATCTTGGACAGGTTCCAATTTCGGCCAGATCCAAACACTTACTGAGGAATAAGCCACCCTTGATTGTTTGAAAAATGTTCCAAAGAGTTAAAATGGAAAAGTAATGTATCGATTCTAGTTTGTTCCTTGTTAAAAAGGACATGTTTAAAAGCTACAAGAGGTCTGTCACTCTGATTTCTGACACATTGAGACGGCTGAGTTACTAATGAAAATATAATTATGAGATCATTTAAGAGCAGTGGAAACATTCAAAAGAAAGAGACTGGGCTAGACAGATCTGTTTCGGATAATCAATCCTCTTCAGTGACACTGAAATAAGCCCTAAAAAATGCTCTCTTATTTGAAAACAATTCAAATTTTGAATGACTTTACTTGCTGGCTTGTTTCCACTTTTCTCAGTTGCTATAAATTGCATGTATTTGGTACTTGCATGTAACCAGGATATGCATAAAAAACTTTTAGGTGTTTGAATTACCTCAAGACTGAATTGATGACAACAGAGTTAGTTTCCCTTGAGTGTCAAAAACAGAATTCCATCTACTAATGCTGCTTTTACACTGGGCGAATATCCTTACGAATATGAAGAATTAATGAACATTTGAATTTTGCGCTAAAATCACCGAAGATAATATGATTGGCCAAGAAAAAAATGAAACCTTATGAATGCTTCAGAATGTTGTAAGATCCTTGCAAATCTGTTTCACGATTGTTGTTACATTCTTAAGAATGCTTACGAATGCTGTTTTGCGAATCTTAAGAATGTGTTGCAAAAGAAACAACAACACGACACACGCATACTTCATTTGCATATACACATTGTTTCTCTTTGCCTTTTATTTGCTAGGCTGTGCCCAATTAGCTTATGTTACTCATTGCCCGCATTTGTTCATTATACTACGAGAATGTCAATACAAATGCTAGCGAATCTTTACAAACATCTTACAATCACGACAAATGCGTTGCCAATGATAAGCATGGCTTGTGACTGCTTCCGAATATGTTGCAAATATGTTCTTTTTTGCGAATTTTAGGAACATGTTTCTAAAATTTGCAAAACTTGGTGAATGGCAGTGATTGCTTAAGAATACCAACGAATGCATAGCAATCACCATGCGACCATTGCGATTTGTTAGTGAATTACCGTGATACTATGTAAATTAGCCCATTCGCAACATATTCGCCCAGGGATAAGAGCAGTATAATAATGGGAAAATCGGATTTAAAAAAACTAAAAGGATTTTACCATGTATGTAGTAAGAGCAAAGGCATTGATCACCCTGTGCATTAGCGTAGCTGATCTGGGTTTTATGCATATACGAAAGACAGTTTTTTCATGACCATGCTCGGTTAATGTTGGTTCTTGTCTATTTTCAGATTGAACAATCCCAAGATTGCAGAAAGTTTCACAATTACAAGAGAGTATAAAGAATATATTGCAAAATAAAAAGCAAACAATGATTCTGAATTTTACTGAAAATGAAAGAAATACATGTAGTTTTACTTCACCAAAAAGACTGAGAATGGGTTTTCGTAACTTTCCCAAAAAGTCTGAGAATGGGTTAAACTTCCCCAGAAAGTCTATGAATGGGTTAATCTTCTGCAAAAAGTCTGAGAATGGGTTAATCTTCTGCAAAAAGTCTGAGAATGGGTTAATCTTCCCTAAAAAGTCTGAGAATGGGTTAAACTTCCCCAAAAAGTCTGAGAATGGGTTAAACTTCCTCAAAAAGCCTGAGAATGGGTTAAACTTCCCCAAAAAGTCTGAGAATGGGTTAATCTTCCCCAAAAAGTCTGAGATTGGGTTAAACTTCCCTAAAAAGTCTGAGAATGGGTTAAACTTTCTCAAAAAGTCAGAAATTTACTGATTCTTTTGCCAAGCAGTGTACTGATACTGATGCCAATCATTTTGCTGTTTTTGTTACTGAGACTTACAGGGAGTCTAGTTTAAACTTTGCACAGTGCTCAAATTCCAAATGAATACTTGAATGTTTGTAGCGATTTTTATGAAACCTTTGCTGATGCCTATTTAAATGATGTGGCTTATGGAAACTTAAGAACTTACAAGGACTTATCTGTGTCTGTATAACCATATCTTAAACTACCCCCAAAAGCCTGAGAATGAGTTAAACTTCCTCAAAGAATCAAAATTGCTAAAGATGATAATTTTATGCCAGTATCTGCCTGATTCTTTGCCAAGCTTTTTGCTGATTTTGCTACAGAAACATATTCTGATTTTAGCTTGAAGTTTGCCAAGTGCTCCCCGCACTGATCTTTAGTGCAGATTATATTTTACTTTTGGTCCCTTGAAATCAAAGAATGTATTCTGAGACCTTGAAAATAGTCATATGTCTAGATGTTACAGATGGATTTCAACATAATTTGGCACAATTATTCTCCTTGATGAGTAGAAGTGCCATTTGGAACATTTGTTCCGGTAGGTCCAAGGTCAAGGTCACACTTGAAGGTCAAATGATAAAATGACCATAATTTGAGCTTGTCTGAGCCATAACTTCAACATTTACGAATGGATTTCAAAATATTTTGGCACAATTGTTCTCCTTGATGAGTAGAAGTGCCATTTAAAATATTTGTTATGCCCCCGTGACAATAGTCAGGGGGCATTCAGATTTGCCCCTGTCTGTCTGTCTGTCTGTCTGTTCGTCAGGCTTTATGGTATAGAGTTTGTGTAATCAACTCCTCCCACAGTTTTCAATGGATCTTTTTCAAACTTTGCATACATGTTGTAGACATATTGAAGATGTGCATATGGATTTTTGTTGGAGCTAAAATTAATTTTGACAGAATTACGGCCTTTTGAACTTAGTCATTTTAGGCAAATTTTTGTATTGTAGACTATAGAGTTTGTGTAATCAACTCCTCCCACAGTTTTCAATGGATCTTTTTCAAACTTTGCATACGTGTTTGGGACATATTGAAGATATGCCTGTGGGTTTTTGTTGGCCCTAGAATTAATTTTGACAAAATTACGGCCTTTTGAACTTAGTCATTTTAGGCAAATTTTTGCATTGTAGGGTATAGAGTTTGTGTAATCAACTCTTCTCACAGTTTCCACTGGATCTTTTTCAAACCTTGCATACATGCTGTGAATGTATTGAAGATATGCCTGTGGGTTTTTGTTGGACCTAGAATTGATTTTGACAGAATTACAGCCTTTTGAACTTAGTCATTTTAGGCAAGTTTTTGCATTGTAGGGTATAGAGTTTGTGTAATCAACTCCTCTCACAGTTTTCAATGTTTCTTTTTCAAACCTTGCATACATGCTGTGAATGTATTGAAGATGTGCATGTGGGATTTTGCTGGAGATAGAATCAATTTTGACAGAATTAAGGCCTTTTGAACTTAGTCATTCTAGGGAAATTTTTGCATTGTAGAGTATGGAGTTTGTGTTATCAACTTACTCCACAGTTTTCAATGGATCTTTTTCAAACCTTGTCTACATATTGTGGACATATTTGAAGATATGCATGAGGCATTTTGATAGATCTAGAATTAATTTTGACAGAATCACAGCCTTTTTAACATAGTCATTTTGGGCAATTTTTTACATGGTAGGTGCTTTATGGATATACACGTCATGTGACAGGCGCTGCACGGGGGCATCATTAGTGTCTTACAGACACAATTTTCTAGTTCAAGTAGATCCAAAGCCAAGGTCACACTTGAAGGTCAAATGATAAAATGGTTATAAATTGAGCTTGTCCGAGCCTTTACTTCTACAGTTATTCATGGATTTCAAAGTAATTTAGCACAATTGTTCTTCTTGATGAGTGGAAGTGTCACACGTTTGGGTAGGTCCAAGGTCAAGGTCACACTTGAAGGTCAGCTATTGTAATTGTCTTAAATTGATCATGTCTGGGTCATCACTTCTACTTATTTTCCTTTGTGAAAATTTGAAAAAAAGAAGAAATATGCTGGCTAAGCATGATGTTGTTTCGCTTCTTTCCAGAGTGAAGCAGTTACTTAGTCTTGACATACATATAGGTCACTATAACAAACAGCGGGCTCGACCAGTTGTCCCTGGACAACCTTCTAGTTTTAAATATTTTAACCTTGTCATGAAAAACCTTGTTTTGGTGATTTCCACCCAGATGTGACACAAACCAGCTTCCATGGCTACAGAAGCTGGCTATACATCAAATAATTGCATTAAAACTGAAGGTATCGTACTATCTCGAAGAGGTGAAAAACAAAGGCAATGATCAGCCTGTGCATTTGCACAGCTGATCCGGGCCTTTGTATTTTGCATAGCCGAAAAGCAAGTTTTCTCATGACCGGGCTCATTTAATGTTGTTTTTTGTCTATTTTCAGACTGTGCAGCGTTTCTAAGAAAACAACAACAATGCCAAGAAGGAGGAAAGATTCTAAGTCACAACGGAGAGAGAAGAACAAGAGCTAAAGAGACAAGCAAGAAGGAAAGCAAACAATGATTCTGACTTGTCAACTGAAAGTGATAGAAAAGGGTTAAACTTCCCTAAAAAGGCTGAGAATGGGTTAAACTTCCCCAAAAAGGCTGAGAATGGGTTAAACTTCCCTAAAAAGTCTGAGAATGGGTTAAACTTCCCCAAAAAGTCTAAGAATGGGTTAAACTTCCCCAAAAAGTCTGAGAATGGGTTAAACTTCCCCAAAAAGTCAGAAATTGCTGCAAATTATATGCCAATACCTGCCAAGCATTTTACTGATTCTGTTGCCAAGCTTTGTACTGATTCTGATGCCAATCATTTTGCTATTTCTGTTACAGAAACTAACACCGAGTCTAGTTTCAACTTTGCAAAGTGCTTTCCAAATGAATGCTTGAATGTTTGTAGTGATTTTGATGAAACCTTTGCAGATGCTTATCCAAATGATGTTGCTGACAGAAACTGTAGAACTTACAAAGACTTATCTTTGAATGAAAAGGAAATTATTCAGAATACTGATATTGAAATTACAGAAACTAGTACTGAAAGACCTTTTGAAAATATGGATACTGACAACCCCGCATTAACACAACCCAGTCCACTAATATGGAATGCTAGTCAAATTATGTTTGGTAGTTTTCATCAAAATGACAATAGATTTCCGGATCAATCTAGAGGATTTCAGTGTACTTGTAATGCACTATGCATGTTAGTATGTGATGAAATACAAAACGGCTTAGAACTAGATAAGATTCTCTATGCTGGTGATGTATTGTATAATACTACTGTTAATAGTTTAAAAGCACAAGGAAAATTTGTAAACTCTTTACTGAGCTTAGAAGAAATTCCGGACGCTTTGGAATTTGAATCTGTGCATTATTTTGTTGAAAAACAACCTATCGCCTTTGGTGCTCTTGTGAGTACTTTTGAAAACGATGCTTTGCCAACTCTCCATTGTGCTCTAGAAACAGCTTTTATCAAATCAACATCTGTTCTTTTGATAATTGGATCTGTGTGTTCTGCTGTAAGTAAAAGGAATACCTCATACTTATTTTTTGATTCACATTCTCACGGAGAAAATGGCCTGTCATCAAGTGATGGTACATCTATCTTATTGTCATTTTCTTGTCTTGAAGATCTCATTGCATACTTGTATGCATTTTATGAAAGTATGAGAATAGATTTGACAATGCAGTTTGATTTGTTGCCTATATCTATAAGAAAAAGGGAACAACCAGAGAGCCTTCTTGAGGCCTACTTTGATGATCAAAATTTGCGACAACAACAAAAAGCTGTCATTACAAGCAATTCAGAATCCATTCTGAGTGTTAAGAAAAAGAAAAACCGGAAAGACTACCACAGGATATATAAGCAAAATGCAAGGCAAAACTCCTCTTTTAAAGCAAAAGAATTATTAACTCAGCGAAAACACATGCGTAAAGCCAGGCAAGATCGAGATTTCAAAGCAAAAGAATCAGTAGCTCGGCAAAAATACATGCATAAAGCCAGGCAAGATAGAGATTTCAAAGCAAAAGAATCAGTAGCTCGGCAAAAATACATGCAAAAAGCCAGGCAAGATAGAGATTACAAAGCAAAAGAATTAGTAGCTCAGCGAAAACACATGCATAAAGCCAGGCAAGATAGAGATTTCAAAGCAAAAGAATCAGTAGCTCGGCAAAAATACATGCATAAAGCCAGGCAAGATAGAGATTACAAAGCAAAAGAATCAGTAGCTCGGCAAAAATACATGCATAAAGCCAGGCAAGATAGAGATTACAAAGCAAAAGAATTAGTAGCTCAGCGAAAACACATGCATAAAGCCAGGCAAGATAGAGATTTCAAAGCAAAAGAATCAGTAGCTCGGCAAAAATACATGCATAAAGCCAGGCAAGATAGAGATTACAAAGCAAAGGAATTAGTAGCTCAGCGAAAACACAAGCATAAAGCCAGGCAAGATAGAGATTACAAAGCGAAAGAATTAGAAGCTCAGCGTAAATCTAAGCAGAAAGCAAGGCAAGATAGAGATTATAAGGCAAAAGAATTGGTGGCTCAGCGCAAATCTAAACAGAATACCAGAAAAAATCCATTTGTATTAGAATGTGAAAGAGTTAAGAAGCAGGAGTACAGGAGAAAGAAGCGAAACATAGATGAAGTAAATGAATATATAGACTTAGAGGAGACCCGTAAAAAATGTAAGAACAAGTTTGAGGATCAACGAGTAGAGAAGACATCTGATCAAAGCTATGTTAAAGATATCAATGAATGTATCAAACAATTTCATTCAAGTATAGCTGTAGGACCATTGTTTGTATGTACATGCTGCCATCAAACATGGTTTAGAAAAGGTGTTTGCATGTTGAAGAACATCAATTTGCCAACAAGTAGTAGACTTTACTGCACCAAATTTAAGTCAATTAATGATGAAGAGTGGATTTGTCACACTTGTATGGGAGCAATAAGAGGTGGAAAGGTTCCAAAACTGTCAGTAGCTAATGGAATGAAATGGCCAGATAAGCCACTAGAACTTGACTTGCATCAGCTTGAAGAAAGACTTATATCACTAAGAATTCCATTTATGCAGATTCGAGAGTTGCCACGTGGAGGTCAGTATTCTTTGAAAGGCAATGTTATTAATGTGCCAGTTGATATTCAACCCACAGTGAGCTGTCTTCCAAGACCCATGGATGAAAATTTTACTATTGCTGTACAACTTAAAAAGAAATTGTCATATAAAAAAGTGGATTTTAAAGAAAATGTAAGACCATTAAGAGTTTTGACTGCATTACACTGGCTGGTAAATAAGAGTGAACTGTATAAAAGATCTGGCATAGAAATTGATGTCAACTGGTTTAAGGAAGTAACTGAAAGTTCAGAGGAGACTGTCAGGGAATTTCTGCAAGTGTCAAACAAGCAAAATGAGGAGAAGCAAAAACAAAATGGAACTAATGAGGAAGATGTGAATGTACAGTCATCATCAAACGATAGCACAACAGCTGATGACTATGATTCTGATCACTTTAGTGAGATAGACACTAATGAACAAGTTGGCAATGTAGACACTCTAGTTGATGATGAAAATCTTGAAAACAAATATGATAAAGTTATTACTTTTGCACCTGGAGAAGGGCAGCATCCTCTTAGTTTATATCATGATGCAGATGCAGAGTATCTTTGTTTTCCTACAATATTTTGTGGTCAGAGGCGTCCTAGTAAAGAAGACAGAACTGTCCCAGTTCATTATAGTGACATTGTGAAGTGGGAATTAAGAAGTGTTGATAGAAGAGCTGCACAATCTGTTCCAAACATATTTTTTAAACACAAAAAATTGCAGATGAAGCAAATAAGTGACAAAGTTAACCTGGCTGTTAGAAGATGTAAAGGCAAGGAAAAGAAAATTACAGCAGCTGAAGCTAGAAATTCTGAGTATTTAGACAAACTTGTCAAACTTGATGAAGGTTATTACATATTTCGTCAACTTAGAAATTCTCCTGCTTATTTACAGTCAAGAAAAAAGGATATCTTTGCGATGATTCGGCAGCTTTCTTTGCCAACCTGGTTTATGTCATTATCAGCAGCAGATACAAGATGGACTGATCTTTTGAAAATGTTGGCAAAACTTAATAAAGGGGTCAGTTATACAGACAAAGATATAGAGGGACTAACATGGCAAGAAAAAACAAAGCTTGTTCAAAAAGACCCAGTTACATGCTCAAGATATTTTGATCACCGGGTACAAGAATTCCTAAATGCTATTCTTAAAAGTAGCTGTGAACCCATTGGAAAACTGAGAGATTTCTTTTATAGAGTTGAGTTTCAGCAACGTGGTTCACCTCACATCCACATGCTTGTTTGGATTGAAAATGCTCCAACATTGGAAAAGAACTCTGAAGAAGAAATTGTCGAATTTGTTGATAAGTATCTCACTTGTAGTGTGAATGATGATGAAACTGCACATCTTGTGGAACTTCAAACACACAAACATTCAAGGACCTGTAGAAAAAAGGGAAAGGCAATATGTAGATTTGGATTTCCTTTGCCTCCTTTGCCTCGAACAATGTTATTGTATCCACTAGAGGAAGAGGTAGACCAGTTCAAAAAGAAGTTTACAGAACTCCAAAGAGTAATGAATGAAAACAAAGATAATGATGTTTCATTTGCTGAATTCTTAGAGACAGTGGCCAAAATGACATTTGAAGATTACATTAAGTGTATAAGAAGTTCGCTCAGTGCTCCTAAAGTGTTCCTTAAACGCGCACCAAATGAAATGAGAGTCAATTTGTTCAATGGGAAAATTCTTCTTGCCTGGAAAGCTAATCTTGACATTCAGATTGTTCTTGAACCATATGGTTGTGCATCATATGTTGTTGGATACATAAGCAAATCACAAAGAGGTATGAGTGTACAGCTGGAAGCTGCTGCGAAGGAAGCCAGAAAAGGAAATTCTGATATAAAAAAACAAGTGAGACATATAGGAAATGTTTTTTCAAACTGTGTTGAAGTAGGTGCTCAAGAAGCTGTCTATCTTGCTCTACAAATTCCATTGACCAAAGGAACTCGAGAGGTTGTTTATATCAATACATGTGCTTCAAGAGAAAGAGTTTTTCTGTTAAAACCCAAATCAGTCCTAGATGAACTACCTGCTGAATCCACAAATATTGAGTCAGATAATATAGTTCAGAGATATTCTAAAAGACCAAGGCAGCTTCAGAGGTTTTGCTTGGCTGATTATGTCTCAAAGGTTGATGTCATTTATCCAAAAGGAAATAAATTGCCTGAGACAATAGAATATAGAAATGATGACAGCATTAGTGATGAGAATTCAAGTGATGAAAACAGTGAGGATGAAGAGATGGTTGAAAGGTTGAAAATGGGAATACTGCATCAGACTTATACACATAGCAAAGAATGGAACAAAATATAAGTACCGAAAAGTCCCTAAAGTCATACGCTATGTTAAATACAATCAAACTAAGGACCCAGAAAATTATTACAGAGAACAACTCATGCTTTTTATGCCATGGCGTAATGAAATAAAAGACCTGCTTGGTTCTTTTGAAACATATAGAGCTCATTACAACACCATCAAAGAGTCACTTGAAATCAAAAGAAATCAGTATGAACATCACACTGAAGAACTTGAACTTGCCAGGCAAATGATAGAAGCTGAAGAAGCTGAATATGATGGAATTGCACCAAATGCAGAACAAGAAAATAGAGAAGCAGAAGAAGAAGGTGTAAAAGAGTCTGAAAACTTTGTATATTTTAATCCAGACAGAGTGGTTGAACATAGGCACTATGACATTGGTATAGAGCTGCAGTCCACATGTTCAGTGCCAAGGGTAGAAACAACTAGTATCATGCTGCCAGATGAAGAATACTTAAGTCTGCTACGAAGTTTGAACTTAAGACAGCGGGAATTTTTCAATCACATTATTCATTGCATAAAATGTAAAGACGAACCAATTTACGCTTTCTTGTCAGGCGGTGCAGGTGTTGGTAAATCAGTAGTGATAAGAGCACTTTATCAAAGTCTGTACAGAATGTTAAATCTAAAAGATGGAGAAAACCCTGATGATATAAGAATTATTCTATGTGCTTGGATGGGCACTGCTGCTTTCAATATAGGTGGTAATACCATTTGCTCTGCTTTTCACAGAAAGATCTTTCAAGATGATCAAAGAATGTCAGCTGATGAATTGAATACATTCAGGATAAAGTACAAACACTTGAAGGTTGTGATTATTGATGAAATATCCATGGTAGGGAAAAGGATTTTTGACTTTATAGACACACGACTACAGCAGCTGACAGGTATAAGAGCACGTTTTGGTGGTTTAAGTGTTATTGCAGTTGGTGATTTTTATCAGTTGAAGCCAGTAGGTGATAGATTGGTATTCCTTGATCTTAAAGAGGGCGCAAAAGCACTTGCACCAAATTCTTGGAAAGAGCATTTCAAAATTTATGAATTAGTAGACATCATGAGACAGAAAGACGACCTTAAGTTTGCACAATTACTGAATAGACTTCGTGTGAACGAATTGACTGAAGAGGACAAAGATGATTTACGGAAGCGTGTTGTTGACCGTGATTCAGGTGAATACCAAAGAGATGCTGTGCATCTGTTTGCTGAAAAAGTAGGGGTGTATAACCATAATGAGAATATTATGAATGCTATTGATGGAGAAGAGGTTGATATACCTTGCCATGACACTCTTGCTTCAGCAAACATTTCCTCGAAAAAAGCAAAGGAACTTATCAGCCAAATTCCTGATAATCCTGAAACAACAGCTAATTTGGAAAAGTGTTGACTGTAAAGGTCGGAATGAAATATAACATATCGGTAAATGTCAATGTTGAAGATGGTATTGCAAATGGAGCTACAGGTAAAGTGAAATTCATAGAGTATAAAATTGAAGGCAGTAATCGCCCAAGCATTATATGGATGAAATTTGATGATCCTCGAATTGGAAAGGCAACAAGAGAAAAATACTTTCAAAGGGGCTTTTATAATTCAAATATTCAAAGAGACTGGACTCCAATATTTGAAACTGAAAAAACCTTTTTGTACAATCGCAAAATGTATCAGAGAAGACAATTCCCATTGCGACCAGCAGCAGCAAAAACAGTTCACAAAGATCAAGGGATCACAGAAGATGAGGTAGTAGTTGATTTAACTCAGCATAAAGGAGTTAGGAAGGTACCCCATATTCATTATGTTGCATTTAGTAGAGTCAGAAAACTCGAAAATTTATACATTCTGAATCTAAACGAGGCTGCTATAGGTTTAGATGAACAGGTGAATGTTGAAATGCAGAGGTTGAGAACAGAAGCATCTCTTGAGCTCAGTTATACACCTTTGTATAAAATTGATCCCAGCAAAATCAAACTGGCTTTCAATAATGCAAGGTCACTACATAAACATTTTATAGATGTACAGTTTGAACCAAATGTGTTGTCTGCAGATGTTATTGGGTTTGCTGAATCTAGAATGTGTACAAGAGATGAAGATGTTCATTTTGCCTTGAATAGGTTCAGACTTGTCCGATTAGACGAAGCAGCACATGAAACCAGGCCACACCATGGACTTGCCTTATATATAAAAGAAGATTTTGAAATTCAGGAAGTGATGAAACACCATTCTCAATTTTGTGAATTCATTTTTGCTAAATTACACAGTAAGAGAAAAGGTCAACTGCAAGTTGTAGTGTTCTACAAATATCCAAAATGTTCTCAGACTGATTTGAAAAAAGACATTATCAGTGCTTTGAAGCCACTTGTAAGCCATGATGTAAAACTAGTCATAATGGGTGATTTTAATGTACCAGTAAATGAAGCTGAGTCACCTTTCGTCTGTTTTATGGAGACATTATTCTTTTGCAGTCAGTACATTCGACAACCAACGACTGATCATGGATCATTATTGGATCTGGTATTTGCAAATTGTGATGCATTCTGTGATGTGATTGAGGCTTACTGGTCTGATCTTAAGGCCTAGCCATCAGACACTCACGAGATATTCGAGTGGGTGGGGTAAGGGAGTGAGATGCTGCCCTTCACATCGTTATTTTATATAAAATATATGCCAAAATAACCTTGATACTGAATGTTCTCTTTTGGCAAAACATGTGGCTGTGACACCATACCAAGTGCAAGCTTTGAAAAGATGAAGTTTGGAAAACGGCGTGCAGTCGTTTGATTATTTAAGACTCGTTGCTGAAGACAAATTTGTCTCTACTATTTCGTCCATTGTCTGTATTAGTGCCAACGAGCCTTACATTTTTGAATTACTTCCCTAGTAATAAAATATCAAATAACATTCAACGTTGACTGCTCAAAACACAGCGCGGCCATATTGGTGTTGTCCCTAAAATGTAAACAATGAAAATAAACGTTTAGATGACGGTGTTTGAAATCTTGATTGCGCCAGATGCAGGCCCCAGGATATAGAACATTTATATATCTTACGTCTTACTTTGTTTGATGCATTTATTGTCCCTTCGATCTCGCACACTGTGTAAAATAAAAACAGGTGTTGGCGACTGTGTAAACTTCGTCTTGTCGAAATTCCCAAAACACGAGCAGGCACGAGCATTATCACCAATGTATTTATCCGCTGCCTCTTTCTTGGTGCAGAAAGATCGTGCATTTTTCCAGAAGTTTCCAAGAAACTTCCATATTTGATCTAAGTAGATAAAACGAAGAAGATTTAATCTGTTATAAATATTAATATATGCACCAGTATTATTTTTCATTAATTTCACCGAACTACTTCTTTTGATGGTGTGATTATCCTTTTCGCGTGCTGCTAGCGGTGCTCAGGCATGTCGATGATCTCCGCTTTCGAAGCAAATCGAAAATAAGCCATCGGAAAGCCTTCAACGGAAGGATCGGGCTATATCACAGTTTATTTAACATGTTTGACTAAAAGACTATCTATATATGTACAGAACGAGCATGATCGTATTTTTAGCAGATAAAGTGCGCCTGTTTCCGTTGGTGTTGTCAATACACGTTCTTTTTAAGCTGTTGTTTACAACTGAGCCACATTCGCTCGTGCATGAAAAACAATTGTATATGGTGGATAAAATCGTCCATGTGGTAGTCTTTATTTCGATATCCCTTTATTTTTTAATATTTTGCATAGAATGTCAGTAATAAGAATCAGGAAAGCTCTTGATTTCATTTCTTCTGAAAAGAAGATTTTTGTTATTTGTACAATTTATGGGGAATTTTTACTTCTCTTAAAAAAGAAAGAAAGAAAAAAAATAACAGGTGGTCAACAAGTGCAATTTGAGATTCAGTCGGAGCCCCGGTAGCTGTATGTTCAGCGATGGCCTACTGACCTAACGGCACCGGGTCAGAGCTCCGCCCGAGGCTGAAATCTTCCCAAATCATGTAAACAGCGTTCCACTGAACACAACCTTTCTTTATCACCCTCCAATCGCCCTGACTTGACTGAAATACTGCTGAAAAGGACGTAAAATCGCAGTCATACATCTGTCATGAAATGCAATCTCCAAAAATTCCACAGAGCTGGAGGAAAACATAACAGAGATGTCGTAAGTGAAATTTATAGGATGGCTAAAAACTAATTTTCTTCCCATCCGAATGGAATGCTGTGATATGTAGTAACTAGTTGTATTAGACGTTGAATCAACGTTGATCCACGTCATGACGTTGAATCGGCGTTGATTTAGGGGATAACTGTACTCAAAATTGTCATTTGGGGAGGTATAAATCGTCGGTTTTATGGTCGGAAATTTCGTTTTACGGCGACGCGCCAGCGGAGCCGTAAAACGCAATTTGCGACCATAAAACCGACGATTTACCTCCCCAAATGACAATTTCAATACAGTTATCCCCATTCTAATGCACTTTTACGCATTTTCACCTTTAAAAATGTGCTACTTGCACCCACAGCAAACGCTTTCAGCGACGTAAAACCAGATGTCAACCAAAGAAAAGCGACGTTATGTAATGACGGGTTTCCGACAGTATATCGCTGGAAATACTGTCGCAAATTTTTTAATTTAAAAAGTAACTTCACTTCAGGAACTGACTGAATCAGATCCCAAACCCTATCCCCAACATCAAAGGGAAAGATTGACAAAGACATCCCAACAAACAATAAATTACAAGTGATAAGCCGAGTCAGCAGCTCTTTCCCAAATAGGTGGCAACTCAGCTATCTTTACCAAACAAAATAATTTAGACCAACAGAAGGGTTACAACAGACTAAGCAAATTATACGAAAAACATTTAACAACTATTTTTACCTATTTTCATTTTTCATGACAGAAGGTTTAAAATGACAACACAATAAACCAAACAGCACCGAACATAAAACAAATGCAACCGCAACGAAAGTACCGCCTTGGGACGGTCAGTAATAACTACTGGGGGTTTAAACCGGTTTTACTGGGCCCAAACCTTCACCCTCACCCTCCGCCGCGGTGCACACAATTAGTTGGTAGTTCGGTTCGTATGGAGGTCCCCTAAAGTTGAAGTTGAAGTTATCCAATCAGTACGTACGTGCATTAGAATCGATGTTGATTCAGGGCTGCGTGCGCGATGGGAAGTTGTTATGGTTATCGTTGCCTTTACCTACTGGCTCGCGTGTGAATGGATTTGATCCTGGCCAGTCGCCTGCCCGTTTTGAAATGGGCCCTTTAAATTTTCCGTGCCGGTCCGAACATCGGACTGGCATGGAGGGTGTGAAGGACTGTTCAGGGGGCAGATGTAGTTGGCATGGATCACGCCTGTCTCTTTTTGAGTGTTTGGGTGTAGCAGAAGTTGGTTGTCCATTGAATTTTATCTTACCTCCTATTATTCCATCACACTCCGGTCACTTGCGTACACAATTTAATTTTGGTTGTCAATTTCATGAGTATTCCAATTAGTGCTCATTCAGGCTGTTTAGTCACCTGATGAAATTAACACGTTTTACGCGAGATTTTGACAGTTATCACAACTGCCAAAAAAAAAAATATAAAAAAAAAATAGGAAACTGTCAAACACAAAATTTATGAAAACCTAGGCTGCCCTCTTGTAGACTGACTATAAACAAGAAATATCTTTAAAAAAGAGAAACGTTGCTAGAGAAGAAATGTTTTAAGTGATAAAGTGCCGGGCACGGTACCTCGGTCGGGAGCGTGTCCGCTGCCAATGCTAGCGACCCTGAGTTAGATCCTCGCGTCCAGTACGTTCTTGCGTGCAGACATTTCCCTCTCTTCCGTTGATTCAAGAAGAATAGCAGTCAGTTACGAGCGAAGGAATGTGCACTCAGTACTGGTAGACTACCTCCGTGAGTCTGGCACAGAAACAGTGCGGTTAGGTTACATATACCTACTCGACATTTTCCCATTGTTAACTGGGCCGTAAGCCCCAACAAAAGCAAACAAGTTATGTTTTGATAATTTTATTACCCACAAATGAGCGATACCCGAATTGGCGGTTTTTAAAAGACCAAATAGTCAGTCCTCCGTCTTTTATTTTCTGTTAACCTTCGGAAAAAGCTGTGTGTCAAGTCCTATATAATTGGGGACGGGCCGATCTGGTTATTATACTGGCCAATGGAATGGCGTAAAATGTGGGTCAATACTGAGTTTAGACGTTGCCTGACGGCAACGAAAAACGTACCATAATGCTTCTGATTTTCTTCAGGTCATTCGCAGCCAAAATAGTTTGCTTCTAATTCTGCCATTTATGTGTTTATATGAAAACCTGAGTGAGTAATTTACATTTTTATGTGATGTGCCACGGTTATGCCCCTTTGATGGTAGAGTGAGGGGTCGTGATGCTAATGGAAAGTTACAGTATTATATCTATAGTTATTGAGAATACTGATACAGAATTGTGCAAGCAGACACTGTAGATCCAGATCAGATTTCATGAACTTCATTCATACTTAGCATTGCCACACTAAGACACTCAACTCCTGTATTATCATTTTGAGTGAATTTGCCGAAAGCAAATACCTGAACCAGTTGCCACGGTCCATGACTGAATGCATCTATTCTGTAAACATACAAGTACATGCAAGAAGCAGACAACAATCTATTTGAAACTCAGGTGATCAGTTAAATAATAGCAAATTTATTCATGTATAATCTGGTCATTTTGCGCCACCATACTGAAAACATATGTGTAGTAGGTACTACTTTTGTGTAAACTCATGTTTCGTTAGATAGTTATGATTTCTTGAAGAAGAAAAATGGGTGTATCTCTTTGACTGTGAATTGTTCTTTAAAGAAAACATTTATTAAAATATCCATTCTCGGTTGCACTAATAGGAATATATAGCTTTGTCAGGGACTTTCTACTTTTTCTCAATAGATAGTTTAAATTTGAGTTTTTTGGTACGCGGTTTCCACTTACTAAAAGGTAACATAAAAATGAAATAAAAACATTTTTTCCAAATTCATTGTAATTAACGTGAATATTCATGCCTTTATATTGGTCCTGACATCATTCGTCATTTATATCGTCAGTAGTTAGTGCATAACTGATATCGCCATAGCCCAACCACTTTGTACACACTAGCTTAAAAATGGCCGACAGCTAGTCCATAAGCTTATTTATTGTGCCTTAGACATTTAGAGTGCTTTTATGAAACTGCACTCACAGATGATATAGTGACAACAGAATTGTTTTAAGTATGAAAAGAAACACACTGTGTAGGTATAAGAAGTATACATTCGTAGATGAAAAAGGGTTTACATATGCTTGTATGTATAGCTTGCTCTTGTTTTGCTATCTTTTGGTTATTTAAACATATAAAGCCATTTTGATTTTCTAAAGGTAGACTTGTTCTGCCAGGTTTTTAAGCTTAATGTTGTATATTGTAAATAAGTTTTGCAGATTGCCAGAATTTGTTTTGAAGTATCAACCCTACTTATTAGAAAATTAAGTGGCTTATGCATTATCGGGGGTTGCCACAATGTTCATGTTCCCCCAACTTAGAAGTTGGGGAGCATGCTAGTATGGGTCTGCCTGTTGGTCCCTCCCTACCACACATGTCCACAAACTATTATGCACATCATTTGTATCCATGCCCCCCCCCCCCCCCCTTGATTGTCCCTGAAGTGCTATGGGTTTAACATTTAGACCCTTAAGCTGATGAGATTTTCTATTTTATAGGGTGGGTTTAAGAACAAGGTTGTTACTATCAACTTGTCCCCACAGGGCGGGGCTTATACCAGGGCTCTGAAAAGTGAAAAGTCATTATCCCCACCCATCACCCTAAGTGGGGGGCAGTGGATACAAATGACTGGTGCATTAGAGCTAGACTTGCAAGAAAACTCTGCAATTACAGCCCTTGAAGAAGTTTTGGTATATTAGCTCTTTAAATAATATAGTTCAGATTCTTAATCTGCTTGATTATAGCTAGACTTTTCTTGAACAAATAAGGAATGCTGTGTACGTAGCTGAACTAATTTTGAACTAATTTTGTGATTTTTAATTTCCTTATCAGGAAAACTCAGAAAATGTATAGATGTAGTCATGAGTAAATTGTTTTTTACATATGCAAAAACAAAGGTGCATATTAGCTGCATTACTGCGGGGGCTAATCAGCACTATTTGCTTTTTCCTGCCTAGATAATGAAATTATCCAATACTTTTAAACCTTTGGCTAGCTGCTGTAGCTGAGAAGACCTGTTTGTGACTGACCTGTAAGGAAACCCTGAAAACTCGTTTTCTCATGTGATGTTCATATGCTAGATTTCAGTTTTTGTTTTCAATAAATGTGTTAAACATATAGTATTAAATATTAAATATTGTACTGTTACTTGTATGCAATTGTTGTTAACATTATTCTGTTGTTTGTTTGGTTGGTTGGTTGATTTGATTCTTAACGTCCCAGTTAACAATTTTTCAGTCATGTTGGGATGGAGCCATCGCTTCCTTGGTATTACCAGTACTTTTGGAGAGTAAATGTGTCTTGCTCAAGGACACAACACAATACCTTTCGCTCAGGAGTCCGACACCATAACCACTATGCCACGGCGCTCTCCATTGTTTGTTTGGGCCTTATTAAGATAGTGCTAGGTAGTTTCAAGTGCTGAGGCTCCTTAGTACTTTTGCATATAACAGGTCAAGGGATAGAATTGCTTGTAACATGTGTGGTAGGAAGATGGGTTATTTTTAGATTTAATGATATTTTATCTATTTTTCCTTTCTTATGTCCTATTTTGAAACATCTGAAAAGCATAAAGTGTAATTTAAGGGTAGTATGCTGTTTTCAGCAAGTCTGTCATTCCATTAATATTTCAAGGTTCTTGCTGTATAACTTAAATAGCTTATGTCCTACTTTTTCATTTGCACATCCCTGCACATTCAGGCAGTATATGATTGTATAGATCTGGCTGGAAAAGAGGAGCAAAGGGCCAGTAGGGGCAGGAGTTTTGCCACTTTGTAATTCTTACAAGGGTATTTTTGTATTGAAATTGACTGGTATTTCATATATGTAAATGCAAATCCTCTTAAAGCTTTGAGTTTATCCTTTTAATACTTTGTAGGCATGTTACAGATATACTGAACATGTGCTTGAAGAAGTTTGATGCTGTCAATACTTAGCAGTTATTTACTGGTCTATTGAAAATGTGCATGAAGAAGTTTGTTGCTGTAAAATATTGTTTGACTAACTGACAAGAGTATTGAAGTTAGGTATACATGCATTCTAACCACTGCACATTTCAAATAATGCTTGAAATGCATAGTTTTTAAAAGCCATTCCTTTCCAAGTGTCCATTTATTCTTTCAATACTTTGCAGATATGTATTAAAGAAATATACAGTCGAACCTGTCTTAAGGGGTCACTGTATTAAGGGGTCACCTGTCTTTAGCAGCCACTTTCTGGGGGGTCCCTTAGACCCAAATATAGTGCAAATGAACCTTTATTAAGGGGTCACCTGTCTTAAGCAGCCAATTTTTGTGGGTCCCATGGGGTGACCCCTTAAGACAGGTTTGACTGTATATGGAAGATGTGTATGAAGAAGATTGATACAGATCTTTTTTGAAAAAAATTAATGGAGTTTTTATGGTGGCCCCAACCTAAAGCTATATATTTTAGTTGGTTGGGACCGGAGCCTTTTTGTCTGTTGCTTGGTCCACCGGAGCTCAACTGGTGACCTTCTTTTGCTTCAGATTTCCAGTGGGGTTGTTTGGCAGGACAGGGATCTCCACCTGTCAGACGGCCCGTTGTATCTGTTGAGTCCTCGTCTTTGCTTCTTCATGGTGTTGAAATTTGATTTATGTGTTTACCGTGATGATTCATTGACGAGTTAGAGGGTTATCATGCGAACCGAACAACCAACTAAATGTTTTGTACCACTTCAGAAACTGAGGGTGAGGTTGGGCCTGTAAAATCGATTTAAGCCCCCCAGTAATTCATTACTGACCGTTCCAAGGCTGTAGTTCTGTTGTGGTTCTTTGTTGCCTGTTTTTGGTGTCAGAGTTTCTGTGATGTTTTACCTTATGTATGTTATTATTATTTTTGGTTCGGTTTGGGTTGCTGAGTGGCCACCTTTTGGGAACAAGCTGCTCACTCGGTTGGCCATATGTTCTCTGTATCTTGATTATTTGTAATCTTAGTTGTTTCCAACTATGGTTTGAGGGCTGGATTTGGATTTTGATTGTTTCAGTTCCTGGTCTTTGCATACTTTTTACTTTTAACATAGTCATTTGCTCAACCACTGCTCATAATTCAAAGAGAATTGGCGGTAATGTTTGCCTTTGTTCAAATTTCATTAAGTATATGAGTAAACTTTTAGAAGCAACTGATGATGTTGTATGATTACACTATATGCCTTGCTTGCAGCTCATTTCTTGTTTTATTGTTCAATTTGTGGTTCAGGTTAAGTGAAAATTTAATGAAAAAGTGTGTAATTATAGTTTGGCTACTGCTTTCAAAATAGAATTAAATTATTAAGTTGAAGTGCACATTTAAATATGAAAAAGTTGAAGGATATTTTAACTTAATCTGTTTTATCACATTTAAGAAAGTAGATGCTAACTCAATCTGTTTTATCACATGCTTTTTCAAAAACGTTGCTATAAAAACTCCATCTGTTGAATCCATTTTCAAAAACATATATTTTAATATGTATTAAAGTAAACTTTTGCTGTAATCACCCTAAAATTCAAATAAAGAGGTATATCCTTGGAGAAATTTGTCCAAAAGGTACAGATGGAATGACAAACAGTGTAGACCGTGATCAGACAGCTCCCCTAGGAGCAGTCTGATCTGGGTCTGCACCGTTTGCCAAGGCCTGTCTGTCCGAAAAGTTAGGGTCATTATTAATTGAAGGGAGTGTAAATTAACATTATGAGTCAATGCTTGAATTGCAGTACCAAGCCAAATATCTTAAAATCATGAGTACCAAACTCTTTAGTACATGAACTTAGAATGTGTTTTGCTGCTCACTACAATTCTCTTGGGTTGGAAGGCCTTTCTGTGGTAAAATTCTCAGCTCAAATGCTATTAACACAGATACATGTATATATGTGTCAAGGCTATTGCTAAAATGCTGATATAAATTTGCTGTGAAAGTTAACCAACATCATTGGTACAAATGTTTATGATGGCATTCTTCTAAATAAAGCTACAAGTTCTACAGACGTGACATTGCCAACCTCAACTAGATCAGTCAGAGAATATTTGATGAAACATAGCCATATGCACCTTCAAGGAAAACAGTTTGTTACAATATGACAGATCTACAACTGCACACCTCAGAACTTGCAGTATTCACAGTGTCATTCTCCTTACAAGTTAGACAGGAGTTTTCATCATCACAGATACAGTCAATGTCAAATTCCAAAGCTCATATTTTCATCAAAGCCAGATACAAGGAGCATTCAATTCATCAATGAATTATTGTTTAATGATTTCTTTTTTAGTCATGTGAATGACACTACTGCCAAAGTGGTGACGATTTAATCTTTGAGTACTCAACAATATATACATCATGAAAGATACAAATGGCTGACTTTTGTCTAGATGAACTACATAAGACTTTTAATAAAGGCCAAACTGTCTTCAAGACTCTTTAGAGTATTCCACAGGGTGAGCATTACACTTGATAACACAAAAATACATTGGTGCATCTTGTGTCTATACTGAGAGAAACTCCTATCATTACGACTGAAAGTTTATGTTTAACAAACTACAGAGGGTTAAGACATTTGGACTGGTACTGTACTTTAACAATAGATGCATGTCTTTCATTTAACACATACACTGTTTTATTGCATGAGATAAAAGTTCACAGAATTGGGATCATCCTTAAGCCGTTTTCTTTCCTAATGAAGCCACCCTGTTATTCAGGATTCTCTGAATTTGTGTCTTCAGATTCATGTTTCTGTTCTGAAATTCAGTGTATAGATGTTTGTTTTCTGTTAAGAAGCATTTTAGTTTCTGCAATTGTTTTCACTTTAATACATTTGATATTGAAAGAGTATTTAATAAACATTAACAAATTAACACTTCTTTTAGCTGAAAACCCTTTATTCTATTCATTGGTTAAAATACCCTCAATGCCAAATAAAATTAAGTAGTAAGCAATGACCAGGAACTGATGCAATCAGATCCAAAGTCCCACCCGGGAAATCAAACTGGAAATTAACTAAAACAAATAGACATAATAAAAAGATTACATGGGGAGCATGATGGCTCAATGGTAGAGCGGAGGACACCGCAGCAGCAGGTAGGGGGTTTGAAACCTACCTCTGCGGGTTTGTGTCCTTGGGCAAGACACTTTACTCCCTGAAAGTACTGGTAATACCTAGAAAGTGGTGGTTCTGTCCCGACATGACTAAAAAATTGTTGACAGGTATGTTAAACCTCAACAAAAGCAAACAAATAAACAAACAAAGAAGACATACCATATATCAAAGAAGCAGCTCATTAGGAGCCTCTATGGTGTAAAGACATACCATATATCAAAGGAGCAGCTCATTAGGAGCCTCCATGGTGTATTGGTAAAGCTACTCGCCTTGTAAACCAGGGGTTATGGGTTTGATCCTGGACTTTTCCAGTCTTTTGGTTTCAGTTTCTGTACGGCCTAAGCTATTGGTGGGACGTAAATTCCTAACACAACAACAAATGAGCAGCTCTTTCCCAAATCATGGCAACTCAGCTACCTTAACCTTACTAGTATTATGAGCCACATCAAGACAACACCTGTCTTTGGCATTTCCGACCTGGTCCGACACAAACCAGACTGTACAGCCAGAGAAGATGGTTAAGAGGCTTGAAATTTATTATTAAGCAAGTAGATGGGATTGTACTATGTAGCAAAAATAAAGGTGTTGATCAGCTGCGCAGTAACTGCACAGCTGACCTGCGTCTTTATTTTCTTGTATGCAAAAAAGCATATTGTTCTCATGAAGTGGCTCATATCATCTAGAGACATAGAAGGCAAAAAGAAGCAATAAAAAGAGGCAAATGAGAAGTATCATTTTGGAACGGTCAATAACACAAGGTTCAAAGGATTTAATAAGGGTGATCAAAAGGTTATGATTAGGGACTAATAGATTATACATCACAACCTCTTATTATAACCACGCTTTGGAAAATTGGAGCTATACTGGATTTGTCCCCAAGTGCATCTAATTGCAGCAATGTTCAGACAGTTGTTTAAATTGAAATTCGTTTCAGAAGTTGGCAATATTGTCCTCTATAACTTGTATCATATCTGGGGTATCATATACATATTTTCACTGGATTACCATTTTATAAGTTATCGCAAAAATAGTTCTAAAACATAGAATCTGTATGTTAGAACCTCTTTGCCAAGATGCAACCATTGTGACAGAGACAATTGCTTCTTGAAGTGTAGAAAAGCCAGACCATACCAATATATGCCTGTGGCGACAGCTAAACCACATTCATGTACTCCAAATGGGGGCGGATGAGTGTTTTGAAGAGAGGAAGAAACATATCTTTATCCATATATGTGAATGTTCTTTTAATTAGCCCCAGCATTCTATTAGCTTTATTAGCACAGTTTAATATGTCTAAATGTAAAGGTAAAGGTTTCCCATAGCCCAATAGCCGTAAGGGCAGTGGGGGTTAGAGACCCACTGTATCTTGGGCACAGCTGATGAAAGGCGGAGCCCAACTCTCCCCTCGCTGCCTTATCTGCCCATCTCTCTCCTTTCGCTGCCTTATCCTTCCCTAATTCGAAAAAGGTACCCATTTACTGCTGGGTGGACAGAGAGAGTTTTCCTGTCGTCAGATGGCGACGCTGAGCCGCTAACTCACGACCTTCCAGCAGCTTTCTGCACAATAACCAAGCCACTCTAACCACTCGGCCACCCTGCCTCTCTAGATCTAAAATTCATGAAAATAACAAAATTTCAAGTTCACTTGAAAAGTTGAAACATAAACTTTCAAATTCACTTAAGATTGAAGCATAAATTGAGCCGCCATTTTTGACAAAAGGGCAGTTGTGTGAACTTAGACAATTTTTCCTGCATGTTTTTAATAGGGGTTATGCTTGCACTATGATAGTGCATGCACAGGTTGACCTTAGCTTTAGTTGAAGCAATTTGACATTTTGTCTTCACAATAAAGGCACATTTGACATTTGCATGAAGAAGTTTGTTGCCAAAAATATTATTGATAAAGTGGCAGCTATGTCAACTTACACAGTCATTTGTATGGCCTTTGTATTCTGACATCATTTACTTTATTGACCATTAATGTGCGGGGGGTATCTAATAAGCATTGCTTATTGCCTTTTTTCATTGTAGCTATGATGGACCTAGTACACGATAAGGAAGCTGTATATGCCGACACCAACTGCTAACAAGATCTGGAAATATCTGAAATATAAATTATGCTTGTGAAATAACAAATTGCATTTTCTTTGGTCTCACTCATATTTTAGCCGCATCATCAGAAAACCTATATTTTGGGTTTCCGACCAGTTCAAAACTCAGACTGTAGTCACAGAAAATGATAAGAGGCTTAAGAAAGTAGATAGTTTTTATTATCTGTTTGGCGAAAACAAACACACTGATCTGCACCTTTGTTTTCATATATGTAAATAACTGTTTTTTCACGAAGTGGCTCATTTCAGAAAAGAAGCTATTAACAGCTATGGAAGGTCAAAGATAGCCTCCAAATTGTGCACTAGGTCAAAGAAAGCAACAACAAAATCATAATTCAATACAGTCATAAATCCATGCTCATAAACACACATATTAAATAATGATTATCTAGGTTCTCTGCAATGGAATGTTTTGATAAGAACTTGTTTGGGTTAATAAAACTCCCTTTAAAAGTAAACACCCCTGAGAGATTAGGAATCATGCTGTTATCCCTCTGCAGAAAGTCCAGTGAGATGAAATTTGGCTGCTGGTGAAAGGTTATAGTACAAGATGACAGCTCTGTCTATTGTGCTCTTGATAGGATACTTTTTAAACTTGCCTATTATATTAAATGAGGGCATACATAATGTTTTGGATGAGTTAATTTTCAGTCTGATTGGACCACTGACTGTGGAGTTAGCTGCCCTTGAGCATCTTAAATATCCCTATAGGTTTACAATTTCTCTCAGGTGAGCAATTGTTGCCCTTTGGGTAACTTGTTTTATTATCTATTCAGACGGGTGATAGACCTAACATAACCCAAAAATCCCTAACCTTTTTGCCACGCAGTACTCAGCGCTGTCAGCATTCAGGCAGCGGTTGGAAAAGAAAATTGTAGTTTTTGTCCCAAGCCGCATTAGATAAATATCATAAATCGTTTAGTGTAGTAAAATAATACACCAGGAAAAGGGCACATAGCGGGATGGTTTCTTCTTACAGATAATAAGAACTAAAAGCAAATTGTCAAGTGTTCGTTTACCAAGCCCTTATTCGAGCAGACTAAGAGGCACTACCTCAGAGCGGGTCTCGAGATCGCGATTATGAAATAGTATACTACTATTTGGTACACTTGCACTTATATTCACAAACAGTTACATGTTAAATGTCAACGGACGGACACTTGGCGGCAGATGTGTGCAACAATGGCTCCGTACCACTGAGCCACTCCGTTATGAGAAATAAAACAGAACAGAACTGTTAAATGCTACCTTTCTGATAGATACAAAAAGCCTGTCGTGTCGAACCGAATGTTTTTGTCAGAAAGTTACCATCGAGTGTTTTTGATTTATTTTTATATTAAAGTGTTCAATAAAGAACTAAAATAGGCTAGAAATAAGCAACGTAGTCCGTATCTAATTAAGCTGAAATGAAATGAAACTTAATTTCAGGTAATTCTGAACACGTTTTAACCGGCGTTACTTTATGTTTTTGCCAGAAAATTTTTATCGCTTATTTTTTTATTAAACTTTCTATAATAATCAATAAAAGTGTTCAAAAGTGTTATCTAAAAGTCATTGCAAGCAGCTTGTTTGTTAATATTTCCTCCGTATTTTCAAAAGTACGAACTGTTTGGGGACACATCTGCTGAACGGCTATGGCCGAACCTTGTTTACCAATTTCGGATTTAATGTGTGGAGATATCAGACAGAAATTGCTTTTCATTCAAACAGATCTGGTAAAATAAGTTTATTTTCCACCGAAGGCACCATTTCCTTTATTGCAAACATGTATAAAACGCCACAGAAACAAGAATTTACTTACCGGGTATGGGCGCCGCCATTGCAGATTTGGAGCGAATCGGCCATTTACCGGCGTTACAAACACGTTTAACCGGCGTTTCGACCGTTTCGCCGGCTTCAGGGTTGGACAGGGTGGATTCATCTGTACATCGTTGAAAATTGATACGCAAAGCCATGATACCGTATCGATACGTGACCCTCAACTATATTTATATATCAACATGAATTCCCCCAACATTTGTGTCGTTCCAGTCAGTCCTAATTTTTGTCAAAATTCAGGGTTCTTGGTAACACCTTGTGCCGCATAAAGGTACCTGAATTTGTTGCCAGATGATGCATGATAATTACCAGTTGGCAATCCCAGCGTACGCCGATTTTCATCCGTCATGGTATCAGCAGCAGAAAGTGTGTATTATCTTTGACATGCGTCCCATGGAAAATGTAAAAATTACCTGTTGACTTATGATAGCGTACGTCTGTCAATAACAACAGTGACTTTATGTTACGCTCTGACTATTATCTTGTATTGTCCAATCAGAAGTGCTTTATTACAATGGTATGCTCAGCTCCGCCCATTCATGATAGGCATGTCGTCGCGGATGCCTATTGAGAAAGCGACCAGGCATGTAAACATGATTATATCAGTTTATATATTTCCTTGACCTCGCAGTAAAACTGGAAATCTGCTGTCCAACTATTATAATAATTGCGCTTACGAAAAAGTGAGAACACTCAGAACACCATAAACCGAATTCAGGTGTAAATTATTAATCAAGCGATCCATTACTGAATAAAACAACTAATAAGTTATTTCCGAACGACGTGAATTTTTCCGAGTCAGGTCAATTTAACTCGCACATTCTATCTGAATAACGAACAGTGGCACTTCTGTCCTACTTTTATGATCATTAAGGTAAGCTCATGCGGCAAATTGAAAGATAAAAGATAGCGTCTGTCTCTTTGATCTTTCAAGATGACCGCTTTTTGTCTGACTGTCGTCTGATCAGAGAAATCCGTCTTGCATCGCATAAATGATAATTATGTATTTAAAATGAAGAGCAATTAGGTCAAGTCAACGGTACACTAAATATATATCAAGAGGTCACTGTGACCTACTTTCATGAAAAAGTTCCACATACATGTGCTTAATTTTCGAGATTGGGTTGGTATCTGGCTTTTCATAGGCCTCAAACTTTTGAAACTCTATTAGTGCATGCACCTTACCACTCCAGGTCTCCCCAACAAAACTAGGTCACTGTTACCTACTTTTGCAGAAAAGTACCGCATGTTTAGTTTTTGAGATCAACCCCATATTTCCCTTTTCATTAGCCCATGATCTTTGCAACTCCATCAGTGCATGCACCTTACCACTCCAGGTCACCCCTATCAAAAACTAGGTCACTGTGACATACTTTCAAAAAAAAGTACATATCTCATGTTAGATTTACCCCATACCCATTGAAACTCCATCAATGCATGGAAATTATCACATCAGGCCCCCTTACATAAAACTACGTCACTGTTTTAACATTTTTGAGTGCCCATATGACAGATTCTTATCATGTATGTGTGATAAGTAACTATTAGGACAGGGTGTAACCATAACATCCAAGCAGAGGCCTCAGTTTGAAGATGACAAGTTTAATCCTTAAACCTCTTGCCATCTTATGCTTAGCAAGTTAGCATTTTCACTACTGTCAAAGCACGAATGGGCTTGACATGCTGGCCACGGCCTTCTAATATATATTCAGAGCCCTAGATAAGAGGGAATATTTGAAGATAATTAGGGATAATTTTTGTAAACTCTGGCTAAAAACATTATGTTGTGACCCCTCATCTGAACCGTCTCAAAGAGACGGTTCAGATGAGGGGTCACAACATATGGTGTCAATGAGAAATAAAGAAAATTATCCCTCGATTATCATCAAATACGCCTCTTATCTAGAGCTCTGTATATTGTATTCAAAGTAGTTAACGCACATGCCACTCTAGGCATACACTTTTGCAATTTATGAGACATAGGACTATCTATAAGTGCATATATTTTTACTGGTTTATCCATTTAATGCTTGTTTACAAGAGCTGTTAATGCTATATAGAATCCTTCATCTTTTACATGTAAAGCTTCTCTACACTTCCATGACTATACGCAGCTTTTCACTGATGCTTAGCCTTTAAATCAGTTTTCCTCAACATATAATAATTTGTTGAAATGTACACTTATAAGAGTTTACTTCAAGTATTTGCCGTCATTTTGACAAAATGGTGTTGAATTAAACAAGACATTTACAGATCTGGAGCAATTTTGGAATGAAAATCGTTCTTCATGTAGCCAAATAGATATGGCAATGTAAATATGACATATTTCATTCTAGTTTGTGAATAAAGACAACAATGGCAATGAGAAACTTGGTGGATGGGGAGTGTGGTGGTGCCAACTCATTGATGAAACTGACAACTCACTTTACACAAGACAGAGGCCTTAGACAGGTAGGATTGATGTTTAACATTTGTGTTTTGCGCAAACTACAGGGTTTCATCTTTATTTTCTGGTATTACAGAAGCAAAGAAAATATGATGAACAGATATTAAGCGTAATGATTTGAAACATGCTACTTGTTTTGACCGACAAACTGTTTGTTGATTTAAGCATTTAGCAAAGTTTTCCGAAGTGAGAGTACCAGTATCTGTAGTATTATTGTGACTTTCAAAATACCGGTAAGCTATGGATAGAATATAAGGGCAATATTACATTTTTCATTTTGATACTTTTAAGATACTTTGCTCCAATTGTTCATAAAGCATGTGGAGTGTTTCCTCACCATTCACCACGAAAACATGTAATAGCATGTATACTGCAAAATAAAGGTAGAACAACGTATTTTTATGAAAGAAGAAGATAAATTATCTTGGAATAACCAAAAATCCCATTAACTGGACTTCCAGCATTATTGTGCCTTCTTTTTAATTTATTACATGTTGAAAGTCCCATTGGATAAAGATGTAGGTTTAGACTGACATTTACAGAGCTCTAGATAAGAGGGAGTATTTCAGAGTTCACGAAAGTCTGCCAGAATTTACAGGACAGATTCTGGTAAAATGATTAATATGCACTTGAAAATTCCGTATATTTTTACCAGACCGAATGAATTTTTACCAGACATGTCAGGTGGTCAGACAGGGTTTCGTGAAGACTGGTATTTGGTGATAATTAGGGATAATTTTTGTATATTCTGCATAAAAACATATGTTGTGACCCCTCATCTGAACCGTCTCGATGAGACGGTTCAGATGAGGGGTCACAACATATGGTTTCGTTGAGAAATAAAAAAAGATTATCCTTAATTATCATCATATACTCCCTCTTATCTTGAGCTCTGTGACAATTCTTATTATTTTCTATTACAGGAAGGACTTCTTCCAGGAAGACCTGGCATACATCAGCAGGTAAGACTGCAGTGATCTGTTAATTCTATTGACAGGTTCAGGCAAGGAAATACCAGTATTCAAGAAATAAATAGTTTCCTTCCTGTGGATTACCCTAATGTGCTTAAATATTGGGAACCTAAATATCATTAATTTTCCATTTAGAACAAATGGAAAATTAATGCTTTTAGGTGCCTCAATACCTAAGCACAATAGGTATGTTGATTGATATATGGGCTTGGAGGTCAGATGGGAAGATATTTTTCACAAGGGCGAAGTGGGGATAAGATAAGATAATTTTATTAACGTCTCACCAATTTTACATGTACATAAACACAGTTAAAAAAATCGATATAAGATGTAAAATTGCGACTCAATATTGAGCTACGAGAGACGGTCGCTCTAAAATGTGTCTGTTCTTGTGTCCTACACCAGCACTACATCCCCTAAATACCTCACACTGAGCCAAGGAAGACGGTTATCCAACCAGCAAGTCAACGCTTCCAGACTCAGCCTGGAGTATTAAATGCAGTACTGGGACAAAACAGCAATTAGTATGATAAAAAAGCGACACGCATTATCTATGAGCCATTATCACTCTAAAACGTACCATAAATTAGTGCCCTGCATGCGCTACCTTCCCTCGATACCCCATGCCGAGTCCGGATAACCGGGAACACGCGGTGGAACCAATGTTCACACAGCATGTTGCCGGATCCGGACACGGCATGGGATATCAAATGCAGCACAGGGACCAGAGCAACAGATAAAATGAAATTGCAACTTTAATCTGCACTAAAAGAGATAATCGTGTCCGTTGAAATGTATACTGTCCGATATAATGTTGGCATATGACCAATTTAGCTGAATTTTTGTTACTTTTTTTTTCTTTCTTTTTTTCATTTTTAAATTACCGTATTCGACCTTATTAGCGCCCTGTGCGCTTAACTTTTTCAAAATGGCGGCAAATACTTGTAGTAAACTTTCTTTCTTATTAGCGCACATTTTAATAGGTTATTATATATTGAAAGGAACAAATTTAAAGGTAAAGCATCAGAGAAAAGCTGCTTATAGGCAGCTTTTCTCTGATGCTTAACCTTTAAATTCATAGAGAAGCTTTAGAAATAAAAAAAATGATATATTCTGTTGCATTTTCAGCTCTTGTAAACAAGCAAACAAAGGAATAAACCAGTAGAAAATATGTGCATTTATAGTCCTATGTCTCACAAATCGCCATGGTGTGCGTTTATAGGGGCATGTGCGCTAATTAGGTAGAATACGGTAGTCATTTTTCAGGCTCAAGCACTATCAAAGTTCATTTTTCAGTTTTTTTTCAGGCTACAGTCATAGGTGTATGACTGCAGCCTGAAAAAAGTGTGATACAATACATACATCTATGACTGCAGCCTGAAAAAAAAGTGTGATACAAGCCCCTGTGGTACAAACCTTAAATTAGAAACTTTGGAGATGTTTCTGTCATGGTCTGAGGATTTGCATTTGGTTTAGATATATCTCTCAGATTAAGTTTTTGTCATGTCCATTGACTCCATTCTAGACAGATCACTCTGACCTTCTTTCCCATAGGAGGCCAGTCTTAAGAAAATAATATGCTCTCTAAAGAGAACAAACACTTTTTCATTAAGAATATGCCCTTTGAAACGGGCTTCACCTGTCAGGTGAAGCATTTTCTGGGTTTGAGGTTTTAAAACTTGAGAATAATCTCAAACTCAAAATCAAACACACTGATTGGCTGTGCTCGGAAGCAGCCAATCAGTGTGCTTTATTTTGAGTTTGAGAATGTACTCAAGTTTTATAACATCTGGGCCTGATCTGCACTATTTCCCTTTCCAAAATGGCAGCCAGACAGTGGCAGTATATATATACCATAGAAGTTCTATTGGGACACGCAAAATAATTAACGTACATGTGAATGTCCTAAAAATTAAACAGTTTGTTTTTACAATGCAGAAATGCATCCAAAAACGTAGATGTAATTGCAAACAGTGTAGACCCTATCAAAACTGCTCCTTTGGGAACAGTCTGACCTGGGTCTGCACTGTTTGCTCAGACCTGTCTTTCCTAATACTTACTATTTTCATGGTACACTTTAATGTTAAATGTTAATTTCAGATTTCAAGACCAATAACAGATGCCACAGAAGCAGAGGTGAGCAATTGTGTGTCATTTTAGGTCACCAAGAGATGTCCTGGGGCTGTATTTATAAAACCACCTAAGTTGTTGCTATGCTGTTGCTAAGGCTAAATTTCTATGAAGGAGATTCCCTACAACTATGAAATTTGCTCTGGAGGAACAGTCTTTTTCAGACTCTTCTGCCAGAGCAAATTTTATAGTTGTGGGGAATCTCCTTTATAGAAATTCAGCCTTAGCAACAGCATAGCAACAACTAGGGTCATTTCATAAATACAGCCCCAGATTAGTTTGGGTTTAAATGATATGTCAGAGATAATTATACCCCCAACATACAAAGTATGTTAAGGGGTATGCAGTTTTCATCTTTCCATCCATTCATCCTTCAGTCCATTTTTCTGTCTATCTTTAGGTTAACATTTCAGTTTAAGTTTTATTATACATTCTTTTACTTGCTATGTTTTTCTGAAAACATCCATTGAAACTTGTATATTCTTAATATTTCAACATGACAGATACTGAATATTTTGCATTATGTGAATGTTGCTGACCGACGGTCAAGGCCACTGACTTTGTAATTTGCACAATATATAACATTAGTGTTAAATTTTGCATAAAGTTTGTGCATGTTTATTTTTAGTGTTCACACAGGATGAATATTTTTTTGCATTATTTGAATGTTGCTTTGACCCTAGGTTGAGGTATGACATTGAAGTTTGTACAAACTGCATCACATGATACATATAGCATTTTGTGCAAGGGTACTGTTGTATTAATTTGATACCATTTAAGTTACCAGACCTCTGTTATCAATCACTTTTAACAGTAGTTATGATTATATATTTTCAAATACAGTATTAATCCTATTAAACAAAAGGGAGCATTTAATATTTAGAACATAAAGTGTAGTAATTCAGCCACTGCCAAATATCTCTAATAAACAGTATTAGGTGAGTATATTTGCAGAAGAAGCAACTCTACTGTCTTGCCTCTCTTCTCAGTATGGGTCAGCTCTTAAAGGAAGAATATGCTCCTCCAGGAGCAAATTCTTTCCTTTAAGAGTAGACCCCATTTCAAAGAGCTACCTCAACAAGGGAAGCAAATAGGAATTTGTGCAATTTAATATAACTTTTTTAAAAAAAAAGAGGCAGGGGGGCGTTAACTAGGATTAATATGGTATATAGTAGTGCTCATAATTGGTCTTTTATTTTGTTCAATGCAAACAGCTGGTGGATGAGTTTCTCGGTAGTCAGCGGGTCGCGATGGCACCACAGACATTCCACATGGGTAGTTTACTACAAGAAATGAGAGAAATAGAAGAATCAGAGGTGAAATTTGTGCCTCAAAGAGGTGAGTATTTGTTACCGGAATTGTTTATGTGATCAGTAGTATAATTACTCCAGGAATCAAAATAGAGATCTGAAACATGGAAAAGTATTCTTGATTTTACGGAGAAGTTTCTGTCCATCTTTCATCCTTTCTGTATACATTTAAACTTCTCATTCAGCTCAGGACAGGGAGAAGTTTTGTCCTGCATGAGACAATTCTCATGTGTGTCAGAGGTCAGCCTATAGTTCTCAGACAGGGAGAAGTTTTGCCACATTTTTCGAATTCAGGGAGAAGTTTTATCCCAAATTTTAGATTTTCTGTATGTTTTATACTTTTTGACTTCTCTCTCAGCCCAAAATAAGGAAAAGTCAGTCAGCTTAGGGAGACTATTTCTCACACTTTCCCCTTCTGGGCTGACCCCTGGTATGTATGAGCCAGAATAATCCCTGTAGGAAGTTAGAGAGCACTAAAGATCATTGAATGTAATGTTACACATGAAAACATTAAGATTTTATGGAGTTATCACTTGCCATGACATAGGGATTCCCCCATTCAGTTTATCACATGCCACTACATAGGAACTCCCACATTGCAGGTTTATCACCTCACTACATAGGAACTCCCACATTGCAGGTTTATCACGTCACAACATAGGAACTCCCACATTGCAGGTTTCCCACATGTCACTACATAGGAACTCCCACATTGCAGGTTTATCACGTCACAACATAGGAACTCCCACATTGCAGGTTTCCCACATGTCACTACATAGGAACTCCCACATTACAGGTTTAATTTGATAAAGTTGCAGTGGCAGGTGCTAACTTCATAGAAATTATGCAAAACTGTATTCTTAATATGTGTATTCATGATAATGAACTATATCAGAAAAGAGATTTGAGCATTTGAAAGGTGAAACTGTATTCATTCAGAAGCTTTCATACCAGTCCTATAAGGTTTTATTGTAAAGTTGAATGCTTTTGAGGAAAGATGATAGCCATCAGAAATAGTGCTAGCCTACCTAATACCAATATTTATTAATATTAAGGTGTATATAAATGTCTAACAAAAATTATTTACCTTAGGTCCCGCTATTGCTGAACTAGCAGTCACAGACCCAGGAGGCTGGGCCGAGGAGTACCTTCTCACAGAGAATGAACGCCCTCAGACTGACTGGTCCGGGGAGTATCTCAAAGATGGTCCTCAAAGTTTCCAAGCTCCACCTGCCAGTAGGAAGTGGGCAGAGGAATATCTGGAGCATACAGAACATAGACCTTGGTAAGAGTTGTATCCAGCTTGCAGAGCTCTAGATAAGAGTGGTATTTGATGATAATTGAGGGATAATTTTTATCGAGACGGTTCAGATGAGGGTTCACAACATATGGTTTTATGCAGAATTAACAAAAATTATCCCTAATTATCACCAAATACTCCCTCTTATCTAGGGCTTTGAGCTTGTCAATGCATAAACTTAATCTCATTGCAAAATACCTGTATTAACCCTGAATAGTCATAGACTCAGGGCACCATATTGAAAATCAGGACAAGTTTGCAAATGCTGATTTTAAAGACAATATTTTAAAAGTTCTGAATTCATTTCTCATAACAATCCTTTTGAACATTTTAGTGCAATATTTTTGACTGATGAAATGCATGCAGTAAAGTCAGTTTATTCAAATTTTCAAGATTTTTTCAGATTTGTTTTTATTTGTGTGTGTATTACTATTCATGATTTTTGTGGACAGCTAAAATACTTGCGAACAACAGAATAATGGAAAACAGAATAAATTCATGAACTTTAACCCTGTTGCACTCAGAACAGCCAAAACTCCATAGAGTTTTTGCCGCTCTGAGTGCAATAGGGTTAATACCCAGGAGCATGTTTGCAAAAGCACAATCTTTTGTCCCCTCAAAAATGAATGCAGTTACAGTAATTAAGATATTGTAGTTTGTCAGCTATCCAAATAAGAATGGTTCTTTTACCATATCTATGATCGATATGTGGGGCTAGGTTTTATTGTTAACTTAGACTATCTAGTTATTTAAGCCTGTGATAGAGGGTATGCTTCAAATATCAGAGGTCTTCTTGTTTGATACCTTGGTGCAACACTGAGACACTTATTAATCTGTGAAGGAATTTCCATTACAGGACAGAAGAGTCAGAAAAAGAGATATTAGATGATACGAAGTGGATAGATGATTTTCAGCATCAGAATCAGCAAGGGGATGATGAGCTTGCAAGAACTGCTAACGAGTTTGTGAGCAGTGTCACAGATCCACAGCTCTCTAATTCAGAGGTATAAATTTTGGATACTGTGACATTTTAGTCCCTTATATACTCAAGTTATATACATGTAGGCACACTTGTAACCATATAAAGTGAACCAACTTTCTTCTGCATATCTCAAAAAGAAAAAAAAATATAATGGAGTTTACCAGTGCACAAAAAAGGTTAAAAAGTATTTCAATACATCTCCAAGTGGGGACACTGTGATATAGAAATGATTGGGTCACTCCACATAGGGACCTACTCTTAAATAGGGACATACTCTTAAAGGAAAGAATTTGCTCTTTTTAAGAGTAGGCTCCGTTGCAGAAAGGATTTATTTACCAGGAAATGAAATGTTATTCCAGTGATTTGTCTCTCATAAAAATTACTGCAGTTTAGCAAGAAACATCAAGTCTGAAGAATTGTGCAAACATCTAATACATAAGTGTCTTGCAGATGTGTCCAGAATGAGCAGTCTCTTCAGTTATCACTACAAATGTATCTCAAGATTCATATATCGTAGCTCCAGAGAAGATGGGGTACCAGGAATAATTTAGAGAAGTGTTACAGGAATAATATAGAGATAATTTTCCATATTTTACTGTGAGAAACATACCCTTTGACATGTGTTTTCTTAATAAGAAAAATTATCCTGAAGTTATCCTCACCTTTTCTGGAGTTCTGGGTCATACTATGCACATACTGTGTTGCCTTGCTTTGGTGATTCTGAGATTCCAAAACATGTCTTTTATGGAGATATGATACATTTTATCTCCAAATATTTGCTTAGTACGTCGCTTAGTACACCTATGCCAAAATAAAAACATTGTTGCAAAATAATGTTGGTTTACTATAGGTAACTGTAACCTGCTTGCTGAATAACAGTCAAATAACCCAGCTTTATATGTATCGTTATGCACCATAATAATGAATGACTGAAAAAGTGCTCTTGAAAACAGTTCAGACCCTGATCAGAGTTTCCTAGAAACTGTTATGCAAGGTTCTGTCATTTGTTTAAACTTTAGAGTAATAGCAGTGTGCCAATGTGTCAAGCGGTTATTGTACTGTAAAGTAGTAACATTTCACAACTGGTATTTTATTAGCATAACAAAGTGTACGAGTACATCTCCATGTTTTCTGCCTTTTTACAGAGGAAAATAACTTTTGTGACATCCTATTTGCTTCCTTGCACAACAAAGCCTTTCCAAAAGTAGGGTGTACTCGTAATGGAAACAATTTATACGTACATGTACTCCATAGTAGAACAAATTCTTTTCTTAAAAAGTTGGACCCATAGAGATGAGAGGTAAAAATGAAAAGTGAAAGTGTTGCCCCTGGAAATATACCCATTTTCCTTAAGAAGTAAAACAAAAGTAAGAGATCTCAAGAATAATAATGGATTACTATGACTACCATGGCTGTAGTCAAAATGACTATAAATGGATGGGGCTTGTCTTCCTGTGGTAGATTAAAAGCTTGAGCATCAATTAATTCTGGCTTTTTGCTGTGTTTTGACAGTTTATGAGATTTGTGAAGAAAATTGGCGATGGTGATGTTAAAATTAAAGATAATGAAGTTATTGAGAAAACCCCTGAAGAGAAATCAGAGGAATGGGCTCATGAATTTACTCAAAACTTTCAGGTACACAGCACTTAACTTTGGGCGGCTGCAGTTTTCAACAAATTAATGAAAAAGTGTAGCTAATTATTTAGTGAGCAGAATGTTCTGAGCAAACATTGTAGACTAGACCATAAACTACCTCAAAGCTACATCTTTATAAGAAATAAAGCTATGCCAAACACACTCAGAAGCCTTAGATAAAGTACAGCTGAGTTTTGGTATGACTCAAGTGCTCAAGCTGATTACAAGCCAAACTCAACGGTACTTTATCAAAGGCATTTGGGTACATTTGAAAATCTTTTATTTGTTTTGAGCTTGCATGAACAAAAGTTAAGAAAGAGGTATTCAGTCATGAGGGTAATGGATTCGGCACCTACCTTGGTGACCTACTTTGCTTTTAAGTTTTTGGGTAAAGTTTTTTGTGACAGGCAAGACAAAGTCAGGTGAGCTATCTCATGCACAAACACTTATTGTCTTTGTCCCTCTTCACTACAGCTGTGATACTAAGAAAAAACATGCTGCAAAAACAAAGTTATTACAAATGCAAAATACTTTGTAAGGCTTGTTTGGAGTGTTCAAATAAGAAAAATTATGTGAAATGCTAGAACTAGACACAATAGAAAGGTCTGCAAAATGTATAGAGTTTATATAGTAGAGTTTGAATTTTCATGCTGAGCTGGGTTCAGCATGAATAAAGTTTTATAACCTCAGGGCAGTTCATTTCATTCTTTAGCATTTAAGTTGTAACATGTGAAAAGGGCTACAGTAAAAAATTTTGGTACATGTATTGGGATATACAGATGTGAGCAGACAATACAGACCCAGATTAGACTGCATCTACAGAGCAGTCTAATCAGGGTCTGCACTGTATTCCATCTGCATTTTTATGTATCACTGCATTGTAAAAGAAACTGTTCCATTTATGGGACAATCACACAAATAATTTTAGGTGTCCCAGTCTTTAAAATTTTTATGGTAATATATCTGCAGATGCGGTCTGTTAATTCATGAAATATAGCTAGAGCCTTCATTTATTCATGTTGATTTCCAGGCAGGGTTGCCACAGCCAGGGAAAACATCTGGAAAATGAACTTTTTCCATGTCAGGGAAAAGTCAGGGAATCTTGTGGTTGGTCAGGGAAATTTGGAAAGGACTTCATCAACAATTTGAAAATGAGTGACTAGGGCAGTTTTCAGAGAATGTATTTATTCTGTTCGAGGGGAAAGGATGTTTTTACTAGAGGGACAGTCCAGACACATTTCCCTGCTCATTGGGAGCTATCTTAAAGGAAAGAATTTGCTTCCTTATGATAACCCCCAATTTTCAAGTGATGCAATAGCACTATTAAAGTAAAGAGTAAACTCAACTTTTGGATCGATAAAATGGTCTGGATAACTGTAAAATGTCAGTGCAAAAAATAAAGGAAAAGTCACAGAATTTTGAAATGGAGTATAGGTGGCAACCCTGCTAGGGTCCATACTACATGTGTGTGAACAGCAAAGCCTCTAATCAGACTGCAGGGATATGCAGGTGTGTCTGACCATTTCTTTTCACATAAAGATTAAGTATTATTATGTTGCAACTCATTTGAAAAAATCATACTAAATTTCTTTGTCCAGGGCAAGTCACTGGTTGAAAAATGGGAGGAAGAATTTACCTCAGAGAAAGACATCACTGATGAAGCATTCTGGGAGAGACTGCAGAAACACTGGGAAGATGTTGACCAGTAAGTGGGATTACTGTATGAATTGTAAATGTTTTGTAGCTTCAACCATTTCTTTAATTGACATCCATCATTGAATGTGGACATCTGCCTTCCTGTTAGAAGATAGTTATGGAGCCAGTGGCAGTCCATGCAGGCCCAGGTTAGAATGTCCATCAATTTTCTTGGACAGTTTTATCTAGATATGAAGAGCATGGTGTAGGAGATATTCTACATTTACTGGTAAAAAGTCAGTAACTCATTGATAAATGTAAAAGGAGGGAAGAATTAATACGAGGGTTGTTCAGAAAGTTCTGATTCTAGCCGCATAACTTTGTTTAACAGCATGCTGGGGACAAATGCTATGCATGTATTGAAAGCACTACCTTTTGTCTTCATAATGATACCTAACACTATCCAAAGATGTATTTTCTTGTTGAGTTACAGCGCATGTTATTAGGCCCCAGTCATACCACTGGGCTAATTTCATATATGTATTTATTTTCAGTGTGTCATTCAGGTGAAAAATCATTGTAAATATAAAATGATTTTTTGTCAGCTTCTTGTCATTCGTTGCTTTCAATATCCATTCAAAAGTTAGAAGGGCAGCAAACGTTATGGATTTAGTCCTTGCAAAGCAGTGCGCAGTTTTTATGACGTTAGTGAAAACAACGTCAACGTCATGTTCGAAAGTCGTAGCGGCTTCGTTATTTATATCAATTTTAATTTTTCGACGGTTTCGAATTGGCCCATGCAAAGGATCCTCCTAACAAGATTTTGAATGTTAAAACCATTGTTTGTGTTACAAAATCATTATAACTTTAGTAGAAAGGGAGAATTTGCTACTGTATAAAATGCTTATAATCTGAATTGAAGGGGCAGTATGGAACCTAGATTGAATATATTTTCCGCGATATTTACAGGTCACAGTTGCCTGGGGAATGAGTTTAAGTAGCAATGATGAAACAAATTCAAAGACTGCTCATATATGAACTATGACCTTCTTAAATGAAAATCTGCAGTGGCTGTAGGGTAACTTCTTTCAAAAAAGTTAAAAAATATGTTCTTTAGAAAATATACACCACGTTCGCAGAGTTGTCCGGACATATCATACCTTTATATATTTTCGCTATCAGAAGTTCTGTATTTATGATGGTTACCAAAATAAGACGTCAGGATCAGAACTTTCTGAACATCCCTCGTAATGGTAAAATGATTTAGTTGCAGTAAAAAGACATCACAGAACTTTCAAGTTAATCAGTTGGCAGTAATCTGATAAGTTAGTTTATGTATATGAATGCAGGTCTGGTCATGATGGTCATCCATGGTTAACAGAGTTTGAACAGTCAGAGCCATACAAAGAATACAAATTTGAAGAAGAAAATCCTTTGTTAAACCACCCTGACCCCTTCCAGGCAGGGCTGGAGAAGTTACAGCAGGGAGACATACCTAATGCAGTATTACTATTTGAGGCAGCAGTGCAGAAGGATGAAACACATGTAGAGGTTGGTATAGCTTTGACAACCTTATGATAGTACACTAAGGTGAATGGGTACAATTTCAGGGAAAGCAGCTCTTGTCATTTTCATATTTGCTTCCCTTAAAGGAAAGAACTCTCTCCCCTTGGAGAAAATTCTTTCAATCAAAAATATTCATTTTGGAAGGGTTTAGTAGTCCAGGCCCAGAGGTTATAAAAGTTTAGTACATTCTCAAACTCAAAATAAAGCACACTGATTGGCTGCTTCCGAGCATGTGCTCAGAAGCTGCCAATCAGTGTGCTTAATTTCGAGTTTGAGATTATTCTCAAGTTTTATAACCTTGAACCCAGGAAAGCAAATAGGAAGTTGTTTCTCTGTGTAAAAATAATGGAAAAGCAAGGAGATGTGCTCATAAACCTCGAGATTTTATACATATATTATCAAATTTTAAGTTGAAATGATACATAATCATGTGTTACTGCAATTTTTTGAAAGATAAACATTTTTTGTGACTTCCTGTTTTCTTCTTTGGACAATGAAAGCCTTCCAGAGTAAGGTGTACTTGTAAATGTAAGAATTCGCTCCTTAAAGAGGATTTTTTCCTTGAGAGTAGATCCCCATTTAAAAAATGGGGAAAAATGAAAATGATACAGTTGCTTCCCCTGCAGATGTACCCATTCAGCTTAAAAAATTTCAGTATGCAGAGCCTCAGATTATTGGAGTACTTATTGCTAATGCTACAATTTATCTTTTATCCCCATTAAACCGAGATGGTTCCAGTGAAAGACCACAGATTGTGTTTGATAAGGAGTTAACAGACATCATCTGAGACTTTTCATGGAATGTTCTCCCTTTTTGAGCTCATACTGATTGCTTAATAATTTTCCTTTCTTTCAGAAGATATCGTAAGGTTATTTTTAGGAAGACAGACATTTAACAAGTTCATGTTTGTAGTTATGTTATGTTAGTTTTACCACTTCCTTTATACATAAAGGATTTTTGGTTTCATTCATGGCATTTGTGTTATAGGCTTGGCAATACCTGGGAACTACGCAAGCTGAGAATGAGCAGGAACCAGCAGCCATAGCTGCGCTTAATAAGTAAGTTAAAATTCTATATCCACACTCTTCCTTTTGTACATGCTGCCTATTTCTTCCTACTGTAAAAGTAGTCCTGGCCCAGAGGTTATAAAACTTGAAAACATTTTCGAACTCAAAATAAAGCACACTGATTGGCTGCTTCCAAGCAGCCAATCAGTGTGCTTTATTTTGAGTTTGAGATTATTCTCAAGTTTTATAACATCGATCCCAGATGTGATGGATAAGCTGCTTGCTTTGTATCAGGGGTTGTAAGCAGCTTCATCTGTTCTACAGCATTGTGGATAGGACTGTAACCCGAGATTTTGTCTATGACTTTGTAAAAGTGGAGTTCTAGTAGAGTTCACAATCACCTACTCACTTTAACTGCTTTCCTTCCCATGCAAGGAAAGTTGAGAACATAAATATTATAAATATCTTACTAGGTATAATAAAGGAAAACGTGTGTTTGAGCAGAAAGACTCAGATCAAAATGCCCTGAAATCAAGTGTATAAGACTAAAGCTGAAAAATCTTAGAATGGCACGGACAAGCTTCATCATTCTTGCATGTTTCTGATCTCACCTGATAACTTGGTGTCAGAAGAAACAAACATTCGTCACGTATAAATCTTTATCTGAAGTTAGACAGCTCAGGATAAAACTTCTACAAATGTAGCAGTAGACCAGGAAATGTCATTTATAAAGCAGGTGGGTTGGATAATTTCGATTAGACTGAATATTTGCCAGAATACATGAGAAAAAACATGTTTTAAATACTTTTATGTAATAGATACGTACAATGTAAATGTTGACCAAGAAGAGAGAAATACTGTACTGTTTATGTCTCTAACTTTGACAGCAACTGGGGCATCTTTGGGAATATCATTACAGTCTTTTTCGCCTTCCTGGTTCGGTAGTGTGCTCTTAGTTGATGCAAGATTGAAACCTGGGTTCGAGGTTATAAAACTTGAGAATAATCTCAAACTCAAAATAAAGCACACTGATTGGCTGCTTCCGAGCATGTGCTCAGAAGCAGCCAATCAGTGTGCTTTATTTTGAGTTTGAGAATGTACTCAAGTTTTATAACCTCTGGGCCTGTCTGTTTCATGCCATTGTTCATGCACCTCTTCTTTTGCTGTTGCCTTGTTGATCCTTTAACATTCCAGTGGGGTGGGGGGGTGCAACATCATCTATTCTGGCTAAAACTGCACTAGATACATTTGTGTAAGTAAAGCCGCTAAAACTTATATTGTGCTTAATATGTTGCTTTTATATTTTGTAGATGCCTAGAGCTGAATCCTGAAAACCTTACAGCCTTAATGTCTCTAGCAGTCAGTTACACCAATGAATCTTTAGCATCACACGCCTGTCACACGCTCAAATTATGGCTAAAAAATAACCCCAAATATGCTCAACTAGTGCCTGAACCTGTAGAAAAACAGCCAAAGGCTACTTCATATGTCTCCAGGTATGTTTAGATTATGGACAGAATCCCATGAACTTGGATGAGTAGTGTAGCTCGGTCTGAAATGTTTTCCTAATCAATTTAATGAACTGTGTATAGTTGATTGATGGACTCATTCAAACTTCCTTTGCTGGATGATAAATAGAGAATTCTATGTTAGTGTCTTTTGATATGAAGTCTGGCGAGACCAGAAACAGTGTAGGAATGGTGAGGGTTGCCGAGCAATCCGATGTGTTTCTGGTTGAGCCTGATAAACTTGATATCAAAAGGCACTTACGTGGTTTTCTTTCTATCATGCATCATAAGAAGATTTTAAGGTGTAAAGAGCGGCAAACAAGTGATAAGCAAATGCAGTTTTGTTCGAACTTGCTGACGTTGCGAATGCGTTATGACATAAGTCGGTTACGTCAATTAACCAATCGAACGCTGATATCACAGCCAATGTCAGTGTGTAGCCAATCGTCTTCAGAGATCGCTTCTAAAGGCATGACCTGATAACATTCATGCAAGCACAGTTCTACAGTGACATGATATCACATCATGTTATCATACCCCTGTTATTAAGTGAATTTTGCAGCATATGCATGATAAATCGATGTCCAAGAATTTTACAAACATTTAAATTGATCCATCACATAATGATACTTGAAAAACATGTGATACCCTCATAGTGTGAGACCCAGCATGTAGATGCATTCATATTATACTGTCAAAATTATAAGTATTGGGACAGGTAATTCTGAGCAAACAGTACCGACCCAGGTCAGACTGCCCTAAAGGAGCCGTCTTATCAGATTCTATACTGTTTGCCATTCTTTCTGCATCTTTTGGGTGTACTAATGCATTGTAAAACCAGACTGTTCCATTTTTAGGACAATTACAGTAATTATTTCAGGTGTCCAAATTTTTAGAAATTCTATTTTAGTTGTTGATATGTTTAAAAGGTATGTAATAAATGAAGGATGGATAAATGCTTGCAATTTTACATCCTATTTAACAGTATTTCAGTCATATCAGGACAATTGGAAGGTGATAATGAAAGGCTGTGTGTAATGGAATGCTGTTTACATTTGAAAAGATTCCTGCCTCCATGGGAAATCAGACCTGGTACCACTAGATCAGCAGGCCAGCCCTTAACCTACTGAGCTTCTGTTGTTGAACTTACCACTGGGTGTGTCTCTAAGAAATGTTCTAATGGGTGATATCTGCACTTGTAAGTTTTTGTTTATTTTCAGCTCAGAACATAAAACAGTCCAGGATCTATATATCAAAGCTGTTCACTTGATGCCCCAGGGAGATATAGATGCAGATGTACAGTGTGGACTGGGCGTCTTGTTTAACCTCAGTGGGGAGTATGATAAAGCTGTAGACTGCTTCTCAGCTGCTTTACAAGTCAGACCAAAAGTAAGTAATTCATCTTACATTGTTGGGGAGTTACAATGGAATGAATGGGAATGCCTTACACCAGTCTTATATTTAAACTCCCAAATTACACAGATTCTCAAATAATCTCTTTGTAATTGCTGAGAGTGAGTATAAGCTAAACAAGCTGTCACAAAATCATCATGGATGAAACCTACATGATCAATACGTATGTCATGACTTTGTGGACACTATTAAAAATAGCTTAAGCACGTAATTGTCTGGAATCAACAAGGATGTGTTCGCTAGTTAAAGGCATGAAATAAAAGAGACTCTAGGAAGATCCTTTAAATATTGAGTGTCTCCTGTTGAGTAAGTAGTTCACATGGTGTAGAATGACATGATTTCTGTCAATATCACGTGTAAGTCATGATGATGATGGATGGCCTTCGTACAGTGTTTCAGCCACATAGAGGCAGTGGGCAGAGCTCTAGATAAGGGGAGTATTTGATGATAATTGAAGGATAATGATAGGCTGTGTGCAATGGAGCCCTGTTTGCAGTTGGAAAGGATTCCACCTCCAGCAAATTGGAACCTGGACTGCTAGCTATGAGAAAGGAACTTTCGGGCCTATTCATAGTTGCAGTCAAGTTAGCCTGTATGATCAGTCTCTGCTGTCTGCATGAGCACAATTTGGATCCTTGGCTATCCATATAGCCCATAGCAAAGACTCAGATCAGACTGTGCAGATGCATAGGATGATCTAAGCTTTCCCTGGGCCCGTATGCTTGAAGACAGTTTCTGTTGACAAGGCCCATATATGCCTTTCATGTAGGGACCTTTTTTCTGATGGCATTCTTCATATTATTTATCATAGGATGCCTTATTGTGGAACAAGCTCGGAGCAACTTTAGCCAATGGTAGTCGCAGTGAGGAGGCTATTGATGCATACCACAATGCCTTACAGTTATCACCAGGGTTTATACGCTCAAGATACAACCTTGGAATAGCATGTATTAATCTTGGTGCTCATAGGTAAATCTTTTCTTACATTTGTGTAATTTTAAATAAAACCCCAGCCTAAGAGTTGTTGTCTTTCTCATTCAGCCTATCAAAGTTATAATATCAGCAGTGGTTTTCAAAGTCAACACATAAACGGTGCTAATATAGATGTACTAGTATCTATTTCTGAAGATTATATATATAGAGTTTAAATCAAAATAGTTGAAGGAGAAAAAAACAGATTTGAACTTTTACATATTGTTTGGTCATGTTGGGCAAGTACTTGACAGTCTGGGCCCAGTTGTTCAAAATTAACTAGGCTGCCAGGAAACAAGATATTGTAATTTCAAACATAATATGAGCCAGGACACGACAAAACGAACAATGTGGTTGTGCGCCAAGTGCAGACTCAGATCAGCCTGGGCATCTGCCCAGTCTGATCAGAGTCTTTGCTGTCCGCATGGAGGTAGCTTAGACCCTTAGCTACCCTTTGAGCACTTAACGAAGAGTCTGGTCAAACTGGTGAGATGTTGAGGCTGATCTGAGTCTGTGCTGGGCGCACAACCACATTGCTGGTTTTCTTGTGTCGCGGCTCATATATGCAAGAACTATGCCCTTTTTGTCTGGACAGTGTTAGGAGGATTTGCAGTGCTTGCACAGTTTTCATGTGATACTGACGATTTACGGATGAAGTGGCTCTTATGTTAAAGTCTCTATAGTCCTATCAGTGGTAAAAACGTCTAAATTCAAATGATTGTTAAAAGCGGTTCAACCTTCACGTTTGGCAATAAAATGTGGGTTGAGGTGCCTATATTGAGTCATAAAACTGGCAAAAAGTAGAGAAAACAAATTTTTGAAAAATAACAACTCATTCCACAAAATACAATATCCTGTTCTGGTTTCCCGCCTAACCATGCTATATAGATATAGGCAGGATAGTGATTGGGGCTCCACGCCTGTACATTGTATTTTTACCATTTTATTCAACTTAATGAAATCGAAAGTAGGTCATTTTAGTTGCCAACTGAAATGACCCAGATAAGTTTTCAAACCCTTTTTATGTGAAACTCAAGGATGTTTTATTTGCTTAAAGCTGGCTAACCACAGTAATTTACAATGACGAAACTATAGTGAGAAGCTTGCAGCGATACCCCATGTTAATTTTTCATGCTGATAGAGCAGTAAGGCCTTTAAGTGTATTATAGGAATGAATTTTTATTTTTAGCTCACCTGAGCACGAAGTGCTCAAGGTGAGGTATTGTGATCGGTCTTTGTCCGTCGTCCGTCGTCCGGTCGTGCGTCCGGCGTCAACTTTTGCTTTAAACAACTTCTTCTCCAAAACTGCTAGCCGGATTTCAAAATAATTTCACAGAAATGTTTCTTGGGGGACTCTCTACCAAAATTGCTCAAATGGTTCCGCTCCGCTGAACAATATGGCCGCCAGAGCTAAAAATAGAAAAACCTTTAAACGACTTCTCCTCCAAAACTGCTGGGCTGATTTTGATATAATTTTACAGAAATGTTCCTTAGGAGACCCTCTACCAAAATTGCTCAAACTGCTCCGCTGAACAATATGGCCGCCAGAGCTAAAAATAGAAAAACCTTTAAACAACTTCTCCTCCAAAACTGCTTGGCAGATTTTGAAATAATTTCACAGAAATGTTCCTTAGGAGACCCTCTACCAAAATTGCTCAAACAGTTCCGCTCCGCTGAACAATATGGCGGCCAGAGCTAAAAATAGAAAAACCTTTAAACGACTTCTCCTCCAAAACTGCTGGGCCGATTTTAAAATAATTTCACAGAAATGTTCTTTAGGACACCCTCTACCAAAATTGCTCAAACGGTTCCGCTCCGCTGAACAATATGGCTGCCAGAGCTAAAAATAGAAAAACCTTTAAACGACTTCTCCTCCAAAACTGCTGGGCCTATTTTGAAATAATTTCACAGAAATGTTCCTTAGGAGACCCTCTACCAAAATTGCTCAAACGGTTCTGCCCCGCTGAACAATATGGCCACCAGAGCTAAAAATAGAAAAAAAGCTTCAAACATCATCGTTTCTAAAGCCAATGGCTCGATTTCAAAAAAATTTCACAGAAATGTTTTACTCATGGCTCTGACCAAAAATTGCTCAGACGGTTCCGCTCCGCTGAACAAAATGGCCGCCAGAGCTAAAAATAGAAATAGATCTTAGAATGGCACAGAGGGCACAGTTATGATCCAATCATCATGAAACTTTGTCAGAATGTTTATCTTAATAAAATCTAGACCATCTTAGAAACTGGGTCATGTGGGGTCAAAAACTAGGTCACTGGGTCAAATCTTAGAAAAACCTTGTGCACACACTAGAGGGCACAGTTATGATCCAATCTTCATGAAACTTTGTCAGAATGTTTATTTATATAAAATCTAGGCCAAATTGAATCTGAGTCATGTGGGGTCAAAAACTAGGTCACTAGGTCAAATATTAGAAAAACCTCATGTACACTCTAGAGGGCACAGTTATGATCCTATCTACGTGAAACATTGTCAGAATGTTTACTTTCATGAAATTTGTACCAGCTTTGAAACTGGGCCATGTCAGGTCAAAAACTAGGTCACTAGGTCAGTTCTTAGAAAAACAGTGTGAATGCTTTTGAGGACACAGTTTTGTTCTAATCTTCATGAGACTTTGTCAGAATGTTTGTCTCCAACGAATCTGGACCAAGGGTGCAACTTGGTCATGTGGGGTCAAAAAGTAGGTCACTAGGTTAAACCTTAGAAAAACATTGTGTACACTCTAGAAGGCACAGTTTTGATAACTTTGCCAGAATGTTCATATCCAAGAAATCTAGACCAGGTTACGAACTGGGTCATGTAGGGTCAAAATCTAGGTCATTAGGTTAAATCTTATAAAAGCCTTAGGTACACAATAAAGGGTTCATTTTCCATTTAATCTTTGTGAAACTCTGTCAGTCATATGGATGTCTCTGAGGTTAAGTTCACAGGATATTCAGGTGAGCGATCCAGGGCCATCATGGCCCTCTTGTTTTGGATTTTATCGATGTGTAAACGCCGGCGAATCACTCACAAACTGAATAAAGCCCAAAGGGCTTTATGTTAAGTTTGTGAGTGATTCGCTGGCATTTACACATCCATAAAATTCACAAAAATGAAATTCATTTCTTATAATTCCAACTCGATTATTTTTAACCTTAAAAATATCAGGTATACCTTGTATTTTAGAAACTACCGCAAAGAAAATAGCCCAAGTAGTTCCCAATATTTCTGGGTCAGGGGGTTTATCGAAGTATAAACGCCGTTTACTGCACTCTCTTGACCAGTCAAATTGCACTAATTTAGCAGCAGAAAATTGAGTTGGAATTATAACAGCATTGAAAGTCAACATTCTAAATTTGCCGTGTTTTGTACATGAATGCAACAAAAAACTTGCTAATATTTCTGCCCTATGAAATAGATTATGTTAATTTAATGTTCTGCTGTAATTATTTGCAGAGAAGCTGTAGAACATTTCCTGACAGCCCTAAATATGCAGAAACAGAGCCATGGCCCCAAGGACCCTCATCAAGTGATGTCGGAGAATGTTTGGAGCACTCTCAGAATGGCAGTATCTCTTCTGGGCCGCCCAGATTTGTATCCCTACTGTGATAACAAAGACATAGACTTTCTCAATAAAGAGTTTGGTATGAACTCCTGATGTAAGTTGTCAGGTGATAGAAATGGAGAGATTTACGATAAGAATGTGCCAAATTTGGTGAAAATGGGCAAAGAGTCAGCAACCAGGGGAGATAATGAGCTTCCAGGAGTCCTGAAGATATTTGAAGCTTAACCAAGACTGAAAATCTGAAAATACCATAAGAATTTTAAATATTGGGACTGATGCATCTGAGGGAATAGAAAGGAGCAATCTGATAAGGGTCTACACTGTTTGCCATCCCATCTGAATCTTTTGAACACATTACTCATCATTAAAATAAACTGTTATATTTTAGGACAATTGTGGTGATTGTTTAAAGACAAATATTCTTGTTTATTGGATGACATAATCCTATTATGCAACAGTCCAGTGACACTGCTATTTCATCAAAGGAAATGTCCTTTCTAACACAGGTAATGACATGACAGGGTCATAAAATCATTAAAGACTGAGGGTGTGTTCTATATAGTAAAGAATATTTGTTTTTAAGTTGTCTCAATTATAGAATTTTTATCATATGACATCGCATTTGAGAGTGTTATAAAGCCATGCATTAAAAACGATAATCCACTGACATCCATAAAACGTCACGTTTTCTTATGGCGAAATTGTGACGTTTTAATGCAAAATTTGCTAATAAAATGCAATTTTAATGTCATATGATAAATAGAATCTAGCATTCGTGCTCCTGTATTATTGAATTTATTAAACTCGGTGGTGAAAACAATAAGATGCTCGGCATAGCCTCGCATCTCATCTTTTTCCCCAACTCGTTTAATGAATTCAATAATACATGAGCACTCATGTAAGATCCTCTATTTACAGTATGAAAGACAGAATTGGATTACCCCACTTGTCCAATATAAGTAAGGGAAGTAATTAGTTAGCAAAGGGAGGCTATTTTAAACATGATGTGAGGAAGTCAACTTTGAAAAATAAGTATATGAGCCGCGACGCAAGAAAACCAACAATGTGGTTGTGCACCCAGCTTAGACTCATATCAGCCTGGGCATGCACCCAGTTTGACCAGATTCTTTGTTAAGTGCTCAAAGTGTAGCTAAGGGTCTAAGCTACATTCATGCGGACAGCGAAGACTCTGATCTGACTGGGCAGATGCCCAGGCTGATATGAGTCTGCGCTGGGCGCACAACCACATTGTTGGTTTTGTCGTGTCGCGGCTCATATTTCTTTCTTATATTATTGATTATTAATTAACTTATAGTAATACAGTACTTATATGGCAGAAGCAGTCCATATCATACCAGCCATAAACTGGGCTTATTTTGACAAACTTGGCCAACACAAGCTAAACTCGGCCAGCACAGGCGAAACTCGGCCAGTACAACTTATCCAATATCGATGATGTCAAACTTGCACGATAAATGATGTTAATTAATAAAATTGTCGTTAATCAAGAAATTTTGTATTTGCTTAGTTAACAGCCCTTGGGCTGCTGTATTGGTCCGAGGCCTTCAGCCTCAGGCCAATACAGCAGACCTAGGACCTGTAACTGGGCCAATACAAAATTTCTTGATAATCAAGAAATTTTGTATTTGCTTAGTTAACAGCCCTTGGGCTGCTGTATTGGTCCGAGGCCTTCAGCCGCAGGCCAATACAGCAGACCTAGGACCTGTAACTGGGCCAATACAAAATTTCTTGATTAATTACATTATAAGAGAGACAATCCAATATTGGTCCCCATCTTAATAAATAACATTATAAGAGAGACAATCCAACATTGGTCCCCATCTGCTGCATTTATTTAGTTGTAAGACAAGTTTTCTTCCCTTCAAAACAACTCTAAAATATAGGTCTGTCGTATGAGATGGGTCTAGATTTTGAGGATTATTTTCGAAAAAAATCACATGCCTTTAGATATTTTTAAACATTCTAGAAGAGAAGAAAACACCTATTGTAGCTGAATTTTATTTATGTATGATATTCAGATACATTAAGAATCATGTGTAAACAGACTTTTGTGGAGTCATGTGATTGAAATACAATTTAATAGATTATATCACAAAGTGATTGAAGAACTAAAGAAATCATGGGTTGTGATTTTAGAAAATTAACAACATATGATATATTTTTGATGGCGAGTAATGATGTATGTTGTGTTAATTTGATTTTGAGTTTATTGATTTTAGAAGGGTAGAGCCTATCACAAAGGCCTGTTACAAGGTCTGTTATTTTAACTAGTCATTTGTGTGATTGATTAAACTTTACAGTTGAGAAACTAAGTCTGTAAATCTAGAAGAACTACATGTGTATGTTATTGCATTTGTATTTGCTCAATTTTTGTCTTGATTGTGACTCGCAGAAGCAGGAAAAAAACAGAGCTCTAGATAAGAGGGAGTATTTGATGATAATTAGGGATAATTTTTGTTAATTCTGCATAAGAACATATGTTGTGACCCCTCATCTGAACCGTCTCGATGAGATGGTTCAGATGAGGGGTCACAACATATGGTTTCAATGAGAAATAAGAAAAATTATCCTTAATTATCATCAAATACTCTCTCTTATCTAGAGCTCTGGAAAAGTATTATATTTTCCTTCAGTGTCAGTGGCATATTTCCATTCTAGCTATTTTTTGTCACTGCACTGACTGGTGAGACACTGCCTTCCAGGGGATTCTTGTGTACTTGTTGCATTTACAATACTGTATGTAATTATTTGAGAAAATACATGTACCTTAATATTTGGAAACTTGGGCCCGGTTGTTCAAAATTAAGGACATCGTTAGTTAATAAGAAGTTAATTTTCAAACCTAATGTACACAAAAAAAAACAGCTATTTTTTATCGAAAAAATGTGAGGAGCTCCTCTTATTTTTTATCGCACCAACTTTTGCAAGGTGCGATATAGGCGTCCGGTTTTCCGTCCGTCATTCCATCCGTCCATTCACATTTACGATAACCCTGGCGTTAAATATTAATTTCTCCAAAACCACTGCACCCATGGTTCTCAAATTTCATATGGAGCATAACCAGACTGCAAGACCTCAGAGTGATAAAAAATCAGCCAGGTCGAGAATCCAAGATGGCCGCAATTGCAACAAATTTCCGTTCTCATTAATTTTACGTTAACCCTGGCATTAAATTCTATTAAATTAAAAACCACTGTACCCATTGTTCTTAAATTTTACATGGAGCATGTTCAGACTGCAAGACCTCAGAATGATAAAAAATCAGCCAGGTGGAGAATCCAAGATGGCCGCCATTGCAACAAATTTTAGTTCATGTTAATTTTACGTTCACTCCGGCGTTAAATTCTATTTAACTAAAAACCACTGCACCTAAATTGTTCTCAAATTCTTTATGGAGCATGACCAGACTGCAATACTTCAGAATGGTAAAATTCAGCCAGGTCAAGAATCCAAGATGGCTGCCATTGCAACAAAAAAGCGCTCACATTTACGTTAACCCTGGCGTTAAGGTCTATATTTAACTAATTTCTCCAAAACCACTGCTCCCATGGTTCTTAAATTTTATATGGAGCATGACCAGACTTCAATGCTTCAGAAAGATCAAATTCAGCCTGGTTGAGAATCCAAGATGTTTGCCACTGCAACAAAAAAACGTTCACATTTACGTTAACCCTGGTGTTAAAGTCTGTTCAATTAATGTCTCCAAAACCATTGCACCCATAGTTTTCAAATTTCATATAAAGGTAAAATTCAGCCAGGTCAAGAATCCAAGATGGCTGCCTTTACTAAAAATGGCAAAAACAACAAAATCAGCCTCTATTTCAGAACCACTTGGTATATTTGGTTGAAATATTGCATGGAACATCAGTGGGCCAAGACCTCTGCTACTGTGGAAGTGCAATGCAGGTGCGACATAGCATTCCGCGGAATTCTTTTTTTTTTTTTTTTTTCACCCAAAGTATCAGCATACTTGATTTTATGTATACTAGAGGACTTAATGGAGACCTAATGGATCCTTAACTAACAACTTAATGGTCCCAGTTGTTCAAAACTAACAACACTGCCAGTTAAAGAGACGTTAAAATTTCAAACGTATTACATGCAAAACACTACCATTCTTTGCTAAAAATGTGAGGAGCTTTTGCAGCTCCTTACATCTTTCAGCAAAAAATATAATCACACCTGATTTTATACTTACTAGAAGACTTTACACAACACTGATAAACAGCTTTGTTACGCTTAAACAACCGGACCCTGAAGTGAACTTTATTCTTCCAATCGACTGTATATTCCAGTCTGCTAGGCCTACATGGTGTGCATCTGCAGCTGTGGGAAATGCCATGACTATGTTTCCAAAGAAACTTGGGTTGTTGTATCAGTTCTCATAACATTGGTCTTTAAGAGGCTCAGTGGAACAAAATCTGGCCCCAAGGTTAAAAAACTTATTTCATGCTCAACTCAACTGAGCATGAAATTTTACCTGCTAATAAATAGCAAATTACTGATAAGTACAGTTGTTTTCTTGCTCAGTTTAGCTGAGTATGAAATTTTCTCTGCTTATGAACATGAAAATGCCAACATTAGTTGGCATTTTCATATTCATCAGCAGAGAAAATTTCATGCTCAGCTGAGTTGAGCATGAAAAAAGTTTTATAACCTCGGGGCCAGGCTTGGTAATCCTTTGGTAAAATTAAGATTTGTTGATACCCCACTTTTTTTGTGATTTTGTTTTTTCGCCATTTTTGAAAAGGGAAACAACTTTTCTGGTGTCGTATTTGCTTCCCTGGATGATGAAGCTCTTCTCAAAGTAGGTCAACTCCTAAAGGAAAGAATTTGCTCCTAGAGGAGCAAATCCTTTTCTTTAAGAGTAGACCCCCTTTGAGAAAGGAGGCAAAAATGAAAACGGCAGAGTTACTATTCCTAAAAATATACCCATTCACCTTAAAGAGCTTATCCATTGGGAGCAAATTCTTTCCTGTAAGAGATGACCCCTTTTGGAAGGAATTTATTGCCTAGAGAAGCGAGCATGAAGTCGCATTAGTTGTCTCTTTATAAAATGTATACCCATACGCTGAAACTGATCTTTTAATAATGGCTGGTCCATTTTCTTCTGATACAAGAGTTTCTGAACATAGTTGGTATCATTAATCTTTTATTTGTACATTTACATGTGTAGGTGTTGGAAATATGAGTGATAATAGTATTTGAGCGAAATTGTAGATTGTACAGAGATACCAGTTTCAATACACTGAAACTGCTGCATTTATACATATAGATTTCCTTTGCATTATTGTTTCTATATCTTATCCCTGTTTGCAAGATTGTAGACATCAGTGAGCTCTCTGCATTAACCCTTAATGCGATAAAACAGAAAAATGCATGTAGTTGAATTTTCAAACAGTGTCGATCCAGACGAGGTGGCTCATACTGAGCCGCCTCACCCAGATCTACACTGTTTGCCCCCTAGTCTTTGAATTCTCAATATGATATTGCATGGACAAATATTTTTTGAAATTTTGCAGACATAAGGGTTAACAAAATAAATGTTTTGCAAGGAAAGGCACTTATTTACACCATTTACCTAAACCATTTAGGAAAGGTTTGGCGTATTGACGGAATTCTGCCTCACATTGCGAAACATTAAAATCCTATACCTTCCGCATTTCTTGAGTTATAAGACAGGGAGGCAGGAGTTGGTTTCCTTCCAAATCAACCAGAAAAAAATTCTGATGGACATCATTTTATAGCCAGATATATATGGTACATGTATTAGCATTTGGAAAGGTTTTGTGCAGAACTATGTATTTATTTGGTTATAAGATGGGTTTTTCCCCTTAAATGATGGATCTAGACTTTTTAGATTATTCTGGAATAAAAAGCCCATCAGATGGCAGAATTTTACAAGACTGATTTAGATATTTGGGGCCACTCTAGAGAGGGGGCAAAAACCTGCCTTATAGCAGAATTATTACAGCATATGCTGGTTTAAGGGAGATAATCTTGTAATACTTGATTTGAAGCCTGGGTGAAAGGTTATTTAGGTGAATGGATATGCTTTCAGGGGAAGCAACTCTGATCATTTTGATTTTTGTCTCGTTTCTTTAAGGGGTCAACTTTTAAAAGAAAGAATTTGCTCCTCTCTAGGAGCAAATTCTTTCTTTTAAGAGTTGACCGCTATCTGGAAGGGTTTCATTGTTCAGGGAAGCAATTAGGAAGTCACAAAAAATATTAACTATTGTAAAAATGGTGGTGAAATATAGATGTGCTCCTATACACCTTTGTGCCGTTTTCTCGTTGATTTGTGCCCCTTATTGAAATTTGCCTGCTTTTGTGAGAAATTTAGGAGTGGGCAAATTGATTTTGCATTCAAAAGCTGCAAATGAATCAATGACAGTCTATCAAGTTATTAAACTGGTGTGAATTTTTATTTTCACTATAAAATAGTACACTGTCTTTCACTACCCCGCACAGCAAAAATAGAAAAAAAAAGTTCTTCATTGAGTTCATGCCCTAAAACCAACAGCCAAATTTTCAAAACTATTTTATTAGTTTGTCAATATTTTAATTTATAAAGTAAAGTCCACACGTTTAGCTCGCTTGTACAAATGTACAGGAAGAGCTATTGCACTACCCCCGGCGTCAGGTTAGCAAAATTTAAGTTTTACATTTTTTTAGGTGATGGGCAAGGGGCTGTCAGGGGAGCTATCCTGTCACGTTGACAGGTCTTGTTATGGCATGGTATTTAATATAACAAGTTCGGAACGATCGTCTGTGGGACCATTGAAAAAATTAAGGACTTTTTCAAAAAAATTCATTTAGCACTGACAAATTTTATGTAGCACTGACAACCAGATTTTTTGACACACAAATGTTGTTTTTTCAACCTTCTTCATCCAAAGAGTGGATCAATTAAATTGCAGTCTTCAGCAAACCATAGAAACAAACCTATGAGAGGGCACGAAACCATGAGAAACATGTATAATCTGCACATCCAGTATCCAGTCAGTCAGGAGTGGTGATAATGCAGTGGATAACACGCTGGACTACCAATTCAAGGGTCGCACGATCGATCTCCTGCTTCTCCGGTCATTTGGATGAGACTTTTAACCGAGGTCTCATCTCTGTATGACCTAGTTGTTGGTGTGAAGTTAAACCAGAGTTCACTGACTCACTCCAGTCAGTGTGATCAGAACCTTTGCTGTGACGTTATCATAAGGTGAACAGGGAAGGCCCTGCTCAGAGCCTAGATAAGAGGGTGTATTTGATGATAATTAGGGATAATTTTTGTTAGTTCTCCATAAAAACATACGTTGTGACCCCTCATCTGAACCGTCTCAATGAGACGGTTCAGATGAGGGGTCACAACATATTTTCGATGAGAAATAAAAAAATTATCCCTCAATTATCAAATACCCCTCTTATCTAGAGCTCTGCAGGCTGCTCCTATAGGATGTGTTTGCTTGTCTCTTCCTTTGCTGACTTGATGTAGGCCTACAGTATTTCTTAATTGTTAGATGGGGTTCTTACCTTCCAAAGCAATCCCAAAAATCTAATCTGTCTCATAAGCGTCTAGATTTTTTGGATCGTTTTGGGATAAAAAAGCTCCCGCCTTATAACTGAAAAAAAATATGGTACTCTGTCTGATATCTAGAAGTTGCATTATTTTCTGGGTACTGCATTGGCACAGGCTAGTTTGGCTGTGAACAGTTTTCATATGACTTAAAGTTATGGGCCTGGTTGTTCAAAACTAACGACGTCATTTGTTAACTAGTTGTTAAATTTTCAAATGTAGTGTACGCAAAAACATTGCCATTTTTTGCTGAAAAAAATGTGAGGAGCTTTTGCACTGCAAAAGCTCCTCTCATGTTTTCAACAGAAAATAATAACATTAGCGCACTTGAATTTATGTATACTGGAAGATGTAACAAATCCTTGACTTACAATATCGTTAAGGTAACTATATATTGAACAACCGGGTCCTGTTATGTAATATTTAAGGCACAAAGACTGCTGTGCTAAGTTTGCTACGTGATCAAATGCAGTATATGTGAATTTATATTCAGAATTTTTTCAACATTTTATAGCTCATATATGAATTATAATGACAGAAAGCAGAAAAAATCATGAATAAAAATCAGTAAAATTACATCTTTTGGTTTTTATACAAAGTGAGTATTGTTTTGACTAAGTGAAAACTTTAAAGCTGTCCTCCCATCCATATGCACACACACATACGTATTTGTGGGTGCACATGACACACAAGGGCACACACAATTCTAACATTGGGTGGTCAAGATGGGCAATGGTGCTGGGTAACTTTCAGTGCTGGGGTACCCTACTTATTTGGATAATAGTAGGGCAAGGACCTACTCTACTTGCAGATGATGCAGGTGGGGATTTGAACATTTTATCACTCCCCTATTATATCTAGTTTCTTTCTCCCACACACACTTTCGTTTCTCCTTCCGCTGATTCAAGAAGGGTAGTTGTCAGTTACTGGCGAAAGTATGTGCACTTAGTACTGGTTAACCGCTTAGGAGGTCTAAGCCTGCCCAGGAATAGTGTGGTTAGGTTAACTGACCGTCCCGACATGACCTTAGTTGTTTACCGTGGACGTTAAGCATCAAATCAACCAACCAACCAAATCTTTCTCCCACTCTCTCGGAGATAGCTTGATATAGACTGAAATACTATGTAAAAGAGCCATTAAACCCATGAAGCCAGCCAATTCTAAATTTACCTGCGAGTTTAAGACTAAATATCATGGGCTGATGCTAGCACTTAAATCAATGCCATCTGGTGTTGATTCCAGTTTAAAAAAAAATTACTTACAAACAATTAATGTTTGGACAGAGCAGTTAATTAAAACGCAAAAGACGTCAAAAAACAAAGGTTTTTACTTAAAGTCTAAGACCTTTCCATATAATGCAAAATTATCTCTTAAATGACCATATACAACTTGCAAAAACCTTTTTTTGGTGGGTGGGTGTGTGGAGGGGGGGGGTGAATGGGGGTGCCCTTTCAAATTTTATTTCACTCATTTCTAGCCATGACAGTTTGGGTTCCAGAGAACCTGAAAGAAAAAAAAACCTTTGCGTACGCAATTTAACCAAGTGAGGAGAGAGAGCACACCCGGTAAATGCACAATATTCTAATCCCATCTGGAAAGTAAAAATTCAAAGTGTCTACAAAAAGTGAGCCAAAATATAACAAGATTTTCAACTTGTTTGTATGACAAACATATATACACCTGGTGAACTATGTTTCCAAAGCTGTAAGAAAATGAAGAGTCATAGTTTCAAAACTACTTGGTCATTGTGGCTAAACAAATTTGTTTAGCCATGATGACAAGGTGGTTTGGGAACTAGGACTCTTTTTCTTCGGTAACAGGCCTTGTATATACATAGTTAACCGGGGGTGATACAAGAACAAACTTTCAGCTTTTTAAAAGCTTAACTGGTGAAGTTAACAAAACTCCAGAAAGTGCATGGGCAAATTGAAATTTCGGTTTTGCCACTTTCAGGAGTTTTCTGAAAACTCCACTCAAATATGATTTACATACATCAAATAGCATTGATAAATCTCGACTATTTTCAAATGCTTGAATTTTTATGCCCCCAACTTTGAAAAAGTTGTTGGGGCATATTGTTTTTGGCTTGTGTGTGTGTGTGTGTGTGTGTGTGTGTGTTTGTGCGTCACACTTTTCATGATTGCTGTAACTTTGGAACCCTGCAAGTCAGGGTCTTGAAATTTTATATATGGATTCCTCATGGAAAATTAGGTGACAAATATTTTTTTCTTTTCCCAATTATGCCCCTTTTTAGCTTGCCTGTATGAAAGTACAGGGAGAGCTATTGTTGTCACTCTGACGTGGGCGTGGGGGTTGGAGTGGGCGTCACACTTTAAGTTTTACATCAAAGTTTTTGTAAAGTTTCAAATCTCAACAACCACTGACCAGAACCTTTTGATATTTGGAATATAATCATATCATAGCATATCCTTATTTTCTATAACACCATATCCCTGGGTGAGGTAATGGGGTGGGGCATAGGGGTCAAAATCTAGCTCACATCCACTTTAAAGTTTTACGACAAAGTTTTTTAAACATTCATATCTCAGCAATCACTTGCAAGAACCCTTCCATATTTGAAACATAATCATATCATAGCATAACCTTTCATCACTTAACACTATACCCCTGGGGTGGGGCTTAGGGGTCAAGAAGTAGGTCACACTCACTTTAAAGTTTTACGACAAAGTTTTTCAAACATTCATATGTCAGCAACCACTGGCAAGAAGCCTTGCATATTTGGAACATAATTATATCATAGCATAACCTTTCATTACATAACACTATATTCCAGGTCACACCTAGGGTGTGGCTTAGGGGTCAAAAATTAGGTCACACTTTATTCAATTTAATATATCTCCTTTTCTCATGATTGGATTCTTTTGATATTTGACTTGTAGTTAGATATTGATTCAAAGATTTTTTTATAGTACCACCTCCACCCCACTCAGTGACCTTCAGGTCAAGGTCATGGACTTAAAAATTTGGGGGGGGGGGGGGGGGGGGGGGGGGGTTAAAGTATTCTGATAGCATACTGTTCCATAGTGCTTGGGATGGATTTAATTTATACTTCAACTGATGTTAGATATTGGCTTGAGTTTTCACAAATACTACCCCCACCACACTGGGTGACTCTTAAGCCAAGGTCAATGATTTTATAAATATGTTGACAATACTTGGACATGCTTGCATGAAGTTTGATGTAGTACAAGCCATACCGACAAATGCCTGTGAGATGGGCAAGCACCAGTTCAGGTGAGCTATGCTGTCAGGCGACAGCTCTTGTTGGAGTTATGCCCCTTTTAGAAAAATGTGATAATTATCTTGTTAGCAAGATATATCAAAAAGTGTTTGAGCTATGGCCTTGACGTTTGGTATACTGATTGGGTATGAGGAGTAGATTACCTGATTAACTTTTGAGACAATTCTGTATAATAATGATGGTGTTTAAATTTGGCATTTTCCAACTTTTGAACCGCTTGAGCTAGGAAGCTGATTTTTTGTATAATAGTAGTTCTTGAAGTGTTTTAAAATACTTTAGTACAAGTTAGTAAACTCTGCATTCATTATTTACTGAGTTACTTCCTCTGATGTTCAGTACTTATGCAGCTACTGAGTTCAAGAACCACTAGGCATAGGGTTTTGAAATTTCATATATGGATTCCTTGTGGAAAATTAGCTGACATATATTTTTTTCTTTTCCCAGTTATGCCCCCTTTTTGGAGTTATGCCCCTTTTAGGAAATGAGGTTACTATCTTGTTAGCAAGATATCTCAAAAAGTATTTTAGCTATGGCCTTGATATTTCGTATACTGATTGGGTATAAGGAGTAGATTACCTGATCAACTTTGGGGAGTATTCCATAAAGTTTTGATAGAGTAATGGCACTTGGTTAAAATTGGCATTTTTCCAACTTTTGAACTGTTTGAGCTAGGAAGCTGATTTTAGGTATAGTAGTAGTCCTTCATGAGTTTAATACTTTAGTACAGGTTAGGTTACTCTGCATTAATTAATTACAGAGTTACTTCCCCTCATGCTCAGTACTTATGCAGCTACTGAATTCAAGAACACTAGGCATAGGGCTTTGAAATTTCATATATGGATTCCTGATTGAAAATTAGCTGACACGTATTTTTTCCCCCAGTTATGCCTCTTTTTTAGAGTTATGCACCTTTTAAAAAATGAGATAACTATCTTGTTAGCAAGATATCTCAAAAAGTATTTTAGCTATGGCCTTGATATTTGGTATACTGATTGGGTATAAGGAGTAGATTATCTGATCAACTTTGGGGGGGAATTCCATAAAGTTTTGATGGAGTTATGGCCCTTGGTTGAATTTGGCATTTTTCCAGCTTTTGAATCACTTGAGCTAGGAAGCTGATTTTTGGAATAGTAGTAGTCCTTTATGAGTTTAATACTTTAGTACAGGTTTGGTTACTCTGCATTCATTAATTACGGAGGTATTAAAAGTATTTGAGCTATGGTCTTGATTTTTGGTAAACTGATTGGGTATGAGGAGTAGATTACCTGATTAACTTTTTGGACAATTCTGTAAATATTTATGGAGTTTTGGCCCTTGTTTGAATTTGGCATTTTTCCTAATTCTGAATTACTTGATCTAGGAAGCTGATTTTTTGTTTAACAGTAGTTCTTGATGTGTTCAATATTTTAATAAAGATTAGATAACTCCTTTTCAGACTTAGACATTCTAAAGTTTGACACCTTTAGAAGCGAGCATATAGTTGGGGGCATAGTGTTTCACAAACACAATTTCTAGTTCATTTTCATGTTGGAATGGAATTGCCTGTTTACAAGATGTGAAGAGGAAGTAGAGTATGGAGAAGAAGAAGAACAACAACAACAAAGGAATGATAATGACTATCACAGTCATAGTGCTAACAACGTTACCATCCCACACCAACACAAAATGAGGTATGTGGGTCTGTGAAGGGCTACTTTTGAAAATAGCTACTCGATCAGCTTTATTCATTCAAATACAGCTGCTGTTTTTAGTAGCTGTATTTGTAGACAAATATGTGCCACTAAGAATATAGCTACTGCTGTGTTGTTTAATATGAAGTGTTGGTTTTAATACTGGAGCTAGGGTACTATAGGTTTAGTCTATGTCCATCAGGAAACACTAGACTCTATAAGATAAACGGATAAAACTTGGTATATAAATACATGGCAATAAGGAGGTAATGAGAGTCAAAGGTTGTAGACCCGGATCAGAAATTGTGTTACAGACATGGTGATTCAATAGATCTATATCACTGCAATACAAGGCCCATAATCTATAGTTACCTATACAATTTTTGTTAATGTAATTTGCATATGCACTGCCACACGGCAATGATACAGGGCTTAAATATCACCCAAAGATCTTAAAATGAAGCAATCATTCCAGTTTTGGAGGCAGACAAGAGACAGACTAACAACTCAAAATGGTATTCAGTATGCTGTGTCATTTAATCTTACTGTCTCTGTAATCCTGGGTAACTTCACATGTAGAGAAAAATATGTAATGCTCCAATACACTACTCTTCAAGATAATATCTGCAGCATACAAATACAGCTACACAGTTAGCTGTATTCCTAGGCTTCCTTTGAATACAGCTAACTGAGCAGCTGTATTCAAAGGCAGCCCTATATGGTACAACAGAGCCATTTGTATGTATATTTATGTGTGTATGCGCTTTAGCAAAGCAAACCAACTGACCTGTTATAACCTGTCAGTCAAAATATGCACTGACCAATACCTTGGACAAACAAATGCACATGTGTTTTGTGAGAATAGTTTATTCACTAAAATATGCTCTTACAACTCTGATAAGCCCATGCAGGCAAGATACCGGTATGTGTTGATTGAAAAAAAAAGAAGGAAAGAAAGAAAAGTCAGTTCAAAATCTTACAGGAGAGAGGTGTTCTTAATCCCTGTTTCCACTTATTTCTGGGAGAAGACTAAACTAAATATTACTTAAGTGTACAATTAAAACACCTGGTCGACTCTAGACTGACTACTATGTGACTCCTGATGAGAATTCATTCAATTCTATTCTGTTGAAACAGTAACTGAAACGGACTATAACAGCTTTCAAGGGACGTAACTCTAAACGTAAACAAATTCAGAAATTCCAAGATGGAGTCGAATGGTGAGCAAGTTTCAGTTCCAGTACAACCTGCGCAAACAGACAGTCACTTAGACGACGACAGGCCACCACAAGAAGGCCAGTTTGTCGGGGCAACATTAAAAATTGATGGGGACTTAGCAAAAGACGAACACGAGGTCAAATTTGCTGATCCTCACGTTCCCACTGGACCAGGATTTGACAGAAATCGACCAGGCAGCACTATTGGTCGTCAGAGTGTTAGAAGTACCAGTAGCAGGACATCATTGAAGCCTGGAGCAGTTATCACTGAAAAAACGTCACATAAGTTTTTCTCTTACAAGGTACTTTTCTGCTTTAGATTGTAGGAGACAGGAGATTGAGCTTTTTTTTCATGTTACGAAATAATCAGTTTCACAGTAAACAGCTGTGAACGTGGGTGCACAAAGCTTTCTAACCCCATTTTGTCTTTCGGACAATTCATTTAAATGACATTTGTTCATAATGTTTACTATAACACAGCAGACATTCGTTCACAGTCTGGTGAGTGATTTTTCCTTGGATGTATCATCAGTAAGAAATAAACAGTTCTGATTCACCTGCAGGGAGTGGTTTGATTGAAATAAATTTCAAAAGATATAGGAGCTGTGGTAGGCTAGCAACCCGACCGTAGGTATTCAGATAAGCAGAACATGTGTCCTCCAATAAGGATCATACTAAACACCATATAGAATGGAACACCCGAATGGTTCCGTGGTTAGAGCTGTGGTAGTCAGGGTTTTCCCGGACTCAAGATTGAGAGTCTCAGACCCCCAAAATGGTGTCTAGGACTCCCAGTAAAAAAAATTGTGCATCCACTGGGACTCTCAAAACAAAATCTAAGTCCCAGTTGAAATTGATGAATTCTTATAAAAATTATATTATTCTTGGCAGAAAACAAAGTAATGATTTTCAAAATAAAGTATTTATTAAATTCTGATATTTGATTTGGACATTTTATAACATTTTTCAGAGTACAGGACCCTTTACTTTTGGCATTGGACTCTTAAAACATTGGTATGTGGGTCCCAAAAACTCCTTAAATAAAAGGCCGAGGGAAAACCTTGGGTAGTTCAATCATTTCAGTGCTGACCTTCTGAGCTAGTGGTCCAGGGTTCGAAGTTATAAAACTTGAGTACATTCTCAAACTCAAAATAAAGCACACTGATTGGCTGCTTCCGAGCACATGCTTGGAAGCAGCCAATCAGTGTGCTTTATTTTGAGTTTGAGATTATTCTCAAGTTTTATTACCTCGAACCCTTGTTCAAGTCTTTGGACTATAAATTGGGTTTCATTTCACACAGCCTTTTATTATCACCGGGACACCCTCCCATTGTACTGATACAACTGAATTACAGTTGAAAGATCAAGGTAAAATTGCAAGTCATCATCCTTATCATTGTCAAAAGACCTTTTCATCTATAGGAAATTTTATTTAATGGACAGTTGTCAAATACATGACATTGTATGAAATTTGCCTAAAAGCTTCCTTGGGTGCAACATTTCCAGATTTCTAAATATTTCACAAAAATATTAATCAAGACGAGATAAAATTCAGGTATGAGACAGGTTTTTTTGGGTCCCTATAAAACTAGAAACGAAACCGAAACAAAACGCAACGAAACGAAACAAAACGCAGTGAAACGAAACGAAACAAAATGCAACGGAACAAAACGAAACGAAATAGAAATAAAACGAAATGGAGCAAAATCTGAAAAATACCATGAAACTATCACAATAGAACAGCACCACATATTAATGCAAAAGGAAGACTAAAAAGCCCCATGTTTATCCCTATAAATTGCTATATGAAGTTACCAAGTTACTGGGTATTTGTTAGATCAAATGCATTAACTTTTAAACAGATACTTGGCTGAATTGTTTAATTTGATAAACTGACATACGATTTTGGGGTGTAACAAAATAGGCATGCGCACCTTTTGGTTTGGGAATCAAACTGTTGATCAGGGTCTGTAGAAGCTGGTAATTCTATATCTTGTTTCCGTGATTGGAAATCCTTGCGATGCTTTCAAGTGATGACTAGGATTTATTCTCTATCTAAAAAGGCTGTAGAGAATTGGCTTCATATACTTTGGAGACGGGAAGTCTCAGAATGTTACTATTCTTAGTTAGAAACAAGCCGCTGATTTGCATTTGTAAACGATACTTGGATATGTAATGTATTGGGTCAGTTTCTGATGACACAGAGCGTAACCTCGAGCTCTATTGGTCAGAACTGGTTTATTATGCTACGTCAGCCGAATAATTTGGATGAAATCATTAAGATTTGCATGTTTAATTCAATCTGTAACTTGGGTTCATGATGTGAAGACGTCTTTTTGGGTTGTCCCTACAGCAAATTGCTGTTTGGGCGTTGACTTTTGGGTTCGTGTTGTGTGCTGAGGAATGCATGAGAGTATGCAGCTGTTATCAACGACTTTTAGACTCTTTTGGACTAATATTTAACCTAGTAACTGAGGAAGTACATTCATTTTCGGATTGTTGATAACAATACTAAATTGTAACATTTGGAAATATTTTATGGAATTTAAGTGAAGTATAAACATAGAAGATAGTTAAGGAAATAACTTTTGGAAACAATAATAAAACTGGAACAATAAACTATTATTGTTGTTTATTGCGAAAATAGACCACTATACGACCATGCTAAGACAACCGTTCCTAGGAGTTCTACTTTAACGGGACGGTTGTACCGGATTTAAACCATGGACCGGCTAAGAGAAAGCTGGCTATGGTTAGGGCTGGGTACCGCAGAAAAAAACTGTACCGCGGTATACCACAGTTTTTCATCAAATACCATGGTACATACCACGGTATACCGTGACTGCCATTCTGTTGTTGTTCTACTTTCGGTTTCGCTTCACAACCGTCATGTGGATTGTTGAAGTGCCACCACCTGCGCGCTTTACAACACAGTCACAGGCTCTACAGATGGCTACATTCTGCTCGATACGACTGTCGGAGTTCTTTTTCAACCCGAAGTGATGCCAAAAATGTGCTTTCCTCGCGGATGTTTCCTCAACACTGTTGCTATCCGCCATCTTGAGATGCTTCAGTGCGCAGACACAAAACACACGTGGTGGAAAATTTTTAAATATTGTTACATAAATATTAATACAAACACCAGAATTTAACCTTTTACTGATAATTTCTGTTGTTTTTATGTTCTGAAAATAAAATAAATTCTTTTCTGCCTGAATTAAGGATACGGATGAACTCGGCAATTTCCGTGTAAATCTTGGTCACGAAGTCTGCCGAAGTACCGGTACTGCCCAAACGTACCTCGGTTCGTACCTCCGGGACTAAATACCGGGGTTCACCGGTATACCGGTTTTACCTCGCACCCCTAGCTATGGTACATGGGGCCTCATTTGGTGATGATGATGATGATGATGATTTCATATTTGATTGTTGCGGATAAAAATAATTGAAAGAACACTATTTCAGGAACCTGGGTCATATGTATGGAGCTGGTAGCCCGAAAAATGTAGAAAAGCTCATACGACGCTCCACAACAAAAAAAGTAAAAGTAAATATTAATTATCTTTAAATAACAATAAAAAACTATAAAGATAATAAAGAAAATGCTCAGACCAAAACACCCAAAGACCAAATGAGGCCCCAAAATCGTATGTCAGTTTATCAAATTAAACAATTCAGCCAAGTATGTGTTTAAAAGTTAATGTATTTGATCTAACAAATACCAAGTAACTTGGTAACTTCATATAGCATTGTATAGGGATAAACATGGGGCTTTTTTAGTCTTCCTTCTGCATTAATATGTGGTGCTGTTCTATTGTGATACTTTCATTGTATTTTTCAGATTTTGCTCCATTTCGTTTTATTTCTATTTCGTTTCGTTCCGTTGCGTTTTGTTTCGTTTCGTTGTGTTTCGTTGCGTTTCGTTTCGTTTCATTTCGTTTTGGTTCCGTTTCTAGTTTTATAGGGACCCTATTAGCCTTTACAGATTTTATGTTCTTGATTGTCATTGATCAAAGGACAGGTTTGGTATGGAATTTTAAATGAGCTTCATTGCTAAGCCATTGCAGATATTCTGAGCTTACAGTTTCAGAAATATTCCTTGAGTAGTCTTCTATCAGCTCTATATTTTTTTGTTTACACGGCTCATTTTGATCAGTTGCCATGGCAACCAAAAGGAAAAAAATAACCAAAATACTTTGAAAATTATCCTTTTTGGTTTCCACGGCAATCAAATGTGGAAACTAGCTATGTATTTTGTTGTCAACTCAACAGACTGTCAGACTGAGACTTTGTAGTTGTATACTTTGTATTTTCCTGTACAATTTCAAGCCTATACAAACATGATAGCAATTTTGGGCTAGAGATCTGGTGAGCTTTGTGGCCCGTGGGCCTCTTGTTTGTCGAGTTTTCACGTTTAGGTCTGTTTCTCAGAAACAATAAGGGCTAGAGCCATGAAACTCAGGTCATGCATTCATCTGGCAGAGAAGAGCTCAAAGTCATCATCAATATTGAGTCTTTACCAACATTTTACGGTTGACTGACTTTGCAATTTTTTGTCAAGTTTCTGCATCTATGTCATTTTCTCAGAAACTATAAGGGCTAGAGCCAAGAACTTGGTTCATGCATACATCTTTGCTGATTTAGCTCTGTTATGTGACAAAGTGCCAGCAGGCGAGACACCGCATTCTACAGAATTCTTGTTATGCCTTTGGTATGGCATGGTTGGATTCGAACTCATGATTTCCCGTTCACGAAACGGAAGCTCTACCACTGAGCTATCCGGGCCTTGAGATGTCTAATAACTGAAGAAATATGTTACCATGTCTTTTTCAGGGAATAAAATACTGATTGTAGTATAATGTAATGAATGTGAAGTGTTTTGATAATATCAAAAGACAGCAAACACTATTCTTTTGTTTCAGGAAAGTGCTTTTGACAGAGCCCTTACAAATTGTAAAGGAGAGCACTACAAGGAAGAGATAGATGGGAGAATAACAGGGTCATGGCTGTTGTCTCAGTGAGTAGTACATTCACAAAGCTCAAGATATGAGGGAGTATTTGATGATAATTCAGGGATTATTTTTCTTACTTCTCATTGAAACCATATGTTGTGACCCCTCATCTGAACCAGCTCGTCGAGCTGGTTCAGATGAGGGGTCACAACATATGTTTCTATGCAGAATTAACAAAAGTGATCCTTAATTATCATCAAATACTTCCTCTTATGTATAGCTCTGACATTCGAGAAGACTAGAAAAGAAGGGATATTTAGTGATAATTAGAGATAAGTTCTCATAATTCTGTTAACAAACATACGTTTTGACCTCTCATCTAAACCGTCTCAAGGAGTGGGATAAATATAAAAAGAATACATGTATTTAAAATAATGAATTGAAAACCAGTTGAAAGTGTGTAGGAATAAAATTCAACCACTTCCTTTATAACATTTGTTCTATATTTGTTTAGTCCTTGATCAGTGTTTATAACCTTTGCTTCATGTTGGTGTTTAACAGCCGTGGATCTTAGACGATAGCAAACATATAACACCTCAGATCTGTGATTCATTGAATCTTGTACATGTATTAACTTTTTGCAGCAGATGTGTATACAGTAAAATTGGGACAGATAGCTATGAGCAAACAATGCAGTCTGATCAGGTTCTGTACTGTTTGCCATTCCGTCTGCATGTTTTAGATGCATTACTGCATTGTGAAAACAAACATTTCAGTTTTCAGGACAGTTGCCATAAGTTGTTTAGGTGTCTCATTTTTAGCTCGCCTGAACGAAGATCAGGAAGAGCTATTGTACTACCCCCGGCGTTGGCGTTAGCAGCGGCGGCGGCGTTAGCAAAATGTTAAAGTTTTACGTTAAAGTTTTTTAAGTGACAGGCAAGGCGCTGTCAGGTGAGCTATCCTGTCCCACTGACAGGTCTTGTTGTCTCACCTGTCACTAGCAGAAGCCAGACATACATACAGTATTAATCCTGTTAAACACCCCCCGCTCTAATAAAAGCCCCCCCCCCCCCCCCCCCACTATTTTTCTGAAAATAATGTTATATTAACTTGCATAAATTCCTGTTTACTTACAGGGATGAGGTAGCTCTTTGAAATGGGGTTTACTCTCAGAGGAAAGAATTTGCTCCTAGAGGAGCAAATTCTTTCCTTGAAGAGTTTAATCTACCCTTAGGGAAGGGAGGCAAGATTGATTACTTCCTCTGAAAGTATACCCATTCACATTAATACTTTTATTAGAGATATTTTGGCAGTGACTGATGTACTACGATTTAGGCTCTAATTAATGCCCCCTTTTCATAAATGCAACGCCCCAGGGTGTTAAATAGGATTAATACAATATTACCGTTTCCTTGTCAGCAGCAGCGTAAACTTTTGTCAAGTTTTAGAGTTTAGCTTTGTTTGTGACAGACAAGGCCCATATTCTGTGGAATTTCTTAGAATTTTTACCGCACATTTGTTTGTGTATTTCAGAATTGACCACTGGGACAATGAGAGGGAAAAGTTAGTGATGTTGACAGAAAACAGTCTGCTCATATACAAGTACAACTTTATAAACAATCAAGTTGATGACTTTAACCGAGTCAGCCTACATATTATTGACACAATCCAGATAGGAGATTTCCATTATCCTGAATGGTCTATTATGCCGTTAGTATTAATTTTCACTATAAATATCACAAACCTCTATATTTTCACATGTTCTTTATTTTGTGACATTTTAGTTCCAAAGTATTGGGGAATTTTTGAATTAACAACCAGCTAATCGTCAGTTGGCAATTCCTGTATCATTGTCAGTTGATAAATAGTGGCATCTAAATATGCGAGGATCAGTAGACTTATCAGATATAAGTGAAAATAAAACTCCTGCGAATGTCAAGGGGTTTACAGTATCCATATTCCAGATGATGTGGTGGTTTTTGGATTTTACATCCCATCCAATGTGGAAATACAGTACTACCTACGAGGTTTTTCCTTTTTATAATTCAACAAATGCTTCGAAATTACTGAGAGGTTGCAAAAGAATGATATCTAAATTAAATGCTCATTTGTTTATATTTCTTCATATAATAGTTTAGGTTCAATACAATGCTATTGATGTATAACGGTATGCTTTTCCGTGGACCCCAAGTATAGGCTAATAAAGCAGAATTCTAGATAAGAGAGACTAAAATATTTAATGATAACTAAGAGATAATTTTTCTTATTTCTCATAGAAACCATATGTTGTGACCCCTCATCTGAACCATCTCGTCGAGACGTATCAGATGAGGGGTCACAACATATGTTTTTATGCAGAATTAACAAAAATTATCCCTAATTATCACCAAATACCCTCTTATTTAGAGCTCTGATAAAGGGACTGTGCTGTACTTGCATGTTGATGTTTTCTATCACAGAATGGTGAGTAGCGACAGAGAGCATGGTGGCATACAGATAAAGTGGAATCGTGGGGAACTCCCGTCATTTGGCCAGCGTTGGAATCCCTGGTGTGCCTCAATCCCCTGGGTCACACTGTGCCACCACCCCCTCATATACAACCCGAAAGAACATGAAACCATCACTTACAATGTGGACGACTTTTACGAGTCCTTGATTGATGCCGTCAGTAAAGCTTACAAGAGGAAGCGTCCTGGTGAGAAGGTTACGGTGATCGAAGGACAGATCCTGATTGAGAGCTGGGCTAGTCTGTCGTCGATGGTGTACAATCAGTCTCGTATTGGGTTTTGCAAGGACAGAAATGGTGTTGCGTTTTAGACAATATTTGTATGGTACCTTCACTTAATATGCAATATGTGATAAGGAAAGTCCTAGATAATGGAGTTTTTACTGATAATACAGAGGGAATTTCTAGTAATTCTTAATAAAAACATGTTGTGGTCCTCATCAGAACCGCCTTGCTAAGGCGGTTCTGATGAGGACCACAACATATGTTTTTGTCTCACCTGCAATGGGCAGAAGTGAGACATACCAGTAGGTTTTACTTTTCTGATGTCAGCATCAGTGGCACAAATTTTTGTGATGTCAGCATCAGTGGTATAAATTTTAGCATCAGGGGCATAAACTTTTGTCGCTTTCTGATTTACCTATGTTTTATGACAATGCATAGACAGGAGGGACTGACTTCCGAGGAATTCCTGTTTTTGACACTAACGAAGCTATTTTGATAATTATCGTAAGATATGTCCATTATCTAGAGCTTCAATAAAAATGATAGACTGCTGTGTGTAAATGGCAAACTGTTACGAAAAGAAATGAAATTATCTATGCAGTTTTAAATGCAAAGATCATTCCATTCACGTTCTCCCCCCAGTATTTTGTATAGCCGTGGTAATGTCAGTCAAAACAAGGGCACATTTAAGCATGGTGTAAGCTGTTTTTTCATGGGCAAGAAACTTGTGAACTAAAAAATATAAAGAAAACATTTGAAAGCGTAAGCTGAAGCTCAACAGGCTCGGGTAAGCACCACATTCCTAAGTTTTGGCTAAGCTTTGATCTGTAAATTTTGTTGCATTGCAGTTTTGTGATTTCAGGATATCACAGTGATTGGTGGATTTATTTAAGCATATTAAATGTTTGCCATTTGCAGTGTTTTTTTTTTAAAAAATAGATGGGGAATTTCAATTTTAGATGTAGATAAAGAGATTATTTGATGAGAATGGTTGGATAATTCTTGATATTTATTAAAACATCAGGGCCCAGTTGTTCAAGCCTAACGACCTCGTTAGTTAATGTGACGTTAAAATTTCAAACATTAATATCACAAATATGCCAATATTTTTGTTGTAAAAATGTGAGAAGCTTATGCATTGCAAAAGCTTCTCACATATTTTCAACAAAAAATATCAGTGTATTTTGATATAAAGTTGCAAAACACTTAACGAGTTGACCTCTTAACGAGCGAGTTAAGCTAACGATGCTTTGAACAACTGGGCCCTGACTTGCTTTTAGTCATTTAGGGCTGCCTTAGCAAAGCAGTAACTGTCAGAACCACAAGATATGGTATGTATGGATAATAAAAATAATTATCCAGTGCTACAGATAAGAAGTGATAGTGGATAATTTAGGGATAATTATCTACTGAAGAAAACATAAGTTGTGACCCCTCATTAGAACAGATGGTTCTAATGAGGGGTCACAATTTAAGTTTTATGTTGAGATTTAAGTAAAATTATCTCAGAATTATCTGCAAAAATCCAAACTTATTAGGATCCCTGATTATCCCAAAAATTACATCAAATACTCTCTTTATACTTTGTCTGTTTATGATATACATTAAAGGTACAATAAATGTTGTATGTAAATCTTTAACTTTATGTGAGAATTTAGAACCATTACTCTGAGAGAGTTCAGGACTAAGGGAAAAGTTGTTTGAAGGGCTTGCATTTGATATGTATGTTATTTGCATCAGTGGTCTTGAAATATGCTTATATTAGCAGAAAATACGTTTTGTATATCATGATCCATACATAAAGTTACATGGTACACGCATTTGTGTCTCAAACAAGTAGATTTATGTGTGCAAAGCTTTTGAAAACAACTTCTTGAGGCAGTTTGTCTTTAATTAGACATACTTTTGCCTTTTGTTAACTTTTTTTCACAATTTAATTATGTTCAGATGTGACAGGTAACTTAGAATTACATGTATCTAAAACACAAAGGTTTTCTAAAGGATAATAAGCATATACAGGTTTTTCCCGGACGCAAGATTTAGTCTCAGACCCCCAGAATGATGTCTGGGGCTCCTAGAAAAAAAATTGTGCATTCATTGGGACTCCCAAAACAAAACCAAAGTACCAATTCAAAGTGAAGGTCGTATTCATAAAATTCTGGTGTTTGATTGGGAAATTTTTATAAGATTTTTGTGAGTGCCGGACCCTTTGATTTAGGCATTGGACCCTTAAAAAATTGGTGTGTGGGTCCCCAAAACTCCTTAAATACAAGGCCGAGGGAAAACCCTGCTTATAATCATGTGTTAATGCTGTGGTACCATTATTTGTTTCTTTTTGTGCCATTAATGATACAGTAGTGTTCTTATTTATTTTTTAAAGATGTCATATTATGAGTAGTTATTTTTCTTTGTCATAGTGATTTTCCATGATGGTCAGTTTCGCCTTTAAGGTGTATTGGTACACTTCTGTGTATTTTTCTGCAGTGTTTACAAAGGGAAACAACTTTTATGACTTTCTGTTTGTTTTCTTGCATGACACCTTTACAGAATGAGGTCTACTCTTAAGAGAAAGAATTTGCTCCTTAAGGAGCAAATTCTTTCCCTTAAGAGTTGACCATCATTGAGAAGGGAGGCAAAAATGAACATGGCATAGTTGCCTCCCCTGAAAGTGTACCTGTTTACCTTAAATTTGTAGACGAGACAGGCTGCCGTCATTTGGCTCTACACAGTGTAACACTGTTTACTAGAGACATTGTGTTATAATAGTGGCTCAGTAGTTAACCCATTGCATTCTGGGTATTTTTTATTGTCTGCTCAAATTGTCCTCTGCATCAAAAATCAAGAATATTTTGACAATATTGGTCTAACTAACTCTTGTAGAAATGATGTCTAGGCATTTAACAGTTTGGATCTCAGATCAGGCCACACGTTTGTGTGGCCTGATCTGGATCCAAACTGTTTGCCCAGATTCCCCTAAAGGGGTATCCCGAATAGAATGGGTTAATTCTCATTTTATGTAGTGGTCTTAGGTCTTACAGTCTTATTGTTTTTAGCTCGCCTGAACAAAGTTCAGGAAGAGCTATTGCGCTACCCCGGGCGTTGGCGTTGGCGGCGTTAGCAAAATGTTAAAGTTTTACGTTAAGTTTTTTATGTGATGGGCAAGGCGCTGTCAGGCGAGCTATCCTGGCCCTGTGACAGGTCTTGTTGTTTGACACTTCTTTCTGAGTGGCAAAGCTACAAGTAGGAGGAGAGCCTAACCCTGAAGAAATCCAATCGCAACATTTGACCAGAAATTAGAGAATCAGCCCGTTTTTGTGTGGATGAAATTTTGAATTTTATGATTTTTTCCTGTGCTTTTTTGCAAGCAAAAGGCCTGTGAGACTAAGCATTCTGTGGAAATCTTGAGATAATTCAAAGATAATGTCTTTGATTAGCCAAAGAAGATATGTGGAGGCACATTGCCCAAGTGAGACAATTCTAAGTGAGGCAGCTCTAATGATGGAAACAAAATGTTCTGAAGAAATTAAAAGAAGTTATAAATCAGAAATTCCTCTTATCTAGAGCACAGATACTTGTCCACTGTCTATGAAATAGTATAGACTGGCTGTAAAGCCATAGTACTACTTCAGTATCCATATATACTTAAACTGAAGATGTATAAAGTTACTGTATAATATGTTGGATATTATTTATTATAGATTTATTGAAAGTTAACTTTGGAAGTACAAGTATTATGGACATGCTGTCTTTTCTGTTCTTTTAAAATGATCAGCCTCTTTAGAAAACCTGACAATCACATGAACTGTGCATAGCCTGATCAGCTTGCACATGTGCAAGCTGGTCAGGCCATGAAGAGTTCACTTTTAAAATCCGCCTACTCAGATTCACTGTTTTGGGCAAACTGCACATGCCTAAATCAGACGGCATATGAATGACTACAGAATTTTTGATGACGGTGAATACAGGTTTTCTGATGACACCAATGCATAATTGTTTGAGGGATTATTTTCTAAGAGTGATTAGCTAATCAGTGTTATAAAGAGATATTGTATAAGCAGTGCCCCAGATAAGAAGGGGTAACAGGGATAATGTAAGGATGTTTCTTATTTCTCCATAAAAACCTATGTTGTGACTCCTCATTAAAACCATCTTGTCAAGACAGTTCTAATGAAGGGTCACAACATAGGTTTGGGTTGAGAGGCTTTAAATTATCCTCAAAAATTCCTCTTATCTGGAGCTCTGTAAGTGTTTAGTTTGGGCACAGGCGCTTGAAGTTCTATGCTCAAAAAAACCCTCAAAATCCTTTATACTTGACGCAGTCTATAGGTCATTTCGTAAGAAATGGCCAGGTATGCAAGCAAAAATACCTTGATTTTTTTGACTGCTAAAACTGCCAGTTAGAAACACCCCAACAAAAGCAATCTTCTTACCTGTAAACATCGTTTCAAAATTTATCTATACACATGATAAATTTGTTTAGTTATGGTTAATGCGGTGCTGTAATCCTGAATTCAAAATATGCCAGAAAATCTCGACGCCATTACGGTGTCCAGTTTCGGGTTTACTGTGCTGCGCCAAAGTTGAGCATGTGCTTGTCCGCTTTGAAATTCACACACCAGCGAAATCATTCAATTACTCTTTTAGATATGACCAATGTCGTTGTATATTACCGTTACCATGTATTTACAATATTAGGTTTGTTCTAATTTCGATCAAAACGTTTCTAACGAGTGGAAACTTGAAACAAACATGATGAAAATGATGTAATGACGTTCGTGTCAACAACGTCAAAACTACGCAGTAACGTTTGCGTAAAATTTTCATATGTTGACTTAGGCCTACATGTACTGACTTTCCGAACAACAAAGATGCAGATTAGCTTGCACATCGGTACAGTCTGATCCGCGATTTTGTTGTTTGATGCTAGGACAGAGTAGGAAGCTGTACATTTAAGAAGATCGTTATCCGCAGAATCACTTCATTTTTCCTGTAATAGAACCTGTTTACATTGCTGTGCGACGTTGATACACCGGAAATTGGAGACCGTAATGGAGTTGAACACAAACTTGCACACCTGGCCATTTCTTCAAAATGACTCATACATGTAGCCTAGATGTTTAGCGGCATTGGAATATGTTTCATAGCATAGAACTTCAAGCGCCTGTGGTTTGGGTATGCAGTCTGGATGTGAATCTGCAACACAAACTGCTGAGGCCAAAAAATGCTTACTACATAAAGTTACAAAGTTACATGAGGCATAGAATACCCGGTACTGTATAATTTTTCAGAAAATTGGAACAAATTTGAAGTGGAATCTCAGATACTTGCATAATTCGGAATTACAGTAAATTTTACTGATTTTGATGGGAATCAGGGTATTCTATTATCAAGGTAACATGAAAATAAGCGTTTACTTCTGTTGCTTAACAGCAAGGCTTAAAGACAGCTAATGAAATGTTTAATTTGGTTTTGAATAGTAACCAGCTTTTGTCCATTTATACTGCAAAGCTACTGCAAAGTTCCATAACATTTTGAAATAATGATTCCCACAATTAATCTGTGTAAAAAGGATCTATCCATGAAACAAAGGCAGTGCATAGACAGAGCTCCAGATAAGAGGGGTATTGAGGATAATTCAAAACGATAAAAACGTATGTTGTCACCCCTTATTAGAACTGTCATGGTGAGACGGCTCTGATGAGGAGTAGCAACATGTGATATTTTGGAGAAATCTGGAAAACTATTCCAAAATTATTTGTGTTACCCCTTCTTATCTGGAGCTCTGATAGATACACCCACAAGTTGGCTTTTGCTTCTGAAACTCAGACCAGTATGAGTACATTTCACTATCTAATTATTGATACCATTGTTAGCTTCGAATAACTGGGCCCAGGTCTCATTGGAAGAAATTGCGAACAAGAAGTTTGTCTGCAGGTTGGCACTGCCAAAAATGAAAATAGTTAAAGTTGCAAACAGTGCAGATCTAGATGAGGGGGCTCATAATGAGCCACTTTGTCTGGCTCTACACTGATCTAGTCTTTGAGTTCTGGATATAACTCTGACAAAAACACATTTTTTTAAAATTTTGCCGACATGTATTTTGTTGTCTGCTTTTTGGGGGCTTTAAAAGTTAGTATCCTGACATCACTGGTAGCATAATCCAACTTGTGGGTTTACAAATGATGGTAAGCCTTAGTAATAGATCAGGGGCCGTATTTATAAAACAACTTAAGTGGTTGCTATGCTGTTGCTAGGGCTGAATTTCTATGAAGGAGATTCCCTACAACTATGAAATTTTCTCTGGAGGAACAGTCTAAAAAGACTGTTCCTCCAGAGCAAATTTCATAGTTGTAGGGAATCTCCTTCATAGAAATGTCCCCTTAGCAACAGCATAGCAACCACTTAAGTTGTTTTATAAATACGGCCCAAGTTTCTAATAACTATCTAGATTATTACTGTATTCTCACAGTAAACTAAGCAGTTGTGATGTAGATAATTATATTATTTAAGCTAGTACATGGTAGTGTTCTGTGGTATAATCTTTTATCTGATGATGTTGTAAGTTTTCCATTGGGAGAATTTGTTATTTGTTAACTCAAGTCATTGTAGTCTGCAAGGATCGAGGGATGTAAATAAGGGAGAAGTTTTCCTGGGTCCGGTTGTTCAAAGCATTGTTAGCTTAACAGCATTGTTAGTCGAGGATTGGATAAGTCTTCTAGTGCACATAAAGCAGAGCCCTAGATAAGAGGGAGTATTTGGTGATAATTAGGGATAATTTTTGTTAATTCTGGATAAAAAGATATGTTGTGACCCCTCATCTGAACCGTCTCGACGAGACGGTTCAGATGAGGGGTCACAAGATATGGTTTCAATGAGAAATAAAGAAAATTATCCCTCAATTATCATCAAATACCCCACTTATTTAGAGCTCTGATTAAGTCAAGTTAGCTAAAAACATTTGCAGAAAAAAAAACGTTAGGAGCTTATGCATGCACTCTAATGTCTTGTTAACTAATGACGTTGTTAGTTTTGGACAACCAGGCCCTGATTGTTAGAATTTCTGCCCATTTTTCATCCATGCCTGTATATTCTTTAAATTAAACTTCTTTTTCAGCTCAGACCAGGGAGAGGCAACATTCCCAGATATGAAGTTTCTTAGATCATTCTGAACTTGTCTGTTAATATTTGCTTAGAAATGACAAGTTTTCATGACATACATTTTTTTTCACTTTAAATTATGTCTACAACGTTTGTTCTATTTACATTAGTGTTTGTATTTGTTAGTATAGACCTTAGAGAGGCAGTCCAAATTGTGCTTGTTTGTTGGGAAATAGCTCACTGCAATGGACCTAGAAATTTTTATAGGCTATTCACAAGATGGAATTGAGTTATTTGAGAAAAATGCTAGGTTTCAGAAAATCACTTGTTTACATTGTATAGATTTCCGGTAGCATCTCCCTTAAATTCAAGAGGAACATGGCATACACTGTATGCCATGCTCCTCTTGAAGTATAAGTGTGATGATACCATAGATCTGTTACCATAGCAACTATGGAATTACCTACTATTGTGCCTAGTACCTTGGCACAATGACGTCTCGATGAAGTCACTTTGGCATCAATTTTAACTCTTGGTGCATCAATATGAACTTTTAGTTGCTGCAGTAACAGACCTATGACATCATTGGCATCGAAGCATGGCTAACAGTGTATGCCATTGCTCCGCCAATTTTTCAGTGACATTACACTCTGAAATTCTCCCAACAGAAACATCAGATTTTCTCAAATAAATAATTATTCTCAAGTCATTTAATTCCATGTTTCAAATGGTTTCTGTGCTCACAATATTGAGTAGCTCTAAAAATATTAACACTCGTGATAATATATTTTTGTGAAACTTACCACTTTTAAGAGCTGACAGACCCATATTCAGGGCAAGTTAAATTTTACAATACAGATTAGCTCACCTTTGTTTTGCAGCTGCGAAAATTTGTAGATTTATTGTACAGGGTTTAAAAACCTTAATAGTTGTGATCTTTTGTGCTCATACTTTTTGTGTGTTTTCATATCTAAGTGTTATGGTATTTAATTTTCTGTTTACCTGATACAACTGTCTATCATCTCTTTGTTCTCAATAATATTTGCTTAATTTTGTAGCTTTTCATCAGAGTTTCATACGTTTTATACAAGATCATTACTCTGTGAGCCAGGCTCTGATAATTCAAAGTACTTAATAAAGTCATGTCAACAACTGCATACAAGTTTTCTCCCAATGACACTGTCACAGTGGTTCAGACAAAAATGACATGCGTCTTGGACATTGAATTTTCAAAATTCTACTGTAGTATGGAATTTTTAACTTAAAATGTTCATTTTTGTCTCGCCTGCGAAGCAGAGGCGAGACAAAGGTATTGCTTTTCCGGTGTCGTCGTCGTCGTCGTCTTCAGCGTAAACTTTCATCGGTTTTTGCGTTTAGGTCAGTTTCTCAGAAACTATAAGGGCTAGAGCCATGACACTTGATTCATGCATACATCTGGAAGAGTAGATCTCAAAGCCATCATCAATACTGAGTCTTGACCTACATTTTACGGTTGACTGATTTTGCAATTTTTCATCGGGTTTTTGCGTTTAGGTCATTTTCTCAGGAACTATAATGGCTAGAGCCATGAAACTTGATTCATGCATACATCTGGAAGAGTAGATCTCAAAGCCATCATCAATACTGAGTCTTGACCTACATTTTACGGTTGACTGACTTTGCAATTTTTCATCGGGTTTTTGCGTTTAGGTCATTTTCTTAGGAACTATAATGGCTAGAGCCATGAAACTTGGTTCATGCATACATCTGGAAGAGTAGAGCTAAAGGTAATTATCAATACTGAGTCTTGACCTACATTTTACGGTTGACTGACTTTGCAATTTTTCATCAGGTTTTTGCGTTTAGGTCATTTTCTCAGGAACTATAAGGGCTAGAGCCTTGAAACTTGCTACATCTGGAAGAGTAGATCTCAAAGCCATCATCAATATTGAGTCTTGACCTACATTTTACGGTTGACTGATTTTGCTATTTTTTGTCAAGTTTCCATGTTTAGGTCATTTTCTCAGAATTTATAAGGGCTAGAGCCATGAAACTTGGTTCATGCATACATCTGGAAGAGTAAATCTCAAATCCATCATCAATATTGAGTCTTGACCTACATTCTACGGTTGACTGACTTTGCAATTTTTCGTCTAGTTTTCGCGTTTAGATCTGTTTCTCAGAAACTAAAAGGGCTAGAACCATGGAACTTGGGTCATGCCTTCATCTGGAAGAGAAGAGCTCAAAGTCATCATCAGTACTGAGTCTTTACCAACATTTTACAGTTGACTGACTTTGCATTTTTTGGTCCAGTTTTCACATTTAGGTCTTTCTCAGAAACTAGGGCTAGAGCCAAGAAACTTGGTTCATGCATACATCTTTGCTGATTTAGCTCTGTTTTATGACAACGCGCTAGCAGGCGAGACACCGCATTCAGCGGAATTCTTGTTATAACCACGCAATTTGTAGCAATAGATGGGCTTTGGGATCTATGGTGTTTTGAAGAGTTTCAGATGTTTCTGACTTTTGATGCTGGCAATCATTTACTTGAAATTGTAAATGGTTATCTTTGTGAATTACCAGAATTACAAGAGTGAATGGATACACTTTCAGGGAACTTAATTTTGCTATTTTCTTTTTTCCCAAGGAGCCCTGTAGCTCAGTGAGGTAAGCACTGGCCTGCTAAGATAGCCATCAGAGTTTGAATACCGCAGGACTGGAAAATTCTTAAAATTTCCAAAATTTCCACTAGTCCTGCATGACCAAAGATATGATGATTTCAATAATTTACGCTCGGAAAAGTAAAAAATTTCACTCATCCTCCAGCAAGAGCCACTCGTCATGGCGAGCGGATGAGTGGAATTTTTCAGCCCTGAATTACAGCTAGAGATGGAATTTTTGCACATTATTAAGTATGTCATTATCACCCTTCCATTGGCTCAATATGATTTAAATACTGATGAACTGACTTTTGTAAAACTACAAGCCATCCATATGTCAACCTTTTTTGCTGCCTTCTTAACAGAGCTTAGCTCTGAAAGAATTTTGGACAGCAGCATTTTTTTTTCCTTTCAGAGTAGACCCCATTTTGGATGGGCAGCACCTTCCAGGGAGGCAAACAGAAGTCACAAAAGTTGTTTCCCTCTGTAAAATGGCAGAAAAAACGAATGTGCAGAGCTCTAGATAAGAGGGAGTATTTGGTGATAATTAGGGATAATTTTTGATAATTCTGCATAAAAACCTATGTTGTGACCCCTCATCTGAACTGTCTCAATGAGACGGTTCAGATGAGGGGTCACAACATATGGTTTCAATGAGAAATAAATAAAATTATCCATCAATTATCATCAAATACCCCTCTTATCTAGAGCTCTGATGTGTATCCATTCACCATAAAAGAAATATTTTCATTCATTTGTAATTCCTATACTAGGTGTTTGGATCAGTAAAAGCCATAGCATTTTTAGCTCACCTGAGCACGAAGTGCTCAAGGTGAGCTATTGTGATCGAAATTTGTCCGTCCGTCCGTCCGTCCGTCCGTCCGTCCGTCCGTCGTCAACAATTTCTTTAAACGACATCTCCTCCTAGACCAGTAGGCCAATTCCAAAATAATTTCACACAAATGTTCCTCTTATAGCCTTGTACCAAAATTGCTAAAATGGTTCCGCTCCGCTGAACAGAATGGCCGCCAGAGCTAAAAATAGAAAAACCTTTAAACGACATCTCCTCCCAAGCCAGTGGACCGATTTCAAAATAATTTCACAGAAATGTTTGACTCATGGTTCTGAACCAAAATTGCTAAAACGGTTCCGCTCCGCTGCACAAAATGGCCGCCAGAGCTAAAAATAGAAAAACCTTTAAACGACATCTCCTCCCAAGCCAGTGGACCGATTTCAAAATAATTTCACAGAAATGTTTGACTCATGGCCCTGAACCAAAATTGCTAAAACGGTTCCGCTCCGCTGAACAAAATGGCCGCCAGAGCTAAAAATAGAAAAACCTTTTAACGACATCTCCTCCCAAGCCAGTGGACCGATTTCAAAATAATTTCACAGAAATGTTTGACTCATGGCCCTGAACCAAAATTGCTAAAACGGTTCTGCTCCGCTGAACAAAATGGCCGCCAGAGCTAAAAATAGAAAAACCTTTAAACGACATCTCCTCCCAAGCCAGTGGACCGATTTCAAAATAATTTCACAGAAATGTTTGACTCATGGTTCTGAACCAAAATTGCTAAAATGGGTCGCTCCGCTGAACAAAATGGCCGCCAGAGTTATGCTAAAATGGTTCCGCTCTGCTGAACAAAATGGCCGCCAGAGTTAAAAATAGAAAAACCTTCAAACGACATCTCCTCCCAAGCCAGTGGACCGATTTCAAAATAATTTCACAGAAATGTTTGACTCATGGCCCTGAACCAAAATTGCTAAAACGGTTCCGCTCCGCTGAACAAAATGGCCGCCAGAGCTAAAAATAGAAATAAATCTTTAAATGACATAGAGGGCACAGTTTTGATCCAACCCTCATGAACCTTTGTCAGAATGATTAGCTTGATAAACTTTAGGCCAAATTTGAAACTAGGTCATGTCGGGTCAAAAAGTAGGTCACTAGGTCAAATCTTAGTAAAACCTTGTGTACACTATAGAGGGCACAGTTTTGATCCAACCTTCATGAAACTTTGTCAGAATGATTATCTAAATGAAATGCAGGCCAAATTTGAAACGAGGTCATGTCGGATTAAAAACTAGGTCACTAGGTCAAATCTTAGTAAAACCTTGTGTACACTCTAGAGGGCACAGTTTTGATCCAATTTTCATGAAACTTTGTCAGAATATTAATCTTCATAAAGTCTAGATGAATTTTAAAACTGGGTTACATAAGGTCAAAAACTAGGTCACTAGGTCAGATCTTAGAAATACCTTGTTAACACTCAAGAGGGCACAGTTTTGATCTAATCTTCTTGAACTTTGTCAGAATGTTTATCTTCATAAAATCTAGGCAAATTACGAAAAAGGGTTATGTTGTCAAAAACTAGGTCATTAGGTCAAATCTTAGGAAAACCTTGTGAACACTCTAGAGGGCACAATTTTTCTTCAATCTTCATGAAACTTTGTCAGAATGTTTATCTTTATGAAATCTAGACCAAGTTTGAAACTGGGTCTTGTCGGGTCAAAAACTAGGTCACTAGGTCAAATCTTAGAAAAACCTTGTGTACACAATTGTCGTTTTATTCTGCATTGAATCTTCAGGAAACATTGTCAGAATGTTTATCTTCATGAAATTTAGGCCAAGTTTGAAACTGAATACTGTCTGATCGAAAACTAGATAGCCAGGTCAGATCTTAGAAAAACATTGTGTACACTCTAGAGGGCACAGTTTTGATCCAATCTTCATGAAACTTTGTCAGAAAGTGCAAAACTGCTCCAGTTTAACCATCATCAAATAGATGATCTTCCATGTTAATTCATCATAACTCAGGTGAGCGATTTAGGTCCATCATGGACCTCTTGTTTGTTTTTTGCAGCAGCAGCTTCATTTTCATCTTAAATTTTTGCAGAAGTAATGAAAATTTTTATTTGCCAATATTTCCCAGTTTACAGAGAAATGGTATCCTGAATAAGTGCCATAGAAGACTTGTTCAACATTTTGGTCTCATACTTTGGAGAAATCCAGTTACACCAGTTCATTTTAAATCTTATGTCTGAAATTGAGAAATTCCTAATATATGCAATCATTTTATGAGTTATACCATGAGAAAATTGGTTTTGGAAATGTGCAAACAGAGAAAACTCAGGTCAATGGTTGAATAGAGATCCAGATAAGTGGGCTTTTGAGGATAATTCTGATGTACCGTATACGGTAATTTTCGCGGTGTTCCATTTTTCGTGATATTTCGTGGTCACTTAGAAACCCCAAATATTAAAATCGCAAATAATTTCCAGTTTCTTACAAAGTGTCTTCTATAGACACAGTGTTCATATATTTTGTTTCTGTTTGCTTTGGTAGTTGCTGGTATTTTTCACTTGAGCCAGTTCTTTCATTAACCTGCGGTGGCCCTGTCGCAGGTTAATGAACGAACTGACTCAAGTGAAATAGAAATATTTTTGCTTTTCACGCATGTTGCTAACCTCAAAAATTAAAAATCGCGAAATTTTTTTAATATGTTTTTGTCCCTTAACCACGAAAATTTGAACCTGCGAAAAATACCGCGTATACAGTATTTTTTTTTTTCTCAACAAAAATGAATGTTGTGACAACTCATTAGAACCATCTCGACAACGTGATTCTAATGAGTTGCCATGTTTTGTGGAGAAATATGATTAACCCTGTAACCCCTTATCTGGATTACTGATAAACTTGCACATTTGTGCAGTTCATTTCATTTGTATTGAAAGTAATTTATTGCATATCTGGCTATGGATCCTGAGGCAACTGCAAAGTGAAAAGCAAAGGCTCTGACCAACCTGCACACGTGCAGGCTGGTCAGAGTCTGAGCTTTTCACTCTCCTTACAGGCACCTTTTCTCATGGCTTAGTTAATGTGATCATGTTATAGCAGCAATTTGTGCTCAGACTATTGTAGTCTTGTTGTGTTGATTGTAATTAACATATCTTCTTTCACTACTATTAAACTTCTTGTGAGTATCGAATGTTATTATTTTTGTAGAAACATGCTAAAGCTGGGATTTGGTTGGTTGTGAGGCAGGCTGTGCTAGCCTCAACTAGAAAAGGTCTTTGTAAAATACTATGCCCCCATCCATATGCCTGATCCTAAAAGGGCATGGTTAGTACTAGAAAATATTGACGGAAGTCGTTCAAAAGTCAAACAGTCAATCTACTTATCATCTCAAATCAGCTGACCAAGTTTCAAGACCCTAGCTCAATACTTTTTGAGATAACTAGCTGCCAAGTTTAAAATGTCAAAATTTTCAATGGGACATAACTAAAAAAAATATATGCCCCCTCAACTTCTTTGAAGTTTGGAGCATTATTAAGTAGGTCTAGGAGTTTAAAATTCATTATCAGAAAGTAGTGGATGAACTGGGCTCAGATCGTAATTGTATTTTCAACTCCAGAGTGGTCCAGACCCAAACAAGTCTGTTGTTGAAACTATCTAAACCCCCTAATCATCCATCCATTTTGTGCTAGCCTAAGTTGTCTGAGACAAGACAGGAATACAAAATGAGAAAGCATTACCATATTTGAGCGGCGACACGACAAAACCAACAATGTGGTTGTGTGTTCAGCGCAGACTCAGATCAGCCTGGGCATCCGCCCTGTCTGATCAGAGTCTTTGCCGACCGCATGGAGGTAGCTTAGACCCTTAGCTACCCTTTAAGTGCTTAGCGAAGAGTCTGATCAAACTGAGCGGATGCCCAGGCTGATCTGAGACTGCACTGGGCGCACAACCACATTGTTGGTTTTCTCGCGTCACGGCTCATTTGTATTAACCCATAAGGAAGATCTTCCTGAAGGTTACACCATGTTTTTCTGCCATTTTTACAAAGGGAAACAACTTTTGTCTTCCTGTTTGCTTCCTTTGGAAGATGTAGTCCTTCCAAAATGGAGTCTGCTCCTAATGAAAAGTATTTGAGCCATGACACGAGAAAACCAACAATGTGGTCATGCGCCCAGTGCAGACTCAGATCAGCCTTGGCATCAGCCTTCTTTGACCAGACTCTTTGTTAAGTGTTCAAAGGGTAGCTAAGGGTCTGAGCTACCACCATGCGGACAGCGAAGACTCTAATCAGACTGGGCGGATGCCCTGGCTGATCTGAGTCTACGCTGGGCGCACAACCACATTGTTGTTTTTCTCGTGTCGCGGCTCATTTGCTCCAAGGTGAGCAAACGTTTTAAGACTTGACCCCCATTGAGAAGGGAGACAACAAAAAAAAAATGGCAAGTTGCTTCCCCTGAAAGAGTATTCATCTTAATTTCAGCCTTACAGACCAAATTAAAAGTCTTAAGGCTATATTCAAGAACCAAACTCACACTCGACTCATTGAGATACTCCCCTAGGTTTGTCCGTCTGTCTGTCTGCCTGTTACATAACATATATTCTGTATTCTTTTGAAACTTGTGTCATACGATCTAGGTCACACGAATGGACAAAGTTAAAATATCAATATTTTATGTCTGTAAACAGTTTCAGATTACTTCAGGAAAAAATAGAAAGAGAAAAAAAAAAGAAATAGGAGCATAACCGTCCTTCCATTTACAGTCTGTATGTCTGTCATTCTCTTTTATTTGCCCACTCGATATCTCCTGAGCCAGTGAGAGGATTTTCTTGAAACCATATTATCAAAACAATGTACAAAACTTACATTTTAATGATGTTGGATCGAATTCAAGATCAAATTTAATGGTCAACCAATGTTTTATGGCTGATCCATTTTTGTACACCAGTATCTGAATGCATGCCAAAAACAGGATAGCCCTCTCATCTTCGAGGGAGTACGAGTACACTGTTTGTTCGTTCAGACAGGCACTTGTCAGCCTGGAACACAAGACCAGAAAATTGTGAATATAACAGCGTTATAAAATTCCATAGGAAACCATGTCAAAATATTTCTTGCGCACAATATTTTGAATGAGGTTTAAAATTTTCACACCACATAAAAAATGCCTGTTGATAGCCAGTGTGCATAAAGGCCATATAAACCAAAACAAAATGCTGAGCAACAGTTTTTATCCAGTTCTAGTAACTCGAGTGAAGCTCGAGTCGGACTCGAGAAAGGTGAGGTTAAGATAGTTTTGTGAATATGAAAGCTGAACTCAACTCACACTCATGTTAATCCCACTCCAACCACACTTGAGGGTTACTTACTGGAGTTTGAGTCAAGTGTGAGTGTGAGTTTTGTTCTTGAATATAGCCGTTAGGTTGCAAACAAATCTTTAAGGGGACAGCTAATCATAAACCTAATATGGGTCTATGCTATGGCCATTCGGTAGGTAGTATATGTTTTATGGTTAATTGCCCCAACTCTTATTAAGGCTTCCTTTTTTTTTTGAAAACAAGTGTACGTTAATGGACCCAAACTGCATACAGCCTGACAAAATTTTTGATACCATTACTGGACAGTGCATTACAGTGTCATAACTCAGGGCCCAGTTGTTCAAAACTAACGACGTCGTTAGTTAACTTGACGTTAAAATTTCAAACGTTAATATCACAAATATGCCAATATATTTTGTTGCAAAAATGTGAGAAGCTTTTGCATTTTAAAAGGTACTCACATTTTTTCAACAAAAAATATCAGCCTATTTGGTAATAAAAACATAAAACACTCAACGAGTTGACCTCTTAACGAGCTCATTAGGCTAACGATGCTTTGAACGTCTGATGTTTTGGTACACAAAAAGGACTTGTGAATGCTGAGGCTGGTATTCAAAATAAAAGGAGAAGAATATATCCAAAATAAATCCCAACTTGAATTTATAATCCAGTAACAAAATCATAAACAAGCATGAAATAGCAGATCAAAATACATGTTCATTTTCATGAACGTAAACTGAGTATACCATAGGAGCCCCAGTAGCTCTGAGGGTTAAATCCTGACCTGCTGATCTAGCAGTCCTAGGATCGAATTTGGCTGGAGGTGGAATTCTTTCCAACTGTAATTGGGGTTCCATTGCTCTCAGCCTTTCATTATTACCTTCCCATCCCGATATAACTGAAATACAGTTAAAAAGGATGCAAAATAGCAAGTCATCCATCCCAGTACACTGTGGTAGTCTGAGCACAGAGAATTTGATACATTTGCAGGCATTCATTACTTTACCAGTACGGCCACCATCTTAACCTCCACTTCCAAGTTCCTTGAAGTGTTTCCTCATCTTTGCCTGACATTTAGGGGATAACTGTATTGAAAATTGTCATTTGGGGAGGTAAATCGTCGTTTTTATGATCGGAAATTTCGTTTTACGGCGACGCGCTAAAACGCAATTTGCGACCATAAAAACGACGATTTACCTCCCCAAATGACAATTTTCAATACAGTTATCCCCATTCTAATGCACTTTTCAAAGTTTCACCTTTAAAAGTATGCTACTTTGCATGCATAGCAAACGCTTTCAGCGACGTCAACCAATAAGAAGCGTCGTTGTGTAATGACACTGGGTTTGCGACAGTGTATCGCAGGATATACTGTCGCAAATTTTTGACGTTATCCAATCAGACGTCGCATTACATAGGTAAGTGCATTAGAATGTCCAATTTACTAAACTCTTTTACAGCTCTAACAGTTGATTATACTTTTTACATTAACAGAACTAAAGGTATCACTAGAAAATTAGGGGTTATCCTTTAAGAAAAGAATTTGCTCCCAATGGCAGCAAAGTAGGGAGCAAAATCTTTTGTTCAAAAGAAACCCCCTACAAGGACGAAATATTTTCTGAGGATTGCCATAGCCATTAATTTTCAAATTTCCCTGACTTTTTCAAGTGCTTTCCTGACAATCATAAAATTCCTGATCCAGGAAAAAGTTTCATATAAGATTTTTCCCCTGACAGTGTCAAAATGGGTAAAGAATGTATGCCCTCATTACCCTGCAAATCTGTACATGCTCATGAGTGCTGATAATGAACAGCAAAGACATTGACCTGACTGCACAAATTTGGAGCAGCCAACGAGTGTCTAGATACAAACAAACAAAAAAAATCATACCTTAAAATACAAATTCTAGAATGTACAAGAATATATACAAAAATTATAATCTCCAAAAATAAATGTATTGATCATGAACACAATGGCTGAGATTCCTATTCATAAAATTTGGCATTAGCACCAATGGAAGACCAAAATAATCTGTGACATGGTTAAAGTGCTTTGTGGCCTGTGCACTGCAACAGCTAAGACTCAGATCAGCCAGACTATTTGTATGGCCTGATCAATTCCACATTAAGGTAAATGGGTATATTTTCACGTTTTTCCTGCAATTTTCACAAAGACAAATAATGTTTATGGCTTCCTGCTAGCTTGGACAATGTAGCCTTTCCAAAACAAGGGTCTACTCTAAAGGGAAAGAATTTGCTCCTAGGGGAGCAAATTCTTTCCTTTAAGAGTTGACCCCCACTCAAAAGGGAGACAAAATCAAAACTGACAGAGTTGCTTCTCCTGAAAGTGCCCCCATTCATCATAAGACTGTTGATGCAAATAGAAAAGCTTTTGATCAAACTACCCAGATATGCAGGCTGATTTGATTCTTCACCATCACATGTCATGAAGCTCTTTTTCTTGTATCATGGCTTACATATTATGCACTTAAATTCTGATATTTCAGTCACAAGCGAACAATATGTATAAGTTGCAGAAAACGCAAAATACTGACCTTCTGAGATGCATAACTATTTACAGTGAACATGTATACTTTCAGGGGAAGCAACTCTGCCATTTTTTGTTTGTTTTGTTTTTTGCTTTCATTCTATATGGGGCCAATTCTGAAAGGAAAGAATCTGCTCCTTTAGATTCATTTCTTTAAGAGCAGACCCCATTTTGAAAAAAAACTGTCATCCAGGGAAGCAAACAGGATGTCACAAAAGTTGTTCCCCTTCATAATAAATGGCAGAAAATATGAAGCAAATAAAAAAATTTTAGCACTTGACAAAATGAGTATTTCATGGTTTCACTTGACATAATCTGTCATGCAGAATATACACAATCTTATGGCATTCACAAACTTACACACTGATGAATAGCTGATATAGCAAAGTGGTTATATGGCGTGAAACAGTATCATCAATATGAGCTGGACAATATTCTTTACAACAGAACAAAAACAAATTTTGAAACTTAGATATGGCAACATTTAAATAATGGCACATTTTATCTTCATTCAAAGGATTTATATTTTTCTTGTGCAATATGGTAGATACTATAGTCCTTGTACACTGGTTGTTACTGCTTTGCAGTCACACTAGATAATGTGAAAGCCAAACTGGGTTTGAGGTTATAAAACTTGAGAATAATCTCAAAATCAAAATAAAGCACACTGATTGGCTGCTTCCGAGCACATGCTCACAAGCAGCCAATCAGTGTGCTTTATTTTAAGTTTGAGAATGTACTCAAGTTTGATAACCTCTGGGCAAGGTGTATTGACTATCAAGACCCATTCATACTTAGGGGATACATGTAATTGTACTAAAATTGTCATTTGGGGAGGTAATCATCGTTTTAATAGTTGCAAATTTTCGTTTTATGGTGATGGTGCCCTGTCAGCGGAGCTGTAAAATGCAATTTGTGACCATAAACCCAATGATTTGCCTCCCCAAACGACAATTTTTAATCAAGTTATCCCCATCTAATGCACTTTCTCACAATTTAACCTTTCGAAGTGTGATACTTTGCACCCAAACCAAGCACTTTCAGCAACGTAAAATCAAACATCACCAAATGAGAATGGCACTGGCAGAACTAAGTCTCTTTTGTTCTAACATTTTGTAATAGACACCCGCTTTAATCTCACAGATCAAATTGTAAATTACAGGATGATCAGACATGAAACACTAAAGGAGATCAAAACTGAAATATGAGATCCAAAATTGATTCTACTTTCCATTTACTGGCCTATTTAAAGCTGGAAATATGATACATTTTTTTAATGAGAATTTGCTTTTAATTCTACTACCTTAAGGTGAATTGATACACTTTCATGGAAAGAAACTCTGCCGTCTTAGTTTTTGTCTCCCTTCTAAATGGGATCAACTCTTAAAGGAAAGAATTTGCTCCTCTCTAGGAGCAAATTCTTTCCTTTAAGAGTTGATCCCATTTTGGATGGGCTTCTTTGTCCAGGGAAGCAGAGAGTCACAGAAGTTGTTTCCCTCGGTAACAAGAGCTGTCGCCTGACAGCATAGCTCGCCTGAATTGGTGCTTGCCCATCACATAGCCGCTATGTGGTGTGGACTGCTATGCATAAAACTTCAGGCAAGCATGTCAAAATAAAAACACATTTATAAACAAAAATTAAAAGAAAAAAAAAATGAAATAAATTTCAAAGTCCATGAGCTTGAGGTAAAAAAACTGAGGAGGAGGGGGGCGGGGAGGGGTAGAAGGGCTAGGATGTAGGGTGCACCATTATCTAACATCAGTCCAAGTATTAGTATCAACTGAGTCCATCATCGTGGCACTGTAAAATTATGTCTTCATAAATATAAAACTTTAACCAAAATCTTTAAGACAAAATTCTAAGTTGATGACCTTGACTTCAAGGTCATCCAGTGGGTAAGTATAAGGTGTTTTATAAAAACTCAAAAAAGTGTCTAACATCAGTTCAAGAATAAACTAAATCTGTGCAAAACATTATGAATCAGTATGCAAATACAAAACTTTAATAAAGACCAAAATTCCCTAAGTCCCTGACCTTGACATCAAGGTCACTGAGCGGGGTTGGGATAGTACTCTGTAGCTCTAACTACAGTGCAAATATAAAAAGAATTCATCAATGGGTTCAGGAGATATGTGTCTTTAAAAAACTTTAACCAAAACATCCAATCAATAAAAAGACAATTTTCTAAGTTCATGACCTTGACATCAAGGTCACTGAGGGGGGTGGGGGTAGTACCTTCGAAAACTTTAGACCAATATCTAACTTCAGTGCAAGTTTCAAAGGAATCCATCTATGGGTTAAGGAGATGTTGGGCTTTATAAAACTTTAACCAAAACATCCAGTCCAAAAAAACTCCCAATTTTCTAAGTCCATGACCTTGACATCAAGGTCACTGAGTGGGGTGGGGGTGGTACCCTGTTAAACTTTGGACCAATATGTAACTACAGTGCAAGTATCAAAAGAATCCATCCATGGGTTAAGGAGATATAGGTCTTTAAAAAACTTTAACCAAAACATCCAATTCGAACGCCGACGCAGACACGGACGCGGACGTGGACGCCGACGCCGTGGTGACAACAATAGCTCTTCCTGAACTTTCGTTCAGGCGAGCTAAAAATGGCAGAAAAACAGATAGGTGTACCCATTCACCTTAAAAGGTTTATTACTTCCTTCCTCCAGAGCAGTTGTATGGCACCAACCAAAAGGTTGCACAGTGAAAGGGGAAATATCCGCAAAAGGCCATGTTTAGAGACTCAGCACAAGCTGATATATTTGCATAAAATAACTCCATGAGACGAATGTCAATCCTTCATACTATCAGATTTTCAAGAAGAACTTTGCTTGCAAGAATGGCATCTCATATACTAGACTTTTTTCACAAAAGTCATTATGGTTATATAAATTATGAACTTTAAAGTTGTTTTTAGGTGGTTCTCAGGTAATCATAACATGTCATCTAGAAAGCTCTGGGGAACAAATGCATATAAAGCACAACTTGTATTTGAGATCTTTACATTTCTAAAATACATGTAGTTTTCAAATATGAAATTATTTACACAAAAGTTATTGCATATTTTTGCTGACGGTAAACTCTTGCACTACTGTACTGACACTAAATATTTGGATAGCCTGTCTAAGCAAACACTGTAGACCCTAATAAGACTGCTCCTTAGGAGCAGTTTTATTAGAGTCTACACTGTTTGCCAACCACTGTATTACTTATCCCCAGACAATACATATGGAATGGTTTACATTCAAAATGACCATTACAAATATAGTTCAGTGTCCAAATAGTTAGGGCAGATAAGGCACCAATAACAATGTCGTCTGCTGCATAATAACAATATCGTCTGCTGCACAGTAACAATGTCATCTGCTAAGATGACCATTCTATCTTGCCACTGTTATTAAACCACTTCTGTTGACTGGCTACCAACTATATATAAATACAAAATAACAGCTTTCCTTCATAAAACAATGTTGTCTGCTAAGATGACCACTCTATCCTGCCACTGCTGTTCAGCCATGCTTGTTCACTGGCTACCAACTCTAAGGCACGTGGGAAGGCTTTATGTTCTTCCTGTTTTACCCGCTCGGACAAACTTTCCTCTGTGTCATCTGGGTACACTGGTACTGACTCCTGTACCAGGATTGCTCCACCATCAACTTCTTCCTGGAGGAAGAAGAAAAACACAAGTGTACAAAATGATACCAAAAGGTTTAATTTCTCAGAAAAATCATATCAAACTGAGTTTAGGTTTTGAATTCAAGTTTTAGTGTTTCAAAGATTGCATCATTTAACAGAGTAGAATTTAATTTGATGAAGGCTGAATTTTGAGATAAAGTTTGAATTCTGAGATATTGTGACCCCAAACAGAGTAGATTTAAGACCCATCACCTGTATTAGAAAAAGGAATACACTCGATTAAAAACAGACTGTTAGGACTTTAAACTGATTCTTTGCCACATAAAATGTTGTATTTATTCCAAAATTCATGGAGAAATAACATTAGCAATTGTTGCAAATAATACAGATTTAACGTCCAGCCTCCAAGCTTTCAAGCTTTATGTCATTTAGTAATTATGCGCATGCGCGGGATAGCAAATGGTGAAAATTTTAGTCGTGCAAAATTTCAATTTAAAATGGTTTTATAGAGATATTCTGTGTGCGTGGATTAATTTGGAGGTATGCAGAATTACCAGGCATACCAGCCTTCTGGGCAAAGTGGTTTTCCCTGCGGTGGAAATGGGCAAAATGGTGATATTTATGCAATACCAACACACAATAGATTCGCGTCATTACCCCCTGTGGGCGAGTGGGTGGGATATTCAATGAACATTGACTCAGATACAGAACAGATGGACATCGATGCGATGCGTAATAAGAGGCGGCGATTCAACACTGGTCAGTCAGATATCCTTAATTCTAATTCAAATTTAGATGCAAAATTGTCCTTTATATGTGGTAAGCTTGATAGTTTGGACAGAGCTAGTCAAACAATAGCGACTATGACCCAGAACTTGAGTACTGTTCAGACAAAAGTAATGTGTATTGAAAATCAAAACAGTGAACAAAATCGTTTTCTAAAGGTGTTGGCCTATAAGTCAATAGATATAGAAGCTAGGTCACGTAGAAAAAACCTGTTGTTCCATGGTCTGAAAGAGGGTAGATCAGAGGACTGCTACCAAATTTTACGGTACTTTTTGTGGGCTGAAATGGGGCTAGACAGCGATGATTTGGGAATTGAACATGTTCATAGGATTGGTTCCCTGCATAATGCAAGGTTGAAAAGCGATCCCCCGAAACGACCCATTATTGCAAGTTTCTATGAATATAGACACACAAATGTGGTTCTTGAGGCTGGTTACATGTTGAGAACCACGGATTATTCAGTGTCAAGAGACTACCCAAAAGAGATCGTTTCAGCCAGAAAAAGGTTAATGCCCCGATTCAAAACTGAACGACAAAATACCCGCAATAAAGTGTCGATAGAATACCCTGCTAAGATAGTGGTTAATGGCAGAGTAATAGCGGACGAATTTCCGGATTGGCACTATACGCTGAGCCAGGACAGATATAAGCTTGCGAATGGAGAAACGTTTGTTGAACCAACACAACAACAGCAGCGGCAAAATCAACAACAACAACAAGAGCTGTTACAACAACAACAACAACAGCAGCAACAACAACAACAGCAACATGAACAAGAGATGCGACATCAACAAGTGATGAGACAACAGCAGCAGCAGCAGCAGCAGCAGCAGCAGCAGCAGCAGCAGCAGCAGCAACAACAACAACAACAACAACAACAACAACAACAACAACAACAACAACAACAACAACAACAACAACAACAACAACAACAACAACAACAACAACAACAACAACAACAACAACAAGAGATGCGACATCAACAAGCGGTGAGACAACAACAACAACAACAAGAGCTGCTACAACAACAAAAACAGCAACAACAACAACAACAAGAGATGCGACAACAACAGCAACTAGAACAACAACGACAACAACTGGAGCGACAACAGGAACAACAACAAAAACAACAACAGTCACCACCTCGCACGTATGCAGCGGTGGTATCAGGACAGCCGGTTAGCAATATACCGCGATACACAACAGCAAATAATTCATTCATGGCGAAAACTGCGGCTTGTACTACTACTACGATTACTACCACTCATTCATCTGGGACTCAAAATATCATAAATACTGGTGTGGGAAATAACGGGACTGTGCCACGTGGACAACTCACCTATACAAATCTATAGGACAGACGGGAGAGTGTGCGTTTTCTTTGTTAAACGTTCAAGGATTAGTAACAAAGTTCACAAACAAATTGCATTCTGATGAATTGATTGAATTATTTCAAAATAACGATTTTATATTATTCACCGAAGTATGGTCAAATAACTTATGCGATTTGTCAGTTGACGGATTTTCTATCTATCAGTTAAATAGGACATATAGAAAATACAATGCTAAGCGCGATTCCGGTGGCATTGCCGTATATGTAAAAAATGACATAAATCAATATTGCAAACTCCTCAAAAAAGACAATGACGATATTATCTGGTTAAAAATTGATAGGGAATTATTCAGTCTATCATACGATCTTTATCTTTGTCTTTGCTATATAATACCAACATGTTCAAGTAGAGAAGCGTTAATTGAAATCAGTGTCTTAGATCGAATTTCAGATTCTATTGTTAACATTGCTAATGCTACTGATAATTGTTACAACATTTTGATTTGCGGGGACTTAAATTCTCGCGTAGGGGCTGAGCATGATTTTGTAATATTAGATAACTCAAATAACGATCATTTGCCAGACGATTACGTTCCTGACGATTTTTTGCCAAGGTGTTCGGAAGACAAAAAAATAAATGCAAATGGCAGAAAATTACTAGATTTCTGTAAGCAAAATGAACTACGAATTTGTAATGGCAGATTAGGGAGTGACAAAAATAATGGAAAATTTACTTTTACTGGTAGTTCAGGCAGGAGCGTAGTCGACTATGTAATAACAAATCCCTCAATGTTCAAATTATTTAAAACATTCAGTGTTGGTGAACCAAATATTCTGTCTGACCACTGCATAATCAAATTCTCTATGTTGAAACATACAAATACATATGCTGTTCAAAACGAAGAAACGGAACCCAGTGAACACCTGTATAAGACGTACAAATGGGATGATACCAAAAAAGATCAATATATTTTTAACTTAAATGGGACAGAACATGAATTTTTGAACTTATCTTCAAATTTAATGCAGGCTAGTGAGTCAAGAGATATAGATAAAAACGTTGGTCTTTTCTTGAATTTAATGGAAAACGTGTGCCACCCAATATTTGCAAAAAAAATAAAAGTACCAAGTGAAGGATGCACCAATCCAAATTATTACCATCAAACAAATAGACCCTGGTTCGACGAAGAATGTCAAGCATTTAGAGATTGCTTTTACAGGGAACTAAACATATACAGAGAAAATAAAAATAACATAAACCAAAATAATATGATAACTGCTCGGTCGAATTTTAAAAATCTGATAAGAAGAAAGCGGTATATCTATGACAAATCTCAAACAGAGAAACTGATTTTCACAAAATATAATAATGCAAAAGCTTATTGGCGTTTATTTAAACATACTGCTCATCTAAATGTTAAACACTCGATTAAGGCAAAGCAATTTGCGGACTATTTTAAAGCCATAAATGACCCGGATGACAGATTTTTCCAAGTTGATGAGGACATATTATTTTTCAACGAACGGTATGTTAGAGGCGAATTTCAAATTATGTTCGACGAACTAAATAGGGAAATATTAAGAAGTGAATTACAAACCGCTATTAAACAATTACGAAACGGAGCAAGCGCTGGCCCCGACTTATTACTGAATGAGTTTTTCAAGAATGGGTCCGAAAGTTTGATTAACTATCTGCACGTTTTATTTAATAAATTGTTTCAAATGGGTTATTTTCCAGAAAAATGGTCAGAGGGTTTTATTGTACCGATTTTTAAAAAGGGAGACATTAATGAGGTATCGAACTATAGGGGCATAACATTACTGAGCACATTAGGAAAGTTATTTACCAGAATACTTAATAACAGATTGAATAAATGGGCTGAGGATTATGGTGTTTATATTAAAGCACAGGCGGGTTTTCGAAAACATATGAGCACAGTCGATAACATTTTTGTATTAAATGGTCTTATTACGCACTGTATTAATAGTAATGAATATCTATACTGTTGTTTTGTGGATTTCACCAAGGCTTCTGATTATGTCGAGAGGGATATTTTGTGGTACAAACTGATTAAAATTGGGGTGAGAGGTCCGATGTTAGATATTATAAAATCAATATATAACACTGTAAAATCCAAGGTTAAAAGCAACAATACACTGAGCGAAGCATTTTCATGTAATATTGGGGTACGTCAAGGGAAGTGTCTTTCACCGTTTCTGTTTGCCATGTATGTAAATGATCTAGAACAAGAATTGGGTAATAATGGGATAAATGGAATTGATATAGGCATGGTTAAGCTTTTATTGCTCCTTTATGCAGATGATATTGTTCTTTTCGGCAAAACGCCTGCTGAACTGCAAAAATCCCTAGACATACTTGAAACATATTGCGATAAATGGAAGTTAACAGTGAACATCGCTAAAACCAATGTAATCGTATTTCGGAAAGGGGGAAGATTGCCAATTAATTTAGTGTTTACTTTTAAAGGAAGTAATATAGAAATAGTAAACAAATTTTGTTACCTTGGCATAGTTTTTACTGCTGGAGGCTCATCTTTTGAAACACAAAAAACTCTTTCGGGTCAAGCACTTAAAGCGATTTTTACGCTCAATAAATATAGGAATAATTTCACGGCTTTAACGCCTGCTCATGTTCTTGACCTATTTGACAAACTGATTTCCCCAATTTTAAATTATGGAAGTGAAGTTTGGGGTTTTCATAAAGCTAAATCAGTCGAAACGGTCCATTTATCTTTCTGCAAAAGGATGTTGGGAATCAAACAAACCACACAAAATGATTTTGTGTATGGGGAATTAGGTAGAATGGATTATCAGTCACTTAGATACATCAATATCGTAAAATTTTGGTTAAAAATTATTCATACTGATGAGCGAAAATACATAAAATGTATATACAATATGATGCTTAATGATATTGAGTTAAAACCAAATAAACAAAATTGGGCGTCAATGGTAAGGCATTTATTAAGCAGATTGGGTTTTTTGGAGGTTTGGTATGCACAAGGGGTTGGAAATATAAGCAATTTCTTAGGTACATTTAAAACACGAGTTAAAGATGTCTTTATTCAAGATTGGCATGCAAGACTCGAAAATTCTTCAAGAGCAAGGTGTTATATAAATGTAGCGAAATTTCAGTTCCAGCAATATCTAGAAATATTAAAAATAGACAAATATAGGAAAAGTATGTGTAAACTTAGAGTATCTTCACATAGGCTTGAGGTTGAAACTGGAAGATGGGCAAAGCCACGTAAAATACCTCTGGAAAATAGATTATGTATGTTTTGTAATGTATTAGAGGACGAGTTCCATTTCGTACTTGAATGCTCTCTTTATAAAGAACTAAGAAAAACCTATATTAAACGGTATTATTGGCAAAGACCAAATATGCCAAAATTTATCGATCTACTCTCATCCGAAAATTGTCGTATTCTAAAGAATTTTAGCATTTTCATCGATAAAGCGTTTAAATTGAGGGATATACAGCTTAAATTGATTGCAGGTAATTAAACACGAACCATATTCTGTGCCGAACAATCTCGATGTGCTGTACAGCCTCCGGGGAGGGGGTATGCTGTTTGGACATTGGTTTCCGCCACATGTCCCCTCCATGGCTGGGTATATTTGTACCATAGGGAATGCTGGGTACAGCTGTTTTGGTTCTCTTTGTACGAAGTAGGGTATTCATGTTAGAACTGAATTGTATTTGTAGTTAAAAATCTTACAAAATAATTTGGAAAAAGGGAATATGTAATATATTATGTGAAAGATGACAGGGAGGCAAAATGTTATAGCATCCAGGTCGCACACTCTGGGACTGCCGTTTGCTCTGGGCACAATGTTTCCTCGAGAAACGGGGGTGGTACGCGGAGAAGCTCAAAGTGACACTCCGGTACCAAATCCAGTGGTGAATCAGGTTCTATGAAGGTTCGCAGGGTTTCCCCATGGTTCTTTTGTGTGCGGCGTGGGATTCATCAAATAGATGTATCCCTTTTATCTTGCTCAGTATTACAGTTGATAACGACTTGAACGTATAATGTTGTGTCAAATATGAAGGACAACTTTGTTTTGCTGTGTATAACTATATATCCGTGTGTTCATATATGTTCGGATGGTGAAATATGAAATGTATTATGTTAGATTTCAGATAGCGCTTCTCATGAATTTGATTCTAAATTTGCACCTCTCCCGAGGATGTAAAAATTACTTATTATCTTATTTGCTATCCTGCATAACATGTATGTTGTTATATGTATATGTGCTCATGGGCCTTATGGCTTATTAAATTAATAAATTACTTTACTTATTTTATAATTATAGTCCGGAAGGAAAACAACAAAATCATTGAACAACAGGGCCTGGTGCAGCGCAAAAGCTCTTCTCATTACTTTTTTTTTTGCAAACACTGTTACTGTACTTGATTTTATAAGTAAGACTTAACAAATCCTTAACTAATGACGTTGTTAATATATTATAACAATGCTTTGAACAACTGGACCCAGAAATACAAACTGCACAATCAAAACAGCTAGACTGAATTTATTAATAAGATATGATTATAAATCTTACTCACAGCCACAAAGTGGACACTACAACCTGATATTCTTACACCTGCTGCAAGCACCTGTCTGTGAGCATCTGCTCCTTTGAAGGATGGCAGTAATGAAGGATGGACATTTAACATCCTGCCGTGCCATTTCTTCACAAAACCTCCTGAAATGTATATGTAAAGTTCATAATGAGGTCAGCTCTTCACATGCTGAATTTCCTATAATAGATTTTACTAACTTTGATTTTGGTCTATTTCATTCAGAACTTTTTCCCCCATTTTTATATATATATATATATATATATATATATATATATATATATATTATTTATCTACAAGGTTATTGCAAATATTATGTAGATACAGTAACATAACATATTTGTGTTAGTACTCTCTATTCAACCGATAGTGGGTGGTAAGAAAAATATAATTCAATTCCAAAGTCTACATATATCAATCCAACATGAGGTCCATGAGGCCCTTAACCACTCACCTGAGTATGGTGGCCATGTAGGTCATGTGACCTAGACTGCTTGAATAAAATTTCATTCCCTCAGCCCCTGGAGGCTGTGTATGAAATTTGGTTACAAGTAGCCCAGTGGCTTTTGAGGAGATGCCTGACATTGTCAAAATATGAGAGATATGAGTCAGAGGTCAAAGATAGACCCTGACCTCTTGTACCCGCATATCTTCCATGTACTAATTAAGACAACTGTATATACCAATTTTTAGGCCAACATCTTCTAAGCTTGCCATGAAATCTTATGCTCTAGCATTTCCCCACACTTGACCTTACCTTAAGAAAAGTCAAGGTCAGCCCAAGGTCATCATTTGAACAATCTTGATACCTCTTAAGTACCTGATGCTACATACCAAGTTTCAAGGCCATCAATCATTTGGTTCTGGAGAAGCTGATCTGTAAAGGTTTTTGCCATACATAGGTATGGCTATGGTGTTTATATTACTCCACGTATTCGTTTTGCCAGAGTGTCTAGTCATGTTGATTACTTTAATGTTCGTAATAAATGTTTGATAGCAAAACTTCTCAAACAAGGTTATAGTCATGTGACACAGACCGTTTGAACAAATTCTTGTTCCCTCAGCACCTGGAGGCTTTATATGAAGTTTAATTACAATTGGCCCAGTGGCTTTTGAAGATATAAGTGAAATTGTCAAAATATGAGAGACCAGGGTCAAAGGTCAAAGAATGACCTTGACTTCTTGTACACACGAACTTTCATGTACTCATTAAGATGACTGTATATACCAATCAATTTTCAGGTCAAAATCTTCAACAGTTTCCAAGAAATCTTATGTTCTGGCATTTTCTCATATATAAGCTACAGAAAGCAAATCTGACTTTATCGTAAAAAAGGTCAAGGTCAACCCAAGGTCATAATTTGAGCAAGCTTGGTAGTTCTTGTGTACCTGATGCTACATACCAAGTTTCAAGACCATCCGCCTATTGGTCCTTGAGAAGAAGATTTTGAAAGGTATTTACCATATATGTGCATGGCGGCCGTGTTGGTCATGTGACTAGGACCGTTTGAATAAATGTTCATTCTTACACCCCCTAGAGCCTTTACGTGTAATTTGGTTACAATTGGCCCAATGGCTTATCTGAGTCTGCGCTGGGCGCACAAGCACATTATTAGTTTTCACGTGTCGCGGCTCAAATGACAACTCACCAGACAGAATTCTCATGAAGCCAGCCAGACATACAATCTCCACACCAGCTGCCTGTAAACTCTGGTGTACAGCTGCGTCAAAATCTTCTCTACTCTTGTAATTCTTATGATTCATTACCTGAGAAAAACAAATGATTGTAAAATGGCCAAGATGTATATTAGTACATGTAGCTACAAAGCCAAAAATGTCAAGGTCTTTGTTAAGTTGGCTGTTCGAACAATGAGGGTCCAAATGAATGTTTTCATGTAAAAATGTTAAAGAAAAATTTACTTAAAAATTGGATCAAACTGGAGTTCTGGTATGAATAGAGAAATGTTCAAGAAAATGTGTCTACCATAGAAATTCTAAATACTTGGACAGATAGGTCTGAGCAAATAGTGCAGACCCACACCAGACTGCTCCAAGTCAGGGTCTACACTGTTTGCCATTCCATCTGCATTTTTGGCTCACCTGTACGAATGTACAGGAAGAGCTATTGCACTACCCCCTGCGGAGGCTGAGGTGGAGGCGGCATTAGCAAAATGTTAAAGTTTTATGTTAAAGTTTTTTTTTATGTGATGGGCATGGCGAGTCAGGTGAGCTATCCTGTACCACTGACAGGTCTTGTTTTATATGCGTTACTGCCCTGAAAAACAAAACTGTTAAATTTTTAGGGCAGTTATGATAACAATTTTAGGTATCCTATTTTTTTTAGAATTTTTTAGGGTATATGCTAGGCTGGACCTGAATATGGATAGACAGCTACATGCATTGAAAGTCAGATGCCTCTACTGCTCATACAAGCTACATCAAAAATGAAAATAAAAGTCTGTAATGTTATTAAAATTCAAGCAGCTTCAGAGTCCTTACAGCCATACATACAATTTGAGCAGTGACACGAGAAAACCAAGGAAGTGACATGTGCGCTCAGCCACGACTCAGATCAGCCTCGACATCCGCCCATTGTGATCAAACTCTTCACTAAGCACTTAAAGGGTAGCTGGGGTCTAAGCTACCTCCATGCGGTCAGGGCAGACATTGATCAGATGCCCGGGCTGATCTGAGTTTTTGCTGGGTGCACATGCCACTTTGTTGGCGTTCTCGTGTTGCGGCTAATTAACTTCTTTCTGAACACCTGAGATTTCCAACAACCTACCATACCTGTCATGTCATTTAAGGAGCAGCCTGATCAGGGTCCGCATTGTTTGCCATTCCATCTATATCTTTTGAATGCATTACTGCATTCTAAAGTCAGAGAGTTCCATTTTTAAGACAGTTACAGTGACTATTTTTGGTGTCCAAATTTTTAGAATTTGTATTATATCTATGGTGTTACTATGGAAACTTACCTTTGTTGCTATGCCTGCATTCTCAGCTCGTCTCAAACCCTGTACATCAGGTTTATTGGATATCACCAAAACGATTTCTGCAGCACTGAAGTTCATTGGATCTCTTGTAAAGTCTATTAATGCTTGTAGATTTGTACCTGCAATGAAAGAGCTGAAAATTTGGCTTTTTTTCTACTTTTTCAACAATTTACTGGGCAACAAATGAGCTGAAAATTTGGCTATTTTTCTATTTTTTCAACAACTTACCGGGCAACAAATGACTTCAGGTCATGGGAATGTGGGATTGAGTTGAAGGTGAGATTCTGTTCAAAGCTATGTTGTGCTTCACTGTACAAAGCCTTTCATAGTTCTTGATATGACTGAAATACTGCTGAGAGGATGTAAACGCACTAAAGTCATCCATCATTATCAATAAGCTAATGATGCTTTGAACAACTGGGCCCTGGAGGTCATGAATTCAATCCCTGGTCATCCATGATCAATATCCACTGATTGCTGGTTTACTTTGGCTGAAAAATTGAGCTGTATAAAGTGGCCTTGGTGGCATTTGATGCAGTAGCTCCAAGCACATGTGCATGCATTTCATATATACAAACTTTTGGCTATACTGCAACTATTAAGCTTTAGCCCCCAGTTGTTGCTGTTGTTGTACTATTGTTTTTAACGTCCACAGTAAACAGCTATGGTCATGTCGGGACAGTCAGTTAACCTAACCATACTATTCCTTGGCAGGCTTAGACCTCCTAAGTGGTTAACCAGTACTATGTGCACTTACTTTTACCAGTAACTAACAACTGCCCTTCTTGAATCAGGGGAAGAAGAAATTAAAGTAAGTGGCCGAACCGGGTATCGAACCCTGGTCCTCTGGCTTATAAGTCAGATGCGCTACCAACTGCGCTACCCGACCCGGTGTTTGCCCCCAGAGGATCTAGCCAGAGTATTCCAACTGTACAAGCAACTAGCTGCAGTTAAAATGATTTCATAATAGAAGTATGAGCTCCACTTAGTTCCTAAAACATAAATGTCTAATTTATACTGTACAAATTCCACAGTTATATGTAAAGACATAAGAACAATTAAATACCTGAACCTGATATCAGTACTCCAACCCTCTTTTTCCTACTGACACCTGGAACATGCCTCCAACACTGGACAAGAGCAGCATCAAGATGGTCTATGATAACTCTTCTGTCCCCTGTTTAAAACATAATTATCTTTGTGTCATAGGAGAATGGGGTACACTTTCAGGGGAAGCAACTCTACATGTTTCAATTTTTACCTCCCTTTTTAATCAGTCTACTCTTAAAGGAAAGAATTTGTTCCTTTTCAATCAGTCTACTCTTAAAGGAAAGAATTTGCTCCTTTTCAATCAGTCTACTCTTAAAGGAAAGAATTTGCTCCTCTAGGAGCAAATTCTTTCTTTTGTGAGTTGACTTTGTTGTCCAAGAAAGCAAACAGGATGTCAGTTGTCCCCCTTTACAAAATGGCAGAAAAAAAACATGGTGTACCCATTCATCCTTTCAGAGTGAGAAGATATAATAGAGTGAGTGGTTGCAGATTCGTACAGTTTTACATGTATTTTTACTGTATTTTTCTTACACGTGAGAATTACCTTTTTGTGTGTCAGTGTCAACCTAACACACATTTTTTGTTTGTTTTGAAAAGCTATAATTAGATCCTGCTTTGGTACCCGGCTAGGGGGCTATCATTAGTCCGCTGCCGGAAAAGTAGCTGATTTTTTCATGACACAGTTTGCAGATTCGTACACCGCTATATTTACATAAGAACACATGACCCACATGAAACAACATTATTTGGATCAAAAACAATCTATTTTACTAAGATGTGCAAAACTTCAAGACCTTCTGTCAGTTAGAAATTAAGTTTTGGAGCACTTCAAAACAGCTGGTATTACGGATTTCCGACAACGTCTGTAAGCGTAACGGAACCGAATAGAATGAGTCAGCGAACGGGACTCGGCTCAGAAAATGGAAATTTCAACAAATTCATGACATTTTGCAGTAATGTAAATACATGTACCTTAAAGAAGGATAATTTTCTAAACATCTGTTATTTAAATAACCTGTTGACTTCGAAATTCTACTCCTCGGCCATGAAACCAAACTGCCGCATGGGAGAGGCTACAGTCCTAACGGTCAGAAAAGATCGTCTGCCGACTGAAATCTACAGGTCACGCGCGAGCGTGCACTGAAAATGACAGGCACGACAGTTGATTTAACCAGTCAGGCAATTAATTTCTTTTTAATTGACATGATGCCTGCAATTGAGGTCCTAAAACTCCAAGTGTACGAATCTACAACCTGTACGAATCTGCAACCTGTCACTCTAATATCTTAATGATATAAGGATTACTTGCCTAACTCATGCTTGTCAATATAATATAAAAACTTTAACCGTAAACTTTCGCCTAAAATGGGGCACAAACTCAAATGCCATAGTGACTGCTATCACTATTCCTTTACTTTCTTACAGGCAAACTAGATACCTACTGTATTAATCCTATTTAACACCCCTGGGTTGTTGCATTTTACTAAGGGAGGAGGGGGGTGTTTTTCAGAGTCTTAAGTGTAGTAATTCAGCCACTGCCATAATACCTCTAACAAACAGTATTAATATAAATTGGTATACTTTCAGAACAAGGAACCCTTTTATTTTTGCCTCCCTTCTCAGTAGGGGCCAACTCTTAAAGGAAAGAATTTGCTCCTCTTGGAGCAAATTCTTTCCTTTAAAAGTAGACCTCAGTTCAAACAGCTTCCTCATGCAGAGAAACAAACAGGAATTCTAGCTAGTTAATATAAAACTATTACGGAAAAGAGGCAGGGGGCCTTTATTAGGGGCATTTATTAGGTTTAATACTGTATACACATTGCTGTTTCAGACCAATTTTGACTGAGGCAAAATCAATGCTTTAATAATGACATTCTTGTGCTGTTTCATTATCATTTAGGCTAGCTTATTCTCATTCTCAGCCATAACTCGTTTACAGTATGTTACCTGCCATTACATTTCAACTCTGAGATCTATAACATTTTTGTTTTCACTTTTACCAGCATCAAAGCCTTTCTGTTTGTCACAAAACAGGAGACACAATGAACGCTGAGTTTAACAACTTTTCAATTTTCAAAGAGTTTTTATCATGGAATCAAACTTTAAAATCAGTGAATTTTTTCTCTATATAAGTGGTGCCCATAAAAGGCACCAGTCCCACTTCAAAATAGTATCTTTTTTTCCCAACTGCAAGTTGAAAAATTCCCAATTGCAGGAAGAATTTTTCTAGGGACCTTTCTACAAGCATAAAGGACTACGTGCGTTAAGGCCCAAAAATGGCCCCCAACCAAAGTGACTCATATTGGTATGAATAATAGCTGTGTTATTTCCCTAAATGAAACTGATAAGGAAATTGGTGACAGACATTATATATGGGGACAAAATGGGGTCAAAGGTTATGACCCTTATGCCATTCTCTGTACAAGGAAAATACCATTGTTGTGTATATGTTTGTAGCATGTAATTATACTTTTCTTTTTGAATGAGACAAATTTAACATCTGGCATACAAACTATTTGCAGGATATAAAAATTTTGTTTTTCATCCGTTTGGCCTTTTGTTAGTATATTTGTTCATCTGTCTGTTTGTCTGTCAATTTTTCCTTCAAAGTTTTGCGTTAAACTTTTTGGTTGTACTTATCACGTATATTGCATGTCAGCTTCTTTTCATATTTGGTTCATGATATCTCTGAAGGAGTTGTTTTGACAAGGGATATAAATGCCCCGGGGTTGGGCCCCCGGGTGGGACCAGTGATCATTAATTAGGACTTAGGCATTGGTTGTAAATTATTACAGTTAATAGTGTCAGTATACAAGAATAGAGCCTCTTGATTATGTAGAGCAAAACTGAAATTGACTAGTTATACCCCCGACATACGAAGTATGTCGAGGGGTATATAGTTTTCGTCTTTCCGTCCGTTTGTCCGTCTGTCCGTTCATCCGTGTGTGCATCCGTCCGTCCGTTAACATCTGTGTTAAAGTTTTGCATTAAGTTTTTAATGTTGCTTATGTTTCCAATATCCTTTGATGAAGCCTGTTGGTATGTGCCTAGATTTACTTACAGGTTCAGGCAGAATACTTATCATCATCTGGATGCTGCTGCTGACCTAAGGTCAAGGCCACAGACTTAAACTTTTGCGTTAAAGTTTTGTGTTAAATGTTTAATTTTGCTTCTGTTTCCAATTTCTTTAAATGAAGCCTGTTGGTATGTGCCTAGATGTACTTACAGGTTCAAGCAGAATACTTACCATCATCTGGGTGCTGCTGCTGACCTAAGGTCAAGGTCACAGACTTAAACATTTGTCTTAAAGTTTTGCGTTAAGTTTATATTCTTCTTTTATATTTCCAATATCCTTTGATGGAACCTTTTGATATTTGATTAGGTTTACTTTTAGGTTCACAGCTGCTTACCAAAGGTCAAGGTCACAGACTTGTATATTTGCATTAAAGTTTTGCATTATGTTTATATTCTTTGTTTATATTTCCAACAGCCTTTGATGAAACCTTTTTGATATATGACTAAGTTTACTTCTATGTTCATGCAGATTAGTTGACATCATCTGGATGCTGCTGCTGACCAAGGTCATGGGCACAGACTTATATGTTTACATTAAAGTTTTGTGTTAAGTTGGTACTCTTTGCTGATATTTGTAATATACTTTGATGGAACCATTTGATAGGTGACTAAGTTTACTTCTAGGTACAAAATATGTATAAGATTGGTTTCATTAAGCAGTAGTTTCATAAGGCAGTGGTTTCATTAGGCGGTGGCGCTGGTCGGGGGTATACGTGAGCCCCTGCTCACTTGCTCTAGTTGACATTATTTTACTGTATTTACTAAGGTCAAGGTCACAGACATCAAAACTTATATTGGATTTGCACTAAAGTTTTCTGTTAATAAGTTTGTTTTGATTAGGCAGAGGCAGTGGCGGGGGTATATGTAATCCCCTGCTCATTTGTACTCTGATCCACCTTCAGTCTTTTAAATATTTCCCTTGCTCTTGAAGGAATTTATTCATAATTTTTATTTTAAATTAGATTAATATCATAAATATAGTGTCACATGATAATAAAAATGTTTTACTGTCCATTTCAGCCTATGTCTGTGCTGAAATGTGTCACTCAGTTTTGAGAGCCTAAATGGCAACATTTCAAATTTTTTGCTGGCTGACTTCAAAATCAGTCAATTGCTGCTTGACATCTGTCAGTATGTACCAAAACAAATCAGTTTATTGATTTTATATGCAGAATCTTAGGTTTATTCAGGTCAATTTATAAAATAGATAGCTTCCTACTTTATAAAGGTATTTTCACCAAAATGTTAAAACTTCGAACAACACGCTCTGGAACAGTGGCGCCATGATCAGTACAGTAAGTCTGACTTAAGCAAGATACCGTAATTTTTCTTAATATTGAGATAAAAATTTCTAAGCAGTAAGTACAAATCCTGATAAGGACTGCTTCTTATTTGGAACAGAGGCTAGACTATTTTTTTTACAAAAATGCTGCTTTTGGATAGCTGCTGAACTGTTAAAGGTCCTATTTAAGGATAATTCAAACGATGCAACATTTTTAGGATATTTACTGTAATTTGTTGAAAGGTGGTAACATTTCACAATATTTCAGTTAATGAAGCTTTACTTAAAATCACACTTACATCTAAGTTCTTATGCCTTTGAATGGACACTTACAGCCAGGTATACATGTCACCATGTTTATTACAGGCAAACTATACACCTGTTCTCAGAGTAGGCGCGCAATAAAATTATAAAAACGTGAAATTATTTTTTTCTCGGAAATGCAAATTTTATTTATGTCATACATTTTAATATATACTAAGAACCATATGTCAAAATATCTGCATTCGGGGAACATTCTTTAATAAATTTTCATACTCTCCAAAGGCTATGGGATAAAATAAAGAAGTAATTTAAGGTTCTACCCCTTCATTTGTAAAATTGCTAATAATGTACATCAGATATCGTTTAAAAACATTTTAGCACAATCAAAAAGTCATAAAAATGTTGTGCATAGTAAAACAGCGGATACTGCGAAGCTATCACATCCCAAACCATTAGGATCCTACGAAGTGCATGTACTCATGCATTATTGTTCCCAAACAGGTTTAAAGTACTGACTTCTTTTTTATCAGAACAGAAGGAAAGAGGCTCTTGTGAATATTTTCATATTAACGGATTGCAATGCCAATGCATGTAAAAAATGAAGGGAAGAAATAAGATAATGGAAAAAAAGTAACAGTCTTCCAATGAATTTTAATTGAGTAACGTAGCTTACATAATAAGTGAATATAACAAGGAAATAAAAGATAAAAAAGTCTAAACGTTAGTAACATTAAAAATGCATTCTATTCTTAAAGAGAATACTACTATCATTTAATATTTACAAGTGCACACACATGACCTTAAAGGCGCAGTCAAGGTCACCAAGAGTTCCATTTCAGCATGGAGTCTATTCGAACAGGCAATAATTTGCTCTTAAAGGAGTAAATTCTTTTAAGAGTCGGACCTTATTAGTGGCTTTTCTCTTAAATGAGAGAATTTGCTCCTGTGGAAGCAAATTCTTTCAAGTGTTGAGAGGCAAAAGTGAAGATGCTAACTTATTTCACCTGAACATGTACCCATTTCCTCAATTTATGTTACCACACTTAAAATCAACAGGCTACTCTGTGACTGAATATCACGGCATAAGAGAGTCTGGTGCCAGCTTGGTTTTCATAAAGCTTGCGAGTTGGTCTTATACCTTATGCAGTTAGCATGTTAGCACATTTAAATAATCATACGATAAATATTTTCATCTAAATTCAGAAAGTTTTCTTTTTACATACCTAAAAAAGGGTGCCCAGTGTCACAATACCGGGAATCAGAAAATCGTCAATTAGCAGACGATAAAACTGTGTAAGCCGGAAGTAGTAAGTTTTAAAAAGGAAATACTTAAACATAAGAATACTAACTGCTGTATTTTTATTTGGCATAACTTCAACTAGTTCTGGAAAAAAGGCAAAATAAGTATAACGTAGCTTACATAACGTAGCTTTCCCAGGGAACTGTGATTTATACAACGGTATTTCAGGTTTGCACATAAACATATTCTGTTCACTTTGGAAGCATCCATTTATTACATTTTACATAATTTTTGCGGAAAAGGGGTTGTAGTTGTTTGTACCATTCAGAACGACATGTGTTTTATGCATTTTTTAGCCTCTTCAAGCATCGAGAATGGAAAAAAGTTGTCAATGTGATGCTTTAATTTACAACTGAAAATGAAAAACTCATCTAGAGGCTGGAATGGAAGTATGTTTAAGTTATGTGAAAATGTTTTTAATAGTAGTTTTGACTATAAGACATCGAATATCAGGACTTGCTTGTCTATTCTGAGAACAGGTGTATAGGTAAATGGCTGTCCGCAGAATTCAGTTTTTTTAAGAATTAGATATGAGCACAATCATTAACCAACAAAATCTTTAAATATGATGTGATTTATAGCAATATACATCATATGTGAAAAGGATTTTTTGGTTAAAGGTTGTGCTCTATTCTAATTTGTAAACTGAATGACTAAAAATTGAGCAAAAATGACAAATTCCATGGTTTTAGTCTGTTTCAGCAGCCATTTTTCCATACTACACGCACAGCAAGATTCAAACTGAAACTGAAATGAAAAACTAGAGGTATTGGTCTAATGAAATCATGCAATGAAATAGTCTTATCTCAACTTTCATATTTTGACCTCAGATGGGGGCCAAAAAGTGGCCTTAACGCACGTAGTCCTTTATTTGCTTGCTTGGAGAACTGGCAGATACATAGCTATAATTGGATGTAAATATTATATATGCAGTTTCATGCCCCCCTATCCCACCACTTGAGCCAATAAAGGTGTTTCTGAAATTCCAAATTAAAGGGGAATACAACATGATTTTTCCCAATTCTGTGGGCACCGGCACCATTCCCAAAATAGTGAAAAAAATCACTGAAAATGCAAGATTAGCAATCATACATATTTGAGCCACGGCATGACAAAACCAATGAAGTGGATCTGCGCCCAGCAAAGACTCAGATCAGCCTGGGCATCCGCCCAGTCTGATCTGAGTCTTTGCTGTTGCATGGAGCTAGCTTAGACCCTTAGCTATCCTTTTAATGCACAGCAAAGACCCAGATCAAAGTGGGTAGCTACCCAGGTTGAGCTTAGTCTTCACTATGTGCACCTGCCACTTCGCTGGTTTTCTTTGTCCCGGCTCATTTGTTACATTGCACTAACATCTCAGGCCAGGTCTCTCAGAAGAACTCAGCAGATGCTTCGAGCTCAAACAACTTTCTAGAGCCCCAGCAACTGATCATGCATGAATAATGTGTATGATCCCAGGAGCATACACATGTATTTTCCAATGATTGCCATTTGAACCTTTATTAGAGTTTTGCACAACTGAAGTTTTGCATAAACTTGACTAAAAACAATAATATATTATTAAAGTTATGAGTTTTTATTCTATGAGTAACCGCTTACCAATTTGTTTTTCAACATGGCCAATCAGGGCAGCTTCCTCTCCATTGCTGCAGAGCTGTTCTACAATCTGATTGGCTAATGACTTCTCAACTATCAAAACTCCACCTATCCCGCAGTTAAATGTCTTCGCCATTTCATACTCAGGAATTCTGCCCTAAAGAAATATATATTTATGAATTCAATTATTCAGACTGTCTGCAAAATATATATCTTAAAGACAAATTTTAAAAGATTATCTGAAAATTTGAAACCAATGGCCAAATATAAGACTTTTAAAGCACAAATATTTGTAAACTGTGTCAACAGAATTTCCAAACATAAACCAGAGTTCAAGATAAGAAGGGGTAACAAGGATAATTAATGGATAATTTTCCTTATTACTACATAGAAACATATGTTGTGACCCCTCATTAGAGCCGTCTCACCGAGACGGTTCTAATGAGAAGTCACAACATATGTTTTCACTGAGAAATAAGAAAAATTATCTATGAGTTATTCTCAATACCCCCTCTTATCTGAAGCTCTGAATTAAACAGTGCTCCACGGCACACAGCCTTTCATTATCACCCTTCTATCAGCTTGATATTACCAAAATACTGTTGAAAGGGACATAAAATCCATGTCATACATCCATCCTCATCTTAAGAGTTTGAGGACAACACATACCGTATTAATCCTTATAAACACTCCTGCTCTAAATAACACCCCTGCCCTTTTTCCGAATATGAAGTTATATCATTTTTTGCTTCTTTGGATGAGGTATCTCACTGAAAAGGGTCTACTCTTAAAACAAAGAATTTGCTCCTACAGGAGCAAATTCTTTGTTTTAAGAGCTGACCCCTACTAAGAAATAAGGCAAAAGTCTGGAAGTATTCATATTCATCTTAAAACTGTTTATTAGAGGTGTTTTTGCAGTGGCTGAGTTACGACACTTTAGGCACTAAATAATGCCCCCTTTTGCAAAATGCAATGCCCCCCAAGCAGGAGCGTGGCACGAATTTTCCAGTTTTGCAGGACTCTGAATCTCATATGAACAGATGACAGTGGGTGGTCACAAATACTTTACACAGTCTTAAGTCTGATCAGACTGTTTCTCCTACAGTAGCAGTCTGATCTGTGTCTACACTGTTTGCACAAACACTTGTCTCAAGATTCAGTGCCATTCGGTAATCCACTTTTGTTAGCATTTACCTTTTCAGCAAGCCAGCCAAACACAGGATGCATTTTCCATTTGTGGGCATCCAGCCTCACTCGTACACCATCAGGAAGAATTCTGGGTATATTTTCCAACAGGCCGCCTCCAGTAATGTGACCGAAAGCTTTGACATCACCATTCCTCATCAGTGGCAAGACTGAACTGACATAGATTCTTGTTGGGGTGAGAAGATCTTCACCTATAATAAGAGATTTGACAAATCCAAGTTAATCTTTTGCATCACAGAGGCTAACAGTTTTGTGTCCTATAGCCAATCATATTTTCTATTTAACCCTGAAAGTGCAAAAAAGAGCAGACAAAATTTACATGTGAAAACTTATTAAAAACCGTTATGTCAGAGCTATATTGAGAATTCAATAAAAGGCTGAAGGCCAAATGTCCCACAAAGTATGGACATATCAGTAATTGGAATATTTGAGTTTGAAAGGTCATGACCATAAGCTTATTGATCATTACAGGCAACAATTCTGACAGAAATCATCTGTTGAAGCCCCAAGATTTCACCAGATTTACAAAGGGCCATAACTCTAGTAGTAAGCACCATATCAGGATCCCAATAAAATAAAATCAATGTCAAATGGTGATAACATTATCCTGAAAGTTTGATGAAAATCTGTTGAAAACTGAAAAAAAAAAAAAATAAAATAAAAAAAAACATAAAAAACACAAGAATCCTAGAAGCCATCAACACACTGTATAGTATCTAATACAACCATGGGGTGAGTAGGGGTGAGGGGGGGGGGGGAATGAGGGGGATCTTAAACCATGATGTAAGTGAGAGTGTCTTTCTTGTTTGTTATATATTGCCTTTACCTGCCCTACATAATTATGAGGTATCATGAAAAAATTTCAAAGGGTAGTCAAGTTATGGAGTAGTGAAAGTGCAGACATAACTCTAGTAAAAATCGGTCGAGCCTGACCTCGGTATAATAATATGATCCTCTTCAGGTCATGGGAACAAAAACTGAAAGGTTTCATTAAAATCCAATGAATACTGCAAGAAGAGTTGAAGAGACAAGACATACTGTTAAAACACTGACAAAGGGCCATAACTCTGGTAAAAATCAGTGGAGCATGACCTCGGTAAAATAAGCACATCTTCAGATCATGGGAACAATAACTGGAAAGTTGCATCAAAATCCTTTGAAAACTGTAAGAGGATTTGAGGAGACAAGATTGTGTCTATGGACGAACCCATTACTATAGTCCCTTCGACTACGTCGGGGGACAAAAAGAGAGGGCAAACAGAGTAGATCCAGGTAAGGCAGCCCATGATGAGCCACCTAATCTGAATCAATGTTTGCAAATTCAACTATTTTTATTTCTGGCACTTTAAGTGTTAATATAAGCATGTTAAAAGAATCTGAGATGACGTTTCTAATATGATGTTTTTAATACATTTAAAATAATTTTTTTCTGAAACCTTTGACCAACATCAAAAGGGACACAAATTTTGAATGACCAAATGCCTTGTTACACTTTTATTTTTCAAAACGCCTACAGTAATTTTTTCAAAACGAATCTCTATTTTAAACATGGATTATTTACAGTCTTTTTTTCAACAATTAAGTTTGTCATATACTTGAATCAAACTTTCTTCCATAAACAAAGCATTACCTAAAGTTCTTCCAGTTTTGAATGGTGATGGTTTATCATAACGTAATTCCAATTTCTCTACCAACTTCCGCACGAGACTGAACCCGTTGCTATGGAGACCACTAGAACCCAGGCCAATAACTGCATCCCCTGCCTTGATATTGTGTATCCTTGGTAACATCTTGTCACGCTCCACAGCACCGACAGCAAACCCAGCAATGTCATAGTCGCCATACTGATACATGCCAGGCATTTCTGCTGTTTCTCCACCTGTGAAGAAGTTAAGTCATACTTTTACCTTTAGCCCTTTATAAAGGGCAACAAACACGGATGACAAAATTTATGTCTGCAAAATTTTTAAACAAAAATTTGCAAAGGCTGTATCATACTGTATACAAGGTAATTTTCATGGTGTTCCATATTTCGCGGCATTTCGCGGTCACTTAGAAACCACGAATATTAAAATCGCGAATAATTTACAAAGTGTCTTCTGTAGACACAGTATTCATATATTTTGTTTCTGACTGCTTCGGTAGTTGTGGTATATTTCACTTGAGTCAGTTCTTTCATTAACCTGCGGCAGGCGGCTGCCGCAGGTTAATAAAAGAACTGACTCGAGTGAAAAAGAAATAGTTTTGCTTTTCCCACATGTTGCTAACCGCAAAAATTAAAAATCGGGAACATTTTTGTTTATGTTTTCGACCCTTAACCGCGAAAATTACCGGGTATACGGTATTGAGAATTCAAAGAACAGAGGGTAAACAGTGTAGATCCAGGTGATGCAGCTCATAATAGCTGCTTCACCTGAACTTACACTCTTTGCAAATTCAACTATTTTTAATTTTGGCACTTTCAACATTATCAAGCCCACGTTAAATACACGTAACAGCAGACAGCATTGTCAAATATCTTTTTTTTTTTTTTACTCTGCACATAAAGTTTGAATTTCAAATTTGAAATATGATTCAAATCATGTTGCAAGTAGAAATATGCCTATTCTATGATTCAGTAATTCATGAGGTCATTTTTTTATCCATTTAAACTACTCCTTTCTCCTTTGCAGTGTTCTACAATATCAAACCTAGATTATCCCCCCCCCCCCCCCCCCCCCCGACGCACTTTCACAAGGGATTACATTGCAAATGACTTCATTAACCCTTTTTTGACCAGTGGACTTGTCCATTCTTATCATTCAGATAATCCCATTACTTTTTTTAGGGGTTTCTGGTGAATATTTTCACTTTTATTGTACTTTGCATAGAAATTCCTGTAAGCAAACAATGTAGACCCTGATCAGACGCCGCGTTTTGCGGCGTCTGAACTGGGTCTGCACTGTTTGCATAATGTCCCCAAAACGGGTATCCGGTCTAAAAAGGGTTAATCTATATTTTGTAATTTACTGAGAGAATGAGAATTTCTAGCAATCTGGACGAATCCAGCTAGACAGAAAATTCTCAAAGTCTATAAATTCTATTTACCACCAAGTGCACATCCAGCTATCCTACACCCTTCTGTGATCCCCGCTACCACATCACGCGCCACTGTCACATTCAGCTTCCCCGTGGCAAAATAGTCCAGGAAGAAAAGTGGCTCGGCACCATGGGCAAGGATATCATTTACGCACATGGCTACCAGATCAACACCAACCTGAGTATTGTTACCCATTGAATGTGCAATCTGAAAAACAAATACATCAATCACCTAGTAATAATGCCAAGTGGACTATTCTATCGCACATTTGAATATTTCTAATGTAAGGGGTATCTGGTTTGATTTTAGGTCTATGGGTAGGAATAAATACCTCTCAGAAAATTTTATGAGAATGACAGTTTCTGACTCAAAATTTGTTATATTACATCATAAAACAGATGAATATTTGTACATTAAAAGAAGATACATAGTATTTGTCAGAAATCTTTTACTAAATTCAATCCAATATAAGACAAGACTTTTTCCTTTCCAAAACAACCCCAAAAATCTAGATCCATCTTATATGATGGATCTAGGTTTTTGGGATTGTTTCGGAAGGAAAACAAACTTACAGCAGAATTACACAGGACTGGTTAAGAAATTTGGGGTCATTCTAGACAGGGACAACCCTGTCCTATAAATGAATAAATACAGTCAACTCTCGATTTTTCGAAGTCAAATTTTATTCCAAACTACTGATATCTCGAAGTAAATTTTCTGGTTTTTACTTTGTGATAAATTTTTACTTTGTGATATCAGTAGTTTGAGATAAGAAGAGTTGAAAAGTAAAAAAAAAACTGGAATTAAGTCCTCAACTATATTCTTTGATATAAGAGGGTACTTTGAGATATCAGTGTTCAAGATATCGAGAGTTGATTGTAGAATACCTTCAGTTTTGTTCCAACACCATCCGTTCCTGAGACAAGAATAGGGTCCCTAAATCCTGCAGCTTTGAGATCAAACAGAGCCCCAAATGATCCCAGGGCAGCCATACAGCCTGATCTATTAGATGAAGCAGCTAGAGGCTTAATAGCTTGGACTAAATTGTTCCCAGCAGCGATATCAACTCCAGCATCTTTATAGCTTAGTGGTGGGGTATGCAGAGATCTGGAAAAAAATCATAATTATTGAAAACATTTAATATACCTCAAGCTTTACATTGCATGTGAGTCTGGACAAATCATTCAACAATGTAAAGCCATCATTTGCTGAGTCCTTGCTGTGCAGGCGTGCTAACTACTTGGCCATGCAGATGCTTCAATCAAAAGCAATACTTATGCTGTGCATTCGGCTAGCCAAAGGTAAGGTGACTATCAACATTTAGGGTTGCTAGAATCAGACTCCAATCTATAAAGTAATGTTAAATACAAGATGAAAACTGGTATATTTCTAATAAATAAACCTACCTGTTGACCACTCTCCAACCAATATCAGTTCTGTTCTGAGCCCCTTCAAACTTCACTAAGGTTGCTCCCTTCTGGGCTAATGATGCAGCCATCTCAAAGTTTGACTCTGTTGCCAAGACAGCTAGGACACGCCCACCACTGGTTACCAGCTTGTCATCCTTGAAAGTAGTCCCAGCATGGAAGACAGTTAATCCTAGTTTTTCCACTTCTTCTAGGCCTGAAACACAAAACAAAGACCAGGGTTGCCACTTATCCTGCACTTCAAAATTCCCTGATTTTCCCCTGACTTTTCCCTGATTTTACCCTGACATTTTAGTTTTCCACATCCCTTTTCAGCTCCAAGAGTAAATTTTACTCTTTACTTCGACAGTGCTAACTGTATCACTTGGAAACTGGGGCTAACTCTTAAAGGAAAGAATTTGCTCCCCTCAGGGAGCAAATTCTTTCCAGTAAGAGTAGCCCCGAATGAGGAGGGCAATGTGCCTGGACTAGTAAGTAGATCCTTTCCCCTTGAACAGGATAAGTATATTTTCAGAAGACTGCCACAGCTATTAATTTTCACAATTTGTGACTTTTCCCTGACTTTTCAAGTCTTTTCCAAATTTCCCTGACCAACCAAAAATTTCCAAGACTTTTCCCTGACGGGGAAAATAAATCATTTTCCAGACATATTCCGAATCATTTTCCCGGACCGTGGCAACCCTGTCTAAGACCTTTTTCTGCTGAACTGATTGATCTTACACTGTTCACTAGATGTGCCACCACAGCGACCTTAAAGTTAGGATTCTACAGCTGGCTAGCAACTAGCATTGCCAGGCTATGAAGAGTTCCTGAAAATCACTGACTGGGGAAAAGGGATGTTACTACCAAGGAATGCTGATTAGTTGAATCACTGATGATAACAACATCCTTTGTCCTTCTATTTGTAGGAGCCCTGGTAGCTCAGTAGGTTAAGTGTAGACTAGCTAAGTTAGCGCACTGGCTTTGATTCCTGATGGCGGCGGAAATCTTTACAACCATAAGCAGGGCTTAATTGCACAGAGGCTCACTCTGTCCTGATATGATTGAAATACTGTTGGCATGGATGTAAAATTGCAAGTCTGACCTATCCATCCATTCCATTTTTAGATCCTTTGATCAAATAATACATTTCCATTTGTATAAATCAAATACAGAAGACTCAATTAAACCATTTATAGGGAAATTAACATACAAAGGTCTATTGTAACTTTAGTTCTTTTATACCTGTTATTTCTATGCCCTTCTTGTAAGCCTCTGGGTATCCCTTACTGACTACGACAACCCCTAATGTTTTCTTCTGGAGATCAAACTCGGGCATGTTGTCCTTCAAAGTTCCCTTTACACAGGCATCACACACAGTAAATAGATCCGACTTTAACAAAGGCAGAATAGACTGAAAAAATAATTGAAACTTTGGAAAGATAAAATCTCTATGTGAAAAATAGAAAACAACAACACAGGGATTACTTTTATGCTGTCCCTCTTAGAATCATCTGAAATCTCCTCTTAAGTAATGTCAAAACCTGGGTAACTTCCTAAAAAATCTCGAGGGAAAGCTCACAGTGCTCTGACATTCAAATTTGTTTCTTAATATTGGTTGTTTGTACCACTGCACTCCTAAGGCCTCTCCTATGAGAGGCACCGTGGTTGAGTGGTTGAAGAGGCTCTGTTTTGGTGCAGAAAGTTGCCTCAAGGTTGTGAGATTGTGCCCTGGTTTCGCCATGTGACGACTGGAAAACTGTGTCAACCCAGCAGTAAATGGGTACCTGCTTCGAATCAGGGAAGAATAAGGCAGGGAAAGGAGAGGGATGGGCTCCGCCTTTCATTTGCTGTGCCAAAGACACAGTGGGCCTCTAACTCCCACTGCCCCTATGGCTATTAGGCTACGAGAAACCTTTACCTTTACCTCACTCCTAAGGTATTCTCTGCCACTTGTACAAAGGAAATTAACTTTTGTGGCTTCCTTTCTGTTTTGAAAGCTGACAAGGTCCTTCCAAAATGGGGTCTACTCTTAAAGGCAAGAATTTGCTCCCTTAGGAGCAAATTCTTGCCTTTAAGAGTTGACCCCTTTTTGAAAGGGGCTTCATCAGCCAGTAAGCAAACAGGATGTCACAAAGTTGTCCCTTTGTAAAAATGGTAGAAAACATGCCAGTGCACCCATTCACCTTTAACAATGGTTCTAAAATTCAAAGGAGCAATGTCTATAAGGCTGTTTTCATGGCCACGACTGATTTTCTTTAAACTTTGCAAACTCAAACTATTATGTGTTGACTGTAATGTCATGCAATATTAGATCAATTGGCAAAGGTTTCTTTGTTGTGTACACAATGAAAGTGGGTGGGGTAATTCTGACCGAGGAGGGTTCTGTTAAGAAAATGCTAATATTTTTATTGCTTCTTAGTACTGGAAGCTTACCATTTCATGACTCCTTATGCAATGCCAGATATAATAAGTGATTACAATACTTTTGTGAAATTTCTACATGCAATATGCCAATTTTCTTAACAGAACCCTCTTCGGGTCAGAATTACCCCACCCACTTTCATCGTGTACACAACAAAGAAACCTTCACCAATTGATCTAGTATTGCATGACATTACAGTCAACACATAATAGTTTGAGTTTGCAAAATTTAAAATCGGTTGTGGCCATGAAAACGGCCTTATAGACACTGCTCCTTTGAATTTTAGAACCATTTAAATATAATATCAGAGCTTACCTGTGTTTCTGGGTCTCCAAATCTGCAGTTGTACTCAAGAACTTTAGGACCATCAGAGGTGATCATTAAGCCCACATATAATACTCCTGAATAAGAAAATATTTACATTCATGGTGTATTTACTGAAAAGCCCTATAGTAAACCATGTGAACGTAATGTAGATTACATTTCAATAATTACACTGAGCCACGGGATGTCATATGTCTTTAAGTGACCTCAAAATAAACCATACCTCTCTACAATCTGATTGGAAGTTGGCGACATCATGACGTCATTGACGCTGTTCCACTGTTAGCAGAAAAACTGTGTGTACATTTTTACTCCTTAAATTTTAGCACTTATACAAGCTCTCTCATCAAGGTTTTGATTGAAACTTATGTAAATATACTCGAGGACTTTAAAAACGCCTCACCTGAAATAATGTGAAATGCTGCGTTTGTTATATCATCAGCTAAAATAAAACTAATGATAAGTGAAACTGCATGCATAAAGCAAATGCAGGAGATAATCGTCAGTACAATCTTAGAATCTAAAGGTTTAAAAACATGCGACAAAGATAAAAGGGCGTTTTAAAACGTGGGATTTCAGCAAAACGATTATAATGTACCGTCCGAATGCTTATCGGAGTATAGCGAGGTTCCCGTCTCCCGCTATATTTCAACAGTTACTGAATTGAAGTGAGGTAAACAAACGCTCGTGGAATGCAATAATGGCATTATAAACATGGCATCAAACTTTGAAACCGACAACAATAAATTCATTCAAACAGTATTTTACGACCAATGGTGGTCTACTCTAGAACCGCGTGTAGTTAAAATGTGCATTTTAGAGTTCGTTCAGAATGGAATCATTGACGTTGACGTCATTCACTGCGCTGATAAACAGACGTTTGGTTCTGATATCAAAGTATCCGCTGATATTGAGGGATGCTTAGAAAGTAAATCTGTGAGCTGTTTGTATCAGATGCTGTTCATATGAAGTGTAAAACGTCGAATAACGTTATTTTCCAGAAAATCACTTTTCTGAGATTCCAATTTGTGTGTTCCAGTTTTCCGTTTAAGCTTTCTGACAGCACATAAAGCCATGTTGACTTTAATTTTGTGTTTTTGCAGTATGATATCTCTCACGGCAAAGTTGGGATCAAGTTTAAGGGCTGTATCATAAAGAAGTTTCAAATAAAATCAAGGGGAAGCAACGTTGACCTGCAAAGTGCAAAGGTCGTCACGCATGACATAAATTCGTGTAATTTCTTTTATTTGATCAGTTTTACATTTCTAAAAAATTCCTAGTCACCTTTAATATTTTGGAATGTGGAATTACTAGAATACACCACAATTTGGGGTGAGGCGTTTTTAAAGTCCTCGAGTATATAAGCAATGAACTTAATTTTTCTGATGTTTATCAAAGTGTATACTATATTGGGTCACCAGCAAAGTTTTCATGAACCCGGGGTTCATTCACTTTGGAAGCAACCCAATGTAGTTTACACTTCGATAAACCTTGAAAAACATGAAATTCATTCCTGAAAAAGACTCTCCAAGTGGCAATTGTTATGTCATGAGAAGCAAATGTAATAAGCATTACTCCAGAAGGGATTTCAAGCTATGTGCCAAAGGCAAAGAATCAGATCAGCCTGCATATCCATGCAGTCTGATCAGAGTCTTCATTTTTGCTTGAGATACTTGAGGTGTGAGCACTTTGACAGTCCTAATTTACTGAAACAAGTCCAATTTACAGACTTCCCCACTTCTTCAACAGCCCCCTTTTCCTTTTTGATGTTTAACCCTTAAAGCACCAAAAATGCAGACAACATAATTTACATCTGCAAAATTTCAAAAAATGTTTTTTTCAATTTATATCATATTGAGAATTCAAACATTTAGAGGCCAAACTGAGCAGATCAAGATGAGGTGGCTTGTCATGAGCAATTCAAATTTTTCCTCTTACCGATATATTTTCTCCCCTCTTCCTTTAATCCATCTACAGTTTTCTGCACAATCTCCCCCTTAATTTTCTCCAAGTCTTGCAGGCCTAACTACAAAATAGTCATAAATCATACCAAATAAAATGACTGTATGCACAAATGCCATGTCTAATCAGGTAATTTTCTTAAAATTAAATCCACAAGGTCCAATTTGTTTATTTGAGCATGTTCTTTATTCTGTGTTTTTTCAGTTTGAAATCATTGGCAAGTTCTTGAATTTACGAGCCTGTAAGTGTCAAACATCTGTTTCTATTTGGGCTTCTATTTTACAAATACTAGTGAGATATTTGAATTTGCAAGCCACTTTGTGTAAAGGTTAATCCTATGACATCTTCCAAACAAGTATATGAGCCACGACATGTAACCAACAAAGTGGCATGTAGCTGGATGCACATGCCACTTTGCTGGTTTTGTCATGTTGCAGCTCATATTATCAGTAAACATACCTTTGGGTATGGACACAATGCACCCATGCCCCCGGTATTAGGCCCCTCATCCCTATCCAGCAGTCGTTTATGATCCTGAGCGGGCGGTAATAAGGCTACAGTTGAACCATCTGTGAATGCTAAAACCTAGAATGCAAAATAATAAAACAGGGCTGCATCTAAGAAAACAGAGTGCTAAACAACAGTTGTTATAGAATAGCACAGCATAGACTGGTATAAAATATTGCATAAATAAATCTATGGACCTATATCAGCCAGTACATCTTCCAACTCTTCTGATCATGCCTTTGCCTATATATTACAGCAAACATGTAAATCAATCTTGTGTAATTCAGCTTTAAAAGGGGTTTTCTCTTCCAAAACAATCCTATAGATATAGATCCATCTTACAACATCGTTTAGGACTGTTTAGAAAGGGAAATACCGCTCCGCTTTTCATATGCTGTGCCCAAGATACAGTAGGCCTCTAACCCCTACTGCTACTAGCCTATGGGAAACTTTTACCTTTTAGAACTGAATAAATATGGTACTTACTGAAACTTCCTCTCCCTGTAGTAATTCTTCTACTATCACTATTTCTCCTGCCTTCCCAAACTTCCTGTCTCCCAGAATGCTCTTCACAGCCTCACATGCTTCTTCCTGATTGGTTGTCACTATAACACCCTTGCCAGCAGCAAGGCCACTGGCTTTGACAACAAAGGCAGGATACTCTGCACTGGAATTTGAACAAAAGGCAATGCTGCTCATAGAAAATGGACTTTGTAACAACCACCCATGAAGAAACAAATAACTACTTTCTTCATGTTTTGATTAAAATGTTAGGTATTGTGCAGCTTTGTCAATGTCAATACTGAACAACTTTAAATAATACTGCTAGAATATTCTGTTTCTTACATATGTATGAGTATAATGTAGGCATGTTTTCTATACATGTAAAACAAAGCAATATTTCTTATATGCAAATGAGATTAATATTAGCCTTTTTCTATAACTTCCTTCATACAGAACCCATGACTCAAGAAAAGCTGCCTTTCAGCATATGTGATTCAAATGCAGGAGAAACAGTTTAGACCTTCTCACAGTCAGCTGACAGTCCACTTTCCCTGACAACTTCATTAATTCAAAATTAAAACATGGGTGAAAGTTCCAAATTATCAAAATCCTGAAATCAATGGTTTATAATCCTGAAATGAGGAGTTTACCTATACTTTATATAGGGACAGTTGGCCTCAAAAGTCCTGAATTCAGGATTAATCCTGAAAACTTTCACCCATGTTAAAATTCAAAATATTCCATTCAAGAAATGGTTGAGGTATCAAGGTATCAATATTTATGGTGAAAGTGCTATATGGCTACAATATAGCCCCCCCCCCCCACCCCCACTGTGCCCCTCCAAGCCCCACCTTGCATCCCTGAACAACCAAAAAAATTTATCCAATGTATAAGATGGATCTAGATTTTTGGGACCGATTTAGAAGAGCAAACACATCTTATAGCAGAATTACTAGGGGTGGGTATCGCCACTGAAAACCGTATCGCGATATATCACGATACACTGGTCTGTATCGGGATATGTATCACGATATATCGCAAATTCTTTTTCAGTTCGTACTTCCATGTTACTTGCTTTTACTGTGTTGTTTGCTTCTGTCTTTTATTAAATGATTGTAATAAAAAATGAACATCCCATTCTTTACCTGTTTATTTTAACACCAAACAAGCCCAGCTCACATACCTTATTACAATACAACTGTTACAAGTCTGTTAAAATCTCATTTTATTTTACTAACTGACTTACTTACTGACATGACCCTAGTGACCATGCATCTAATGCATGACTTCATTGTTATTCTGCTCTGACCCAGTTTTGCCCCAAGGCGAGAATGAAAAAAGCATGCAGATTTTCAACACCAATGGTCATCAAAGATCAAAAGAATTGACACGTGTCTCCAGTCTAGGTGAATTATTTTATCGGTGACATGAAAAGGAGATACAGTACACGCAACGTGAAGACTTGATCTGACACGCTCTCGCGTGACACTTAAAATCGCGAGGAAGGGATTAAAATCCACGAGATTCTCTCGCAACTCTCACGCATTTCACACTAAACTTCCTCGCGTGTTTGAACATCGCCACGTTCCACGCAAGAAAATTCCCCGCATCTCGCGTGAAATTCATAGAGTGGTGTATGCGAGAAACTTTCTCGCATCACGCGTGGAATTTTGTCCAGGTAGGTACATGTACAGTAAATGCAAGTTTCTATACAAGTACATATACGTTTACAGACAAGGCACATGATTCGCAATGCATTTTTTTTTTCGGCGCTGATAACGGTTCAATTAATACATTGTAAGCGTGCATGAAAAACCTAATTGATCGCATCCTCAACGCAAGTATTCTATTGTTTGACCGTACGGTATTTACATTTACGAATTAAGGATGGGTTGATAAACAATCATGATCAGCGTAAATTTGTTGCAGTTACGCGGCGAGTTAATTAGGCCTATGTTTGAAAGAATATTGTTAATAGGTTAGTTAGTAGCAAACGGAGTTCTTTCAAATTCTAGAATGATGACAAAGACAAAAAATTTCGCTCAGCCGATAATAGCCCAATCCATGTCAAAACAGTCACAAAGATCAAAGCGTTTCGGTCAGCTTTTGAACTCAAAGATATAGCCGCTAGTGGCACGTGCCGAAAGCTTTACTTATTAACCAATATAAACTTTCTGATGTAAGAGCTGTCAAGTTTCCATTAAAAGCGCACGCGACAACAATGACTTGATTAGCAAATGGGCTGTCTCAGCGGTGATTGACATCCACTTATCCACTCTCTGAAGTATGCAAATTTGTAAACCTGTTGGTTTGACGGCTAAAAAAAAATACGTCACAGCTGCATCCTTGTAATCAGTTCATTCATGAAATATGGAAAATAGGATAGTCAAAGTGTTTGGATTTTAAAAATGCATCAAATGAAGGAAAAATAAGAGGTGAGAAGTTTGTTTTTTATTCCGATCTCCGCGTGGCAAAATCACATTATCTACATGTATATGAAAAACGAAACTGATTCTGCTGCGCGGAAAAATTCTCAAAGTATTCGGACAAATAAACATAAAATCTATAGATCTATTCACATTTAGAGGTGACTGAACGCATTCAGGGCCTTCGCTATAATAAAATGTGAAGACGGTAGCATTTGTTGAAATACGTAAACACAGCACGTTTATAGGTCAGTCTCGTGCCTTGACATCAAAGGACGCCGCTCAGAGCACAAAATGGTGAAAGGAATCTTATTCCATACGCTGATAGTAAATATTAGGATCAGCCTGCGCAGTATTAAATACAATGCGACAAACTGGTATGCTTTACGGGTCATAGCGTGAGCGGTTTACGCTGTCTAGCTGTTCCGCACTTTCGGTTATTTCCGGAATGGCGGAAATTGCCGATCGTAATTTTTGCCGCAAAAAATTTTTGAGTCGGCGCCAAAAAAGACCAGTCGGTTGGAAACTGGAATCACACAACTTTTTTTAGGTCCAATGTAAAAACAGGGCTCTCACACCCCTTTTTGGGAATGGGGGCGGGGCCTTTAGAATTGGGAACAAGAGGACCAATGGTCCTGTAGCTCACCTGACACTTGGTCCTGATATATATTTTAATGTTTATGATGGGCTTGAGTGCCCAAAGCTACATACCAAGTTTCAAGGTCATACACCTTTTGGTTCTGGAGAAGAAGATTTTGAAGGGTTTTTACCATATACGGCATGGCGGCCATCTTGGTCAAGACCCTGAGAACAAACTTTTATTCCCTGATCACACTTAGACTCCATATGAAATTTCGCTTCAATCAGACCAGTGGTTTCAGAGGAGTAGATGTTTTGAAAATCTTGATGACGGACAGACCGACAAAATGACCTTGACCTTTCAGTGACATAATATCTTCATCTGGTCATTTAGTTGACCATATATACCATGTATTGTACCTAAGACTTAAATAGTTTCTGAGAAATCCACTGTATAAGCGTTTTCCCATATAAAAGCCTAACATACCAAAGTTGACCATGTCGTCAATTAATTCAAGGTCAACACATGGTCATCATTTGTATAAACTATGATAGGCCAGCATGCCCGATGCTACATACCAAGTTTCAAGGTCATAGGCCTTTTGGTTCTAGAGAAGAAGATTTTTGAAGGGTTTTTACCATATATGGGCATGGTGGCCATCTTGGTCATGTGACCCAGACCCCGCGTATAAACTTTCGTTCCCCAATCCCACTGAGACTCCATATGAAATTTGGCTTCAATCAGACCAGTGGTTTCAGAGGGGAAGATGTTTGAAAATCTTGACGACGGATGGTCCGACGGAATGACCTTGACCTTTAGTGACATAATATCTTCATCTGGTCATTTAGTTGACCATGTATACCAAGTATTGTACCTAATACTTAAATAGTTTCTGAGAAATCCACTGTTTAAGCGTTTTCCCATATAAAAGCCTAACGTACCAAAGTTGACCATCCCGTAAATTAGGTCAAGGTCATCACAAGGTCACGATTTGTACATAATATGATGGGCCCCCATGCCCAATGCTACATACCAAGTTTCAAGGTCATAGGCCTTTTGCTTCTGGAGAAGAAGATTTTTGAAGGGTTTTTACCATATATGGGCGTGGCGGCCATCTTGGTCATGTGACCTGGACGAAATATATAAACTTTTGTTCCCACATCCCACTGGGACTCCATATGAAATTTGGCTTCAATCGGCCTAGTGGTTTCAGAGGAGAACATGTTTGAAAATCTTGACGACGGATAGTCCGACGGAATGACCTTGACCTTTAGTGACATAATATCTTCATCTGGTCATTTAGTCGACCATATATACCAAGTATTGTACCTTAGACTTAAATAGTTTCTGAGAAATCCACTGTTTAAGCGTTTTCCAATATAAAAGCCTAACGTTCCAAAGTTGACCATGCAGTAAATTAGGTCAAGGTCAAAGCAAGGTCATGATTTGTATAAACTTTGATAAGCCCGCATGCCCGATGCTACACACCAAGTTTCAAGGTCATAGGCCTTTTGGTTCTGGAGAAGAAGATTTTTGAAGGGTTTTTACCAAATATGGGCATGGCGGCCATCTTGGTCATGTGACCTGGACCAAATATATAAACTTTCATTCCCCCATCCCACTGAAACTCCATATGAAATTTGGCTTCAATCGGCCCAGTGGTTTCAGAGGAGAAGATGTTTGAAAATCTTGACGACGGATGGTCCGACGGAATGACCTTGACCTTTAGTGACATAATATCTTCATCTGGTCATTTAGTCAACCATGTATACCAAGTATTGTACCTTAGACTTAAATAGTTTCTGAGAAATCCACCGTTTAAGCGTTTTCCCATATAAAAGCCTAACGTACCAAAGTTGACCATGTCATAAATTAGGTCAAGGTCATCACAAGGTCACGATTTATATAAATTATGATAGGCCCGCATGCCCGATGCTACATACCAAGTTTCAAGGTCATAGGCCTTTTGCTTCTGGAGAAGAAGATTTTTGAAGGGTTTTTACCATATATGGGCGTGGCGGCCATCTTGGTCATGTGACCTGGACCAAATATATAAACTTTCGTTCCCCCATCCTGTTAAGGCTCCATATGAAATTTGGCTTCAATCCACCCAGTGGTTTCTGAGAAGAAGATGTTTAAAATTGTGGACGCCGACGACGATGCCGACGACGACGACGACGGACGACGGACCAAGTCTATACTATAAGCTCACCACAGGTGAGCTAAAAATAGCGTTGTGTTGTCTAAAATTGGGAAAATTTTCATTGTTTTATGCGTGAAGTTTTCATTGTCAGACCAACACAACTTACATATGGTATTGTTATATTTTCAGAGGAATCCAGTCAGTATAAGTAGACATAGATCTAGCAGATAGTGAATCATAATAATAAACTTTATCAAATAATTGGGATATTAGATATAGTGGAGCAAACTTGATGAGCTATCTTTCAAGGGGGTGGTCTGCGGAGTGTAACATTTGTTTTTATATATCAAAATGACAGTCTAGGTCTCTAGTTTTCAAATTCAGCGTTTGCCACCTTGGCAAACCTTGCATAACACTGTAGTGGCCAGTTATTTACGTTACCCCTTTAAATTTTGAATATCAAAAATATTTATTGAAGTCAATAATAAATGTGTTTAAACTATATAACAGTAACAAATCTAAATATTTTCTGTGAGAACAGTTAATATGCTATAAATCAGGCTGCTCAGAAAACAGTTCAGAACTTTGGCGTTGTTACTTTCGTTACAATATATCACGTACCCCTTGGAAATTTAAAATTGGAACTTAAGTTGTTGCATTTTACAAAGACTCTAATACAAAAAGGCCCAAAATGATCATTTTTACTTACTGTTCGATTGGCCCTTTTCAGTGCGTTTCTAGCAAAACAAATATGAGACCTCTAGCTTTTATACTTTGTCAACCACGTCCTGTTGAACAGTTACACCTATTCCCTGTTTTTGGCTGAAAAGTCATTTTTCGTATAATTGTTCGTACAAAAAATGGCTAATAACCAATTTAAACTTGACAAATTGGGGCCTTTTGCAAATAAATCATGTTAACCATAATATAACACAATTGCTTAAAAATTATTTTTGACCTTATAACACAGTTTAGCCAGAGTAACGTACTTAACAGATTAAAATGTTTGCGTAAAGCGTCTGTCATTCACATCAGGAAAACACTCTTTTCAAATTCTGACTTTGAAACAACGCAGTTGTGATAAATATGTTTATTGGTTATCGTAAAATGAAATTTATGCATAGTAGTCGCCTAAAAAGACGGAAAACAGTGTAATTTACATGACATGCAATGCTCAGATTGCCCTGGTGTTCAAACGAAGCCTTCATGAGTTAATCTGTACATGAATTTTTGTTCATTAATATCCAAATAACTTTAAAAGCTTAAACAAAACCATAAAATATCAAATAACTTCTAGTAACTTACAGCTTTGTATTCAGAAAGATAACGTTTGTAACATTTGAAAAAAACTCCCCGAGATTAAATATTGCTACTGCCAAATATGCGTAACCTTTATTATTTTGAGTAAAAATATTTTTAGAACGACCGGTTTAAATCCACCCATGTAACTCATTATTGACAGCCCCAAGGTGGAGCATCAGTTCTGGTGTATCTATGTAATAGTTTGTGTTGTCCACTTATCTGTCGTCTTCGAAAACTCGATTTGTTTCATATGTATATTTGCCATCATTCTGGTGTATAACTGGCATATATGGAAAAGTAAAGAAAATAGATGAAAATTTTGTATGCCTAATTTTGTTTGTTTAAGGCTTGCTTTGTACCCATTAACTTGTAAGGGGCTGCATGTTTATCTGGCTAGCTGCTAGTATCGTCTTACTACTTGTCTTATATATTTATGCAGCTATTTCCAAGTTGGTGTCGTGGTAGGGTTGTTGCAAAGACAACATTAATTCCTGCTCATTGACCCTTTACTCTAATTTACCTTTTCTATAGAAACAATGTATAAACCCAAAGTTGCCTTGTAGCATATATTTTCACCAAAGTAACGTACATAACAGGTTAAAAAGTGTATGTAGTTTTTTTCCTACTGCAGCTACAGTAAAGTACCGTTGGGCTACTGTGGAAAGCTTCCCCGTACTTCGTCATATTGAAAATTATGTTTGGAATCATCTGGGCTCAATTTGAGCCAGTTAAGCTGAAGCAGGTGCTAGATCCACCGTATTGCATTTTATCCAACAGAAAATATCATTAAAAAAAATATCATTAAAAATCATAAATCTAATCTGGCAAATCGTTTACATTTGAATGTTGTATACGTTACCTTTTAAAATACCAAACCAAGCAGTCAAAGTAAGTGAATTATTATTGACTCAGTTAAAAAGGCATTTTGATAATGATTTTAAAGTAATAACAATATGTCATAATCATCTCGTACGTACCTCTAGGGAATATCATCCGATTTTGAAAGAAATCAGTTAAACTGAGTCTTCTATGTTCTTTCTCGTGTGTGTTCCTCGCTTCAACATGATCTTCTGGCAAGTCTTTGTAATAATACTGTATTAATGTGAAAGGACACACCTCAGTGTTTTACTGCAATTTGTTAGAAAGAAACAATATTATTTCCATAGATGTTTGCTATTCACTTCTGAGAAAGCTATAACTTATCCAAACATGGTCTGCTCTTAAAGGAAACATTTTTTACAGCAGCAAATTCTTTTTATAAGTTTTTTTTCCATTAAGAAAGGAGGCCAAAGTAAAATTGGCAGAATAACTTACGTGAAATTGTATCCCATCACCTTAAATTCTAAGACTGATAAAAACTGATAAAAAGTTAAATTCTGAAGGATGAGTCTCTGGAAGCAAGGGATGAATCACAAAAAATAACAGCAACCTCTGTTTAACTAAGGAATGTAATGTTGCGACACTGCCAATGCCACCTAGCACCAGCTATGTCCTTTTTCAAACTAACTCAGAAAGAGCCGAGATGATTCCAAATGAAGTACAAGGAAGCAAGTTACCTTAGTCACATGCCACTTGACACTAGCAGCAGTGGGGTAAAATAACTTTTTCTTTTCAAACTGTTATATTTGTTACTTCGTTTTAAATATATTCTATACGGCTAAAAGTAATTAAACTATGGTTTCATATATTGCTTTTATAGGAAAGGGTCATTACAGGTAAAGAAGTGTAAAAGGGCAATGATCAGAAACTGATTCAACTAGTGCCACAACCCTCCCACAACATCAAACTAAAATAGCAACATAAAGCATACAACAAGTACTCAAACGATACTAGTGGGTAGCAGAATATACGTACGCCCATTCCATGCAGATGTCAACAAGTTAGCTTTCATCAAGCATACCCAGGCACACAAAATGTATATTTTCACCTTCTTTCTTTCTGTTTTTTATTTATATACATCAGAATGATGGCGAATAAACAGACAAAACAAATCAATTTTTCGAACACTACAGATAAGTGGCCAACACAAACTATAACATCATTACTCAACAACGGATGCATCGCCGTGGAGATTTCACTGATAAATTACATAGGGTGGGTTTTAACCAGTCTAAAGTGCCGTTTTAAAAATATTTTTAACAAAAGTAATGAGTTATAGGCATATTTTTCAGTAACAACACATAATCTCGGTGATTGTTTTCAAATAATGGTTACAAACGTTACCTTTCTGAGTACAAAATAAAAAGTTCAGATTAGTAAATTCTTATGATGTGATATTTTTAATGTCATTTGGATATTAATGGAAAAAAATAAAAGTGTTCTGTTGATAGATTAATTCACGAAGGTTTTCTTTTCTAGTTTTAGGACAATCTCATCTTTGCATGTCATGTAAATAACACTGTTTGCTGTCCGATTAGTTTATTAAACAATGCAAAGATTTCATTTTACAATAGATAATATTCATACATATCACAACTGCGTTGTTTAAAACTCAGAATTTGAAAAGAGTTTTTTTTTTCTGGCGGGAATGATAGACCCTTTTTGCAAATATTTTAATCTGTTAAGTACGTTACTCTGGCTAAAATGTGTTGTAAGGTCAAAAATAATTTTAGGCTGTTGTGTTATACAATGGTTAACATGATCTTTTTGCAAAAGGCCCCAACTTCTCAAGTTTGAATTGGTTATTAGCCATTTTTTGTATGAACAATTATGCGAAAAATGACTATTCAGCCAAAAACAGGGAATAGGTGTAACTGTTCAACAGAACGTGGTTGACAAAGTATAACAGCTAGAGGTCTCATATTTGTTTTGCTAGAAACGCACTGAAAAGGGTCAATCGAATAGTAAGTAAAAATGATCATTTTGGGCCTTTTTGTATTAGAGTCATTGTAAAATGCAACAACTTAAGTTCCAATTTTAAATTTCCAAGGGGTACATGATATATTGTAACGAAAGTAACAACACCAAAGTTCTGAACTGATTTCTGAGCAGCCTAATTTATAGCATATTAACTGTTCTTACAAAAAATATTTAGATTTGATACATTTATATAGTTTAAACACATTTCTTATCGACTTCAATAAATATTTTTGATATTCAAAATTTAAAGGGGTAACGTAAATAACTGGCCACTACAGAGTTATGCAAGGTTTGCCAAGGTGGCAAACGCTGAATTTGAAAACTAGAGACCCAGACGGTCATTTTGATATATAAAAACAAATGTTACACTCCGTAGACCACTATCTTCCTTTTCTAGGCCACTTATTCAATCAAATTTGCTCCACTAATAATAACAAAACTATTTTTGTGTTTTGAGTTTTTCTTTCTTTCCTTTGAGTTTTGATTTTTTCTTTCTTTCCTTTGAACTGGCAACTTCCCTATCTTGCCCCTCTCAAACTGGAGACAAGACTGGGACCTAGCAAAAATATGTTTCAATATAACAACAGTATAACACTCTAGGTTTGAAGCATCTGTGAACTTAAGCATAATGTGAACTTCAGAAGTTGAGAGAAAGTGGACTGTCACAATGCAGAACATGACAAAACTTTCAGTCCTGCAAGTACAAAACACCCATGGTATGTCACTATCACTATACTAACTGTTGGATGTCCCGGTGATCCTGTTTATGATTTTGGATATGGCCGAAAATCGGTACATAGAATAACCGAAAAGCACAGAAATACCGGAAAGCACTTGAATAACCGAAAAGCAATTTAAAAAATCAGTTTTTATAGGAATTATCATTGTAATATTATTTTCATGGGTTAAAGATGCATTTAAAAGAGTAATTTTACAAACTACAGTTTTCTTGGTTTCACAATTGACAATGTGAATCCACAAAACAGTGCACTAACAAATAACCGAAAAGCACTTGAAACTTGTCTTGTTTAGCATTAAATTTTGTGTCTAAGATTGATAATGTGTTCAGTACATATATATGAAATAAACTGTTTCTGACTATTCCCAATCATGCTAGATCTATTTCATTTACTAATTTGGATTGTTTTGCTTTTACATTATAAGGCAGATGACAGTTCCCAGGCCTTGTTATAACCGAAAAGCACTGGGAGATATGCTGAACTTTATTATTGCCCTTTTCTGTTACAATGCTATTATAGTATGACATCCGAACTGAAAAAAAAAATCACAAATAGTACTGCAAATGATTTTCAACCACGAAAAGACTTACTTAAATAATTTTTCTCATGTAAAACTAATTTATGAAATTGCTTTTCGGTTATTGAGGTGCTTTTCGGTATTTCTGTGCTTTTCGGTTATTCTATGAACCCGCCGAAAATGTCTGTAAAAATCAATTCAGGTACGAAACTCAAATACAGCAGAATCATCCACAATAGGTGAAAACTCCGATCAAATTTTAGCATTGGAAGGCTTTAAATTAAAGAATAAGTCAAAATATTGTTCACCACCACAATATTGGCCCTTGAAGCAAGGAAAATATTAAAATATTGAAGCAAAAATCGCTAGGCTATTCGCCCTCTAATGAAAGGGAAATAACTCTAAGAGTATGATAAAACCTGGTACCACTTTCCAGTAACAAAACATGACGATCGTGATTGAAAATGTAATCGCTTCCCGATTTTTAAAGTTATAAATTATGGTTACATTATTGGTTTTAGGTGGTTTTTAATACATTTTGCATTGATGCAACTGCAGTATTCTTGGACCAATCAGGCTTAGTCAGATTGGGAATTTTTCGTCTGGAATTGGGAAAAAAACATACTTTTTGGCATTGGGAATGGGGCCGAATTTCGGCCCCAAATTTCGGTGATTGAGAGCCCTGAAAAATATAAATGAATTACCTGTACAACATATAATGACCTGTGAATTTGACAAGAATCGTTAATCCTTTCCACTCAAAAAAACACGCGTCACGCGTGATTAAGTTTGGCGCCGATGACTCACCTGAGCATACATGGAGTTAATCCTTTCTCTCGAAAGTTGCGTGTCTCGCGTGAAAAGAAATTGTTTTCTCGCGAGTTTAACGTCACGCATCTCGCGAGTGTCTCGCATCTCCCACGCATTTCACACGCAAAAACCCCACTAAACTTTTGTGGAAAAGATTAAAATTTCTCGCGAGAGCGTGTCAGATCAAGTCTTCACGTTGCGTGTACTGTACATTAAATAATCGGACAGTAATTGCTGAGTAAATGTTGTAGACCCAGATCAGACAGTTCCTTGGAGCAGTGTGATCAGGATCTGCAGTGTATGTCAACAAAATAATTAAACTTCCCATAAGTGAAAGGCTGAGGATATCGGCACGACCGTCGTGCCGATAAGAATCCTTATCGGCAAGACGGTCGTGCGGATAAGAATCTTTATCGGCAAGACGGTCGTGCGGATAAGGATTCTTATCCGCACGACGGCGATCAGATATTCCATTACAGTTGCTATGGTCTTTCTAACAATGGTTTCATACAACACTGTGTCAGCAATTCATATTGAGGATGTTAAATAACTTTAAAAAATGGTATAAAAGCATCTTTTGACCATCTTTTAGTTCAGATGTTCAGAGTATACATCTTTTAGTTGTTAAATCGTCTGAAAACCGGCACCCAACTTTACCGTTTACGGGGGCAATCTTATTTTGGGCACATTCCAGTTTGATGTGCACAGGTTATATCTTTTTTTACAAATGTATGTAAAACGTATTCAGTCAGAGTGACAATATGAGTTAGCACTGAAAAATTGGTTTAATTACCATTATTTAATCTAAAGAAATTTTATTTTGCTTATGTACAAATCCTGAGAATTAAAAAAAATAAATGAATAAACAACAACAACTAATAAGTGCAAGCCAACAAATGTTATATCTGACAATATTCATCAGACAAGTAGAACAACTGACCTTGACTTATTAAAAGAAAGTTATGCTTGATTTGTCAGACTAACTGTCTTTAACTTGTCGGTCAAGGTCAAAGATTTATTTCAGTTGTCGGGCAAGGGCAAAGATTTTTTTATTCATTTTCATATCAGTTAAATCTGCTACAACAAATTTGATTTTGTTCGATAATACATTTACTTTATGTAATGCTATTTATTAATAGGTTTCGACATTTTCCTAAAAGGGTTTATTAGTCTAGATGTCTTTCAGTAATTTGTCAGTCAATATCAAAGATTAATTTCTATTGCTAATTCAAATCAATGGTTTGTTTCAACACATTTAATATTGGTAACACATATTATAAACTGATAAATTTAAAATGTTTGGAATGAGACGGAATTAGACCGTAAACTAAATATTAACAAAAACGTTGCTGAAAAAAAAATCTGACACAAGTAGATCACAATCAAATATTTTTTTCCTGATTCAACTTGTACGTCAGGGTCAAAGAATTGTTTGAAATAACTTTATGTCAGTTATCAAATTAACTATTAATTGGCAAACGTTTTATGCGACAAATAATTCTTTATCAAAAAAAAAAAAAAAATAGGCCACGGGGAGTCTTGAACCTGGTTCGCATGTTTACAAGGCCGCACACATTGCCACTACACTACTGCCGCTGATGGTTTACCAGCGATAATCTGAATTACTAAATGTCAAATGTTCAATATACAGCTGTTATCATACCCACATCGGACTGTGTTTTAACTGTAATAAAAATATTTCACATGTTAACCTGATCATCTGACCCGATAAAAAGTATTCAGCAACTGATGTTGAAATGTATAATTCGCATTTACGCAATTATTAGCCGACTGTTTGTCCGACAGTCAAAAGGCTTATGGAAAAATATAAGAAAAATTATTGCAATTAACATTGTGTGTTGTGACTCAGACACTAAAGAACAATTATTTACAAACAGAAATGAAATAATATTATTATACGGTAATAATACTAATAATTCTCAGAACGATTGCAACTTTGTCTATAGGATATCTGACCGCCGTCGTGCGGATAAGGATTCTTATCGGCACGACCGTCTTGCGGATAAGAATTCTTATCGGCAAGACCGTCGTGCGGATAAGGATTCTTATCCGCAAGACGGTCGTGCCGATAGTCACTCCCTAAGTGAAAATGTACTAAGATACACACACACAAAAAAAATGTTCCAAGAGATGTTGGAATATTTAAGTTATGAATGGGAATATGTGTCAAAATGATATTCCGTTGGAGTGATAGGATCAATTGGATACTGACAAAAGGATTAAACTGGACATTATTACCTACAATCAGGTAACTTTTGTTTACGTCTGTTTTTGTGGGTGAAGATTACGGAGATAAAAGACAAAAGAGGAAGCGAGTCTCTGGGAAAAGTAAACAATCAAAACCTGTTTTTAAAGACTATCGGCTTTAACTGACTCCACTACCTAGATCCGTTTTATGAAAAAGGAATATTTTGGGGAAAAATACTAACAAAATGAAAAGGAAACTGTTAATTAAAAGCAAATAAAACGTTTTCACGAGAATGTCCGGAAACTTCCGAAATTTACCGAGCGTACCGGTATGGCCAAAACGTATCGTGATTCGTATCGTGGGAATTTTGAATCACGATTTACTTGTTTACCGGTAATATCGCGCACCCCTAAGAATTACACTATCTGGGGTCTTTCTAGAGGAGTTGAAACAATCATATAGCCTTGTTATTACTGTAACCAGTTTTCTGGCTGCTGAACTACATCACCAGCCTACCTTTTAATATGATCTACGGCACTCTGAACATCTGTAAAACTTTCAAACTTTGCTGTAGGTATTCCATGGCTGTGCATGAATTTCTTGGCAAAATCTTTACTGGCTTCAATCTCGGCTGCTTTGGCACTAGGCCCAAAACATGGAACTCCTGAAAATATGTATATGTCCAGTCAAACTTGAAATATGCCATCATCCAAGAAAAGTGTGTATGTTTGATGCATCTAAAACGTATTACAATGAGAGCTCTAGATAAGAAAGAGTATTTGGTGATAATTAGGGATAATTTTTGTTAATTCTGCATAAAAACATATGTTGTGACCCCTCATCTGAACCGTCTCGATGAGGGGTCACAACATATGGTTTCAATGAGAAATAAGAAAAATTATCCTTAATTATCATCAAATACTCCCTCTTATCTAGAGCTCTGACAATAAAACTTAGCTTCACATTAAGCAAGAAGATTTTACCTTGAAGTTTATGATATGACCCTCTATTTTCGTACCAGTGGCATAAGTGTAGTGGTTTATGCATTAGTTTACCAATCCAGGGATGGCAGGTTCATCGCCTGGCTCCACCGGTCTTTCAGATGAGATTTTAAACCCAAGGGCCATCTCCATATGACTAATTGTTGGAAAAATGTTAAACCAGAGTTCACTCACTCAATTTATTTCAGTCCAGTTAAAAAGTATGAGCATGTGGGCACCAGCACCATTCCCAAAACAGAAAAAATACAGAAACAGGAAGAATTATTCCCAAATTCTCATCAAAGCCCCATCCTTACCCTCCCACTCAAGTTTACCATTATCATTTAGATGATCAGCAAGTCCAGCTGCCAGAGGATCCTCAGGTCCCACTACTACCAGATCAATCGAGTGGTCCTTACACCAGCCTGTTACAGCACTGAAATCCTTCACATCAACACCTACAAAAAAGTCAACAGAGCTCTAGATAAAATGAGGTTAAGAGAATGATTCTGAGATAATTTTTTTATTTTCTCAACAAAAACATAGGTTGTGACCCCTCATCAGAACCGTCTCATCGAGACGGTTCTGATGAGCGGTCACAACATTATGTTTTCATGGAGACCTATGGAAAAATATCCCTGTTATCCCATTTTATTTGGAGCACTGAAATTTCAATACCAGACAGAGCAATAGATTTAAGTGTCATTTCAACAGACAGCTTTTTAATTTACTGGTGATCCTTCAACTTAGAGAGCTCTTCTGTTGTAACCAGAGATTTAACCTTTAAAGCATCAAACGAAGCAGACAACAAAATTTACATCTCACTCTGCAAAATTTCACATAATGCTATGTCCAAGCTATATGTCACGGACTCTTAAAAAATCTCACACCCGGGCCGAGGATCAAACCCGGGACCTTTCGATCTAAAGTCTCGCACTCTACCACGTCGCTATAAAAGCCGGCTTGTACCGCAAGGCAGTACAAGTGTATTATATACCTAACCTATACCCTGTGACATTCTCCCCCTCCATATCGAATTCGTCCTCGAATTCTCAGGAGCTACAAGAATCACTGGAAATGAGACTTAAGGAGTTCTAATGCACATGTGGGTCATTTACGTTGGGCGCCATTTGTCACGGACTCTTAAAAAATCTCACACCTGGGCCGAGGATCGAACCCGGGACCTTTCGATCTAAAGTCTCGCACTCTACCACGTCGCTATAAAAGCCGGCTTGTACCGCAAGGCAGTACAAGTACCTATACCCTGTGACATATATCATATCTAAAATTTAAAGAATAGAGGGCAAAAAAGTGTATGTCCATTATAGGAGCTGCCTCACCTGGATCTACACTGTTTGCAAATTTAACTACATGTAGTTTCATTTTTGGCACTGTTTGTTAAACAGCATGTGATGTATACTAGTCAAAAGTTCTAACCGACCACTTAGTTTTTATCGTTTTTCCTCAATGCTATTCGCAATCTCACAATTCAGATCACAGTCACAGATAGGCGAATATGTCGGTAAACCATACCACTAAAAGGTGAAGCATTATTCAGTGCACTGTATCCAGGAGTCACAGATGAATACGGGTACCCCCATTTTCAAAATTAACAAGAATTTGCATTGAGTGGTGGGGTTCGTTTTAACATTTTGACCCAAAGCGGCCACTGTCATGCATGAAGAGTGTTCATTTTTGCATAAATCTGTTTATTCAGACATTTGCTTTAGTAATGAAGTGGTTTTGCTCACGTAAATTGGATATTTCAAAAATTGAGTTTTCACAAATTGTAACGAAATGCTTAATTTTGTGAATTTTAAAAATGGGGGTAGTTCTGCTTATCAGCATATTCTGGATGTAATGTTAAGAATTTTGTAACGCTTTTTGATGCCTGAGTTGATTGACATATCTGCCTATTTAGGGATGTAAATAGAACTGTAAGATTGTTTGGGGCTCTGACGAAATTCGATGAAAGGTAAGTGGTCGGTTAGAAGTTTTGGCTAGTATATTATACTTTACTCAAAATACAGTGGTTTAGTTCACTAATACATTGACAGTCAAGCCTGTGCCAATTCATTTACCGTATTAATCCTATTAAATGCCCTGGGGATGCAGCATTTTGGGAAAAGGGGGCATTAGTTAAAGCCTAAAGTATAGTAAATTAGCCACTGCCAAAATACCTCTAATATGCAATATGAAGGTGATGAGTATTCTTTCAGAAGAATCACCTCCCTTCTCAGAAGGGGTCAACTCTTAAAGACAAGAGTTTGCTCCTCTAGAAGCAAATTCTTTCTTTTAAGAGTAGACCCCATTTCAAAGAGCTACCTTATCCAAGAGAAGCAAACAGGAACTCATGCAAGTTAATATAATATAACATTATTTTTTGGAACACAAACTGGAGGCTTTTATTTGGATCAATTCAATATTCCAATTCGGCAAGGTATTAAAGTTTGTGTTTTTCGATTGTGGCTAACCATATTTTGATTGACGTATTACGATATGGTCATTCTCTTTTTTAAGATAAACCCTTAGAAGGCTGCTAATGTCATGTTGTTGTTGTGTTATTGTTTAACGTCCATGGTAAACAGCTATGATCATGTCGGGACAGTCAGTTAACCTAACCACACTATTCCTGGGCAGGCTTAGACCTCCAAAGCAGTTAACCAGAACTAAGTGCACTTACTTTCACCAGTAACTGACAACTGCCCTTCTTGAGTCAGTGGAAAGAGAAATGAAAGTAAATGGCCAGACCAGGTATCGAACCCAGGACCTCTGGCTTATAAGTCAGACGCCCTACCGATTGCCATATGTGGCCCGGTAAATTCTGTATACTTAGTTTTAAATTTTAATGTCAAATCTGTACAATATGATCACTATGAATAATAAATCCTCAACCATAAACACCGAATGTATCACTTCCATCAAATGAGAACTTATAGCTGTTTGTAGTTTCTTTCGCCCAAAGAGTTCCTCACCAGCTTTTTTAAACTATTTTCGAAAGGAAGTATGATCCTATATCAGATTACACAAATCTGGCTTACTTATTTGTAATCATTTTAGAGGGGAAATCCAAATAAATACAGGACATTTAAAATGCTGACGTTTTGTTAATTTTTTTTTTCACCAAACTTAAAATCTACGATGACTTACCAACATTGTCTATTTTCCCATTCTTGTGGGTTCCTGCATTCCCTGGGGACACATAGATCTTTTCTACCAAACTTGACTGTGCTAGTTTCCATGACAACGCATGTTCTCGCCCACCACCGCCAATCACTAGAACATTCTTACTCATCCTGTATGATTTACCATGTATTTAATGTATGTATATTGACCCTAAGCTAAATCATAAATTTGGATAAGGTGAGTATTTACGAATACTTTTCAGACCTATATCTAAGCCTGTGAAAAGGGCTCACATCTGAGCCCCCTAAATTTTGATTTTTATTAGGCTGCTCACAGCTGTTCTCCAGGGAAACCACAACTGAAGAAACACACTTAAAAGAAGTGCAGTATTTTATTTGTTTTCTAGCTGCAGTCAACTTGTTTTATCAGTCATGTAGGTGCGTGTATACTGGTAGTCTTTCCCTCTCATGAAATTGAGAGCTTATGAAAACATTAAAGGGGGCAGATAAACTATGAATTTTTGGTGGCATTTGGGTTTAGATGTAAGTCTGTTTTAAGATAATTTTTGTGAATTTTTCATAAAAACCTATGTTGTGAACCCTCAGTAGAACTGTCTCTCCGAGATGGTTCTACTGAGGAGTTACTACATAGGTCTCCATAAACAAACACACATTAGAACCACTTCGCTGAGATGAGGGGTCACAGCATAGGTTTTTATGCCAAGAAAAATTATCCTCAAACACTCACCTTAGCTGGGTCTCTGAAAATTTTCTGTAATAAAAGAGAATTATATTATTTGAGAAGGACTTATAAGTTTGAGAAAATAACACTTTTCCATGGTATGAATTTCGGGTAGATTGATCATTCTCTCTTATAGTTCAGGAGGAGCATGGAATACAGGCTCCTATCGAATTATATGTGAGATGACACCATAGATCTGTTACCGTAGCAAGTATGGGACTACCGACTGTTGACGTTGTGCTATGTACCTTGGCAGAATGACGACTTTGACATGATATGAACTCTTAGTTGCTATGGTAAAAGATATATGTCATCATTGGTACACTGTATGCTGGAATTATATGTGAGATGACACCATAGATCTGTTACCATAGCAACTATGGGATTACTGACTGCTGACGTTGTGCTATGTACCTTGGCAGAATGACATCTTGATGATGTCACTTTGACATCATCTGAGCCCTTAGTTGCTATGGTAACAGATATATGTTGTCATTGGTACACTGTATGCCATGCTCCTCTCAAATTATGTGTGAGATGACACCATAGATCTGTTACCATAGCAACTATGGGATTACCAACTGTTGACGTTGTGCTATGTACCTTGGCAGAATGACGTCTCGATGATGTCACTTTGATATCATATGAACTCTTAGTTGCTATGGTGACAGATATATGTTGTCATTGGTATCGGAGTATGACTCCGCCAATTTTTCAATGAAATTACATACTGAAATCCTTTCAACAGAAACTTCAGATTTTCTCAAACAAAACGTTATTCTCAAGTCATTTAATTCCATGTCTGATATTCTTCCATCTGTGATTTTGGACTCTTCATATCAGTCCTGCCAGAAAAAATTGTCTCTCACTGTTGTGCTAGCTGATCACCTTGGCAAACTTACCCTCCCTTTAATTCTAATCTATTCTATCCCATAACCTTGCAAGCTCATTGGGGCACCACAGATGACTTAGTAACAATCTCTTTAAACCTGGTCCTGTTTTCAGCTGCCCTTGTTGTGCTTGCAAAGTCAGTCCTTTTCTGCTAATCTCATCTCTTCTTTTGTCTAACTCTTCAACATGCCCTATAGGACAGGGGATTTTCTATTCGTTCATAGGGGCCGAAAACAGGCCCCATTACCAAACAAAATTTCTTTAAAATCATGCTAAGTTCCCAAAATTCCTGAAATTTTCATTCCCAAATGGCCAATTTTTTCCCCAATTTTAGGAAAAGGCCCCATTCCCAAAATACCTGGATAAAGCCCTGTAGGACCTTTGCTAGGCAAGAAGATCTTGAGATGTGGCCAGACTACATTAATTTCCATTTCTTGACCATGTTCAGGAGTTTCTAGCCCCTAGGCATTTTCTTCAAACATCCTCGTATAGGTTAGAGGCTATGAAGAGAAATCTTCGCAATTAAGAACCTGAAGCGAGCGTAGCGAGCGGAAGGTTCTTAATTGCGAAGATTTCTCTTCATAGCCTCTAACCGGCTTAGTGTTTGCCCCAGATAATTAACTGATCCTGGTCTGCCCTGTTTTCCAGCATCTTTCAGATAATCTTTGTTTGAGAGATATTTTGGGTTAAAAAAAAAAAAAAAATAAAGAAATAGTAATGATAAATAAAACAAGAGGCCCAGGGGCCACAAAGCTCACCAGATCTCTAGCTCAAAATTGCTGCCACATTAATATAGGCTCAAGATTACTGTCACATTTGTAATGGTGAATACAAAATATATAACTACAAAGTCTCAGTCTGACAGTCTGTTGTGTTGATAACAAAATATATAACTATCTTACACATTTTGATTGCCCTGGCAACAAAAAAGGATAACTTTCTAAGAATTTTTTGTGATTATATTTCCCCTTTGGTTGCCATGATCAAAATGAGCAGTGTGCAGAAATAGGGCTAATTGAAGACCACTCTAGGAATACTTCTGAAAATGTAGGTTCAGAATACATGTATCTGCAATGACTAAGCAATGAATCCCATTTATTATTCTTTTCCATTATAAGTTGCCATACCAACCATGTCCTTTGAACAGTGACAATGGAAAACATGAAATCTGTAAAGGTTAATATGATCTGTATGTCTATGAAGTCTCTGCCTCATAGAGCAAATGGTTTCCGACATGATAATCTAAGGTATTTTTTTTTCTTCTATTTTTTCATTTTGGTAACCAATAAAAAGAGCAGTGGGCCAAAAAACATATAGCTTATAAAGACTTCTCAAGGAACATTTCTATGAAAGTTTTGTCAAAATATCTGCAATGGCTTGGCAGTAAATGCCATTTTTTGATTTTCCCCATTATAAGTCAATGAAACTAAGTTGCCATAGCAACCAAACTAAGAAACCGATTTTCATAATGAACATAAAATTTCAATCCCCTAGCCCAACGATGCTACAGATAAAATCTGGTCCCAATTGGCCCATTGGCTTCAGAGCAGATAATTTTTTAAGTTTTTTTTTTCTGTTTTTGCATTTTGGTTTCCATGGCAACCAATATAAAGCGCAGTGGGCTAAAAAACATAAACCTGATAAAAGTCTTCTCAAGGAACATTTCTATGAAAGTTTTATCAAAATATATTTGATGGCTTTGCAGTAAATGCCAGTTTACAATTTTCCCGATTGTAAGTCTATAGGAACTCTAAGTTGCCATAGCAACCACACTAAAAAGCAGATTTTCATAAAAAACACAAACTTTCAATCCCAAAGCCCAAAGATGCTACAGATGAAATCTTGGCCCAATCAGCCTAACGGTTTCAGAGAAGATAATTTTTAAATATCTGTTTTTGTTCTTTTTCGCATTTTGGTTTCCATGGCAACCAATAAAAAGAGCAGTGGGCCTAAAAACATATGGCTGATGGAAGACTTCTTAAGGAACATTTCTATAAAAGTTTTGTCAAAATATCTGCAATGGCTTGGCAGTAAATGCCATTTTTCGATTTTCCCCATTATAAGCCTATGGGAACTCTAAGTTGCCATAGCAACCAAACTAATTAGCCGATTTTCATAAAAAACACAAACTTTCAATCCCCCAGCCCAAGGATGCTACAGATAAAATTTGGGCCCAATCGGCCCAGTGGCTTCAGAGGAGATGTTGTTTGAAAGTGTTGACGGACGACAGACGACGACATACGACGACATACGACAGACGACGACGACGACGACGACGACGACGACGGACAACTGCCTATCCTATAAGCTCCCCCGGAGCCTTCGGCTCTGGTGAGCTAAAAATCCCAAAATGACCACTCTCCAATGTACTTTGATTATAGTAATGATGCAATGTCAAAACATGATGCAATATCATGACAGTCCCAAAATAGCTTGGCGAGGAGGGGCTTAATTAGAATACTGCTTTTAAAGCTTTTGCCATGCTTTCATTTAGCTTGGAGAGGAGGAGCATAATTAGAATACTGCTTCTAGAGTGAGTGACATGCTGTCATTTATAATTTGAGTTCATGTTCAGATGACTTTGCTTATTCCCATTCATTCAGTTTTTGGAGCTCGAACATGGCTGGTCACTTTGATTTTCCTTTGTTGAATGAGGATTCTTTTCTTCTCATTACACAAATCATAGTTATTTGATTTGTGTTACGAGAAGAGGGACATATAAGAAGAGTATTTTGTGATAATTTGGGATTACTTTTATTTCTCCATGAAAAACGTATGTTGTGGATATTCATTAGAACTGCCTTTTCGAGGCAATTCTAACTAATATCTACAACATGCTTTAAAACAATGCTGTGGGTACCCAAAGAACTGCCTCATCGAGGCGATTCTAATAAGTATCCACATGTTTTTACAATATGTGTTTATTTTAAAAATGTTATGGATAGCAATAGAACCGCCTCGTCGAGGTGGTTCTAATGAGTAACCATAAAATACTTTTTATGGAGAATACTGCCAAATATTCCCCTTCATTTGTTCCTCTGTAATGAGAAAAAACGCTCATTCGAGAAATCTACATCGACTTTTGACCTGTCATGTTGAAGCTATTTTTAGACGTGACAAGCCACAGAAGACTGTACATTTCTGATCACTTGAATTTTCAAGTCTTCGGTAGATTTATTGGTGAAGACTCTCTTCATGGATAAGTGATGAGTCTACACCAATAAATCTATTGAAAATTTGAAAATTCAGGTGATCTGATTGGTTTATTATCTGGGTCAAACACTAAATTATGTGAGAGCTATTCAGTAACTTTCAGTAGCATCATATCCCAAAGGTCTGCATTCTCTCTCTTACTTTGTTATCAATGTCCACTTTTCACAAGCATGCATAAATGAGCCACGACACAACACCACCAACAAAGTGGCATGTGCACACATCTAACCCTTAGATCAGCCTGGGCATCTGCCCAATCTGATCAGTGTCTTTGCTGTGAACTTATAGGGTAGCTGAGGGTATATTAAGCTACCTTCATGTGGACTGCGAAGACTGATCAGACTGGGTGAATGCCCAGGCTGACGTGAGTCTTCGCTATGTGCACAACCACTTTGTTGGTTTTCTCATATCATAGCTCAAATGATGATGGATATGACAAGGGAGTGCATCAGTTTCACCTTTGACCCAAGACATACATGTACCTTGTTGTCTCTCCAAATTGGCTTCAGTTTTGTTAAGTGGCTGCAGTGGTTTGTGCAATTCTGCAGACAACCTCAGATTTGTAACCATCATCTGAGACACTGCCCCATGGTATTTTGAAGCTTCCTGGGCTTCTAGTCCCTGCTTTATCTCAGGCCAAAGAAAATAATGTCTTGTTTCAGGCTATGTCTCCAAAATTTTTAGGGATCAATAGGTAGGCAAACTTTTTTTTTTACCATTGTATACTTTTTTGGATGGAAAATGTAGAAAAAATCTTTAAAAATACTCTAAAAATTTACTAAAAAATCCCATTTGGTCAAAAAAAGGCTTGAGTAGGCCCCAAAAATATTTTGTTCAAGAATGTCAATATTATCGGCATACTGGGAATGGGTAATAGTTCTGCCACCTTTCCATCATGTTCTTCCAGAGCATCAGACCTACTCCTTTTGAGCAAAATGCTGACGATGGTGGCTGAGAGATAACATCCTTGCCTTACTCAAACTTTACTTCTACATGCGGCACATGCCATACCCTGTCAAAGTTTTTAGTGAAGTCTATGAAGACAAAGTGAAGAGCTAACTAAGTGGGTGCAGCAGCTAGCTCCATGCCTTCGATCAAGTGTAACTAGAAGTGATGGTGGCTAGGTGGCAAAAAGATGCTGTGCAACTTACTGCAGCTATTCTTGGCTTGAGGGGCCCACATCACCTTTCTCACGCCTGACAATCAGTCTCATGCGGAACCGGCGGTTAAGCAAAGGAATCCGTTAGATCGCTTTCCGGTGACGTAGAAGAGGAGCCGAAAAAGGTAAACAATACTTACCGTAATCAACCCATTTACCGCACCGTGCGCTTAACTTTTTCAAAATTGCAACAAAAAGGTGCAGTTAAAAATGTATCTAATAACCGCACACTCAGAACAATAAAATGCAGGGTGACTGGAAAGAGACAACATGGAGTAGGACTGGAAATACTGTGAGTTTATATTTTCTATGGGACAGAAAATGATACTCGAGCCTTGAGTTCGCTGTTGAAACAGTAATGGTAAGTTGTTAGGTTCTGTGAGAGTTTCAAAAGGAAAAAGCAGTGTGCGCTTGTGCAATTTTTTTCTGGAAATGGCCATGGTGTGCGGTTATAGGGTCATGTGCGGTAAATGGGTCGATTACGGTACTCAGTCAGATTTTAGAATGTTTTTTCAGAATGATAGGATAGATATCCAAAATCTAAGAATGCTATTTTGTTCCTTAAACATTGCTCCTTCAACACACCAAATAATTCTATAATTGGTTCCGCAGTTTTCTTGATATTTGTTCCCTCCTCCGAAATGTCTGTTCAACACGTTCAAGGTCAGACAAAACAGGAGATAAAATAACAACATTTTCTGTTCGATCTCAAAAACGAGCAAAAAGCATCCGAATTCATCATTGCATATCAATGTAATAATTAATATCTGTCATCAACAACAATGTTTCAGTGACCAGGTATCAAGCACTGTTCTGAAATCATTGTTGAAAGGGGCGAAATGTTTTGGGCCAGCATTTAATCATTAAAAATAGAAGGAAATATGTCAACATCAATCTGCTTATTTTAGTCTGTTTTATGACATAAATTTTATGCTGGATTTTTTTAACATTTGTTAGATGTCAGCTGAGACTTGTAGGGTCTATGCAGTTGGAGATTATGTTTTAACTAGAAAATTGTGTCTGTAAGACACTAATGATGCCCCCGTGCAGCGCCTGTCACATGATATGTATATATCCATAAAGCACCTACAAAGAATCCACTGAAAACATAACCTGCCATGAAAAAAACTGCCCAAAATGACTAAGTTAAAAAGGCTGTGATTCTGTCAAAATTAATTCTAGACCTATCAATATGCCTCATCATATCTTCAAATATGTCCACCATATGTAGACAAGGTTTGAAAAAGATCCATTGAAAACTGTGGAGCAAGTTGATAACACAAAATCCATACCCTACAATGCAAAATTTCCCTAGAATGACTAAGTTCAAAAGGCCATAAATCTGTCAAAATTAATTCTAGTGCCATCAAAAACACACATGCACATCTTCAATACATTCACAGCATGTATGCAAAGTTTGAAAAAGATCCATTGAAAACTGTGAGATGAGTTGATTACACAAACTCTATACCCTACAATGCAAAAATTTGCCTAAAATGACTAAGTTCAAAAGGCCGTAATTCTGTCAAAATTAATTCTAGGTCCAACAAAAATCCACATGCACATCTTCAATATGTCCACAACATGTATGCAAGGTTTGAAAAAGATCCATTGAAAACTGTGGGAGGAGTTGATTACACAAACTCTATACCCTACAATGCAAAAATTTGCCTAAAATGACTAAGTTCAAAAGGCCGTAATTCTGTCAAAATTAATTTTAGGTCCAACAAAAATCCACATGCACATCTTCAATATGTCCATAACATGTATGCAAGGTTTGAAAAAGATCCGTTGAAAACTGAGGGAGGAGTTGATTACACAAACTCTATACCCTACATGGCAAAAATTTGCCTAAAATGACTAAGTTCAAAAGGCCGTAATTCTGTCAAAATTAATTCTAGGTCCAACAAAAATCCACATGCACATCTTCAATATGTCCCCAACATGTAGGCAAAGTTTGAAACAGATCCATTGAAAACTGTGGGAGGAGTTGATTACACAAACTCTATACCATAAAGCGTGACGAACAGACAGACGGACAGACAGGGGCAAATCTTAATGCCCCCTGACTATCGTCACGGGGGCATAACAAAAAAAAACTAGAAAATTGTGTCTGTAAGACACTAATGATGCCCCCGTGCAGCGCCTGTCACAGGACGTGTACATCCCTAAAGCACCTTTCAAGCACTAATGCTATTTACAAAGAATCCACTGAAAACATTTCACAAACTTTATACCCTGTAGTGCAAAATGCAGCCCAAAATGACTAAGTTTAAAAGGCCATAATTCCTTCAGAATTATTTTTTTCCTATTATAACCAACATGCACATCTTCACTGTGTCCACAACAAGTCTCCAATGTCTGAAAAACAGCAAATGAAAATTGTGGGAGGAGTTGATTACACAAAGTACTTACCCTACAATGCAAACATATGCCTAAAATGACTAAGTTCAAAAGGCCTTAATTCTGTCAAAATTAATTCTAGCTCCAACAAAAACCCACATGCACATCTTCAATATGTCCACAACATGTATGTGAAGTTTGAAAAAGATCCACTGAAAACTGAGGGAGAAGTTGATTACACAAACTCCTCAACCTACAAATGTAAAAATTTGCCTAAAATGACTAAGTTCAAAAGGCCGTAATTCTGTCAAAATCAATTCTAGTTCCAACAAAAACCCACATGCACATCTTCAATATGTCCACAACATGTATGCAAGGTTTGAAAAAGATCCATTGAAAACTGTGGGATGAGTTGATTACACAAACTACATACCCTACAATGCAAAAATTTGCCTAAAATGACTAAGTTCAAAAGGCCGTAATTCTGTCAAAATTAATTCTAGCTCCAACAAAACCCCACATGCACATCTTCAATATGTCCACAACATGTATGTGAAGTTTGAAAAAGATCCACTGAAAACTGTGGGGGGAGTTGATTACACAAACTCTATACCGTAAAGTGTGACGAACGGACGGACAGACAGACTGACGGACGGATGGACGGACGGACAGACAGACGGACAGACAGGAGCAAATCTTAATGCCCCCTGACTATCGTCACGGGGGCATAAAAAAAAAATCAGAACAAAGTTTATCCTTAAAGTACTTGGTGTTTACTGTTTCAATGGTTTTAAAGCATGCTGAATTAAAATGTCTAAGATTACATTTGAATAATAAACACGATTTCACAAAATTTTGATTTTTGCATTGGAATGGGAGGCTCCTGTCAAAAATTTTGTGGTTGCGCATGAGAATATTCGGTTGAGCATTGGAATGTATGGAATATCAAATGAGCTTGGGTGCCTGATTTAGCTGCGAGGCAGCCTGACTTATATATGAACCACGAAAACATCGGTCAACCTGCGACTTCACACAGTTTGGTCTGCTCGTTTAGCACTGAAAAGCTGTTGTATCATTAAACCTACAACTCTAAGGATCTTCTCTCGCAGATAATCTAGTTTTGTCTGACCTCGTAATGTAGCCAGGAAGATATGTTTTTCTTAAGACAACCATTTAAATAAAATCGTTTATGAGACTAGCCACTCTTAAAAGTTTATAAGGGCCTAAAATTTAACTGGCGGATGGATGACTTGCGATTTTACGTTTTTCAGCAGTATTTCAGTCATATCAGATTTTTCTCTCAAGAAAAGTTATTGCAAAAAAATTTGAGAATGTCATGCTATCAGTTGTTTACAATTGTATGTTGAGACCAAGTGATATGAACAGTTTTAAGTGGTGTTTGGTATATTACATTTATTCTCCAAGTTCAGTACCGAAAGAAGGAAATAGTCCTGCACAGATAAATCGGCCCTGTGCGTGCATTTGCAGATTTTTCTGTGAAATCTTATCGATGCAGCAAGACACTTCACTTATATAACCGCATTGAAAATTCACTTTCAAGAAAATGCATGCTTTTGTTACTACGCCCTCAACGAATATTTATCGGTGGTCAATTTGAAAACCACGAGGTCAATAGTATTGAAATTGACATGGGGACAATTATATTCTGCTCAAAAGGGATTGAGCGCTTGAATTTAAAAGCACGTTTAAATACTTCTAAACATATGCCAGATAATTTTGGTCAAGTAAGATGATCTTGGTCTCAGTATATCCATAGTAACCCTTTACCTGCCACATAAGTTATTCAGGGGACCCTAAACATGCGGGAACCCATACCTCAGAAGCCACAAACTCTGATCGATTTGACTGATATATCCACTCAGCTGCAACAAGGTGTGTGCTGCCGTTTTGGAAGTTATCAAGGTCCATCGACGTCCATGCTCGGACCTAGCACAATCAACCGGAAACCGACCAAGATGCTTAAAAAAGAATACAAGTTATCAGCCCCAGGTATATGCTTTAGGAATGGAAAGTGACTGCTTGTCTGAGACCCGGTGTTGTTGCTGAACATTTATCAACAGAAAAAGTTTAGATGGATGAGGTCTACTTTCCTGAAAATCGGATCAACTGGGTAATGGTGCCACTTGAAAAGATGTATTGAAAAAAAATCTTAAAATTTTTAACGTTTTTCAGTGTTTGCAAACTACAAACCAGTGATGTAGGCAAAACCTTGCTCTAGTAAAAAAACAGTTTCCCTTCTGCATATGACAGCCTCAAAAAGTGGGGTTTCCTGACAGGCTACCCCTTAAAACTGACAGTTCGCGCGATCGTGGGGTTAAGGGTTAATCTCAGTAAGACTTTCTCCTAAGTTTCAAATTGACTATCAATATTTTAGATTCGGTAAAGATGTAGTAACGAAAGCTGGACGGATGAACGGTTCCCAGTTGCTGAGGCTATGGATACGTTCCGCTGGGGTGTGTGGTTTAACGTCATTACGAGAATTTAAATACACACACAGTAATGAAAGCATTAAGTTTTATAAATATATTATTTGAAAGTGTGTATGATATGGGCACGCCTTATCGCATTACTAAGATTTTAAGGAAAGCCTACAAATGCATTCACAGAGCCGAAATACCTGTGCAAGACTCAAAAATCTTACCCGTGACCCATCTATAGACCACGAAAACAGCAAACTGACTACTGGAAAATAGTCAAATTAGTTTTCAACATATTTCAGCGGAGGTCAGTCTGAAACATTACCTTCGATGTTAATACTCAATGAAATTTCGTGCAGTGAAGTGCGGATACCTCCTGGCTTTTGTAGCAAGCCATTATATAAGAACATTTCGATGCACGCCGTATTTTCCATATTTCCTCGAGCAAAGTCAAAAGTCATTGCTCGAGGTGTTGCCGAAAACTACAGCGAGTAGCATTAAAAACTTAAATAGTCGTTTGCTACGAAAGAGGACAAGGTGCACCGTAATTTTGCTATATTGCCTCCAACAAAGTCAAAAAGTCATTGCTCGAGGTGATGTCGAAAACTACAACGCGTAGCATTAAACACTTAAATATTATTATGATACTGAAGCAGGACATATGAGTGTTTTCGAGGGTTATTTTTATCAGAAGACAAATCAGAAAAAAAAACAGTATTGGCATAACTAATTTAATAGTGATCCATGTATAGCTTGAGACGTTTATAGCTTCGTTTAAGCAAAAGAAATTGTGAAGTTTGAAAGAAGTCAAATGCTGAACCGAGCTATCGCATGCGAAACCAGGAAAAAATGACATGGGGACTTACCTTAAAAATAGGCAAACCAAAAGTGTTGAAATAAGCTAAACAGATATCATATGGAGTCATTTGATATTCCAATGACGTAATCAATTCATAATGTTCAACATATGATTGCTCAAAGCAGTGTTCCTTGATTTCCCTTGCAGTCTGGTTTCAAGCAAATATTAGCCGTCAGACCTGCATTTGTCAACTTTAGAAACTCCAGAATTATACTGGGCACAGTTTTGCTGCACATATTAGGTTGAAAACAAAATTATCTGTGAAATTATTTTCTTCTTATTTTTGATGATTACATGCGGAACCAAGCTTTCGAGACCAATTATGCATGCATTTCAAAAGAATTCTTGGTTCTAGCAAAGTGTAAAGGTATCACATACCTCACTTTCTGTTTAAAATATCCGCACACCGTCTAATTTCAGATCATATGTACACAAATGTCAGATTTAGCGGATAAATGTGTTGCTTACTTCATGTATAATCCAGTACGAACAGGTGTTTCGGAGGAGGGAATAAAAATGACAAAAACAAGACAACGCATCAGCAAATCCTTCGGCATACAAAGAAAACAATGTGTTAGCAGCAAAATAGCATTCTCATATTTTAAAGAGCACATTTTCTGAGAAAATAAATCGTCTTCTTACACGAATGATTATCGTTTGTTTACCTTTTTCGACCCCTCTTCTACTTCACCGGAAAGTGATCTAACGGATTGCTTTGCTTAACCCCTGGTTCCGCATGAGACTGATTGTCAGGCGTGTTTCTCCCCTCCTTTTGGAAAATACAGAATCTCTAGATTTAGCAGTGACAAAGGGTTTAATCAGAAAGGCTGGTCTGTATATATAACCATACAAACCATGCTTAAATAACTGGCATACTATGAGAAACAAGCTCATAGAATAATTTTTTGCCATAATGTATAAGAAGTTAGGTAATTCAACCTTTCACATCTGATGTTTATTTTATTTACAATGTCTGATGAGTATTTATTTCAGCGCATCAACATGACACATTTCAGGGTTCAATCTAGAATTTTGTTAGAATGGGCCAGTGGCCCATTAATACAGTAGAACTTCATTGGCTTGAACAGGCTTGGGACCATGAAAATTAGTTTCAGCCAATGGTAGTTCTAGCCATCCAGGGTTAATTTCTATATAAAGTGACCTCTAGGGACCAAGGAAAGAGTTCTAGCCAGGCAGGGTAAACAAGCCATCAGAGTTCGAACATTCTACTGTATGTTGAAAAGGCCACCAGTATTTTCCAAATGGCAAGCATTTTTTTAAGACGATATACCTAAAAAGGATTTTGGCATTTTAAAAGCCAAATTACTTCTAACTTTTTGTTTTGCTGTATACAGATACCATAAATTATAAAGTCATCATTTTATTTGCATTGTCATAACGAGGCCAGTGAAACTGAGGCTTTTGTAGCCCCTCATTTAGAATTTTTTTGCATAGGATTTCTCTGCTTTTTCATAATTTGTTTTTCATCATTGGTGTCTTCCGATTTCTTCTGTCGCGCTTGTTTGGAGGAATTTCCGCCAACAGAAAAGAAATAATCAATTACGCTGCCGAAATGTTTAGAAGAGCTGGTTACCCTCATATACGTTAGTGCATTGTAAATAAATAGATATATGATTACCAGTCTTGCTCTCCGACTGTCGTACTGCTTTGCACTCAAATTTCAATACGGCAGAAAGCGTCTTCTACCACTGACTCCCTAAAAGCTATACTGCCAAAAAGACAATGACATCAGAAAAGCATCAATGCATTGGATTTCCCACTGATTCAGCTCACTGATTTTCAACAAGAGTTGTCAGAAGACAACAAAGGGTGCCTAACAGTTGCTTGATTCTAACAGTCACAAAGACCTACAAATACATCAGGTCATCTGCAGTGTCAGACTGAACCATTATCCCAGGTACATGATAAATAGTTTAATACATACTAAATACAACTCAAAATATGAAGCAAAATCACTGAATGATGAAATGTTTGTCAAAGTGACCTCAAATTCTATGAAGTCATTCAAAGTGTCAAACTGAAAAATATGATATTACTCTATTAAGCAGTTTTGGAGACACAAGGCAAAATCAATGTACCATGAAATATAGGTCACAGTGATCTATAATAATATGAGGTCATTTGCAAAGTCAGACTGATCCACTGTGCCAAGTATGATGTTTATCCATCAAAGAAAGCTTGAAATATAAGGCAAAAGCACTGGACCATGAACAAAGGTCTAGGGCACAGGAGTCAGCATGGAAGCTTTGCAGCTGCTGCAATTATAGGAATATGCTACCTGATCAAGTATCAAGTCTCTTGTGTCCAACGTATCATCAAAACTATAAATTTTGCCATAAAAACAGTGCCAAACAGCAAAGTCAGTCAACCATAACATATAGGTCAAGGACACAAAATTGTGTGATGCAGCTGCTGCAGTCATATGGATCTAGAGTAAAGTCAGGTAATTTCGGCCCCATGGAGTTTTCAGCACCCCTGTCAGTTCTAAGGGCTTTATAACCAGATTGTAGGATTACCAAAGCAGTAACTAAGAAATTATGAAACGTTGTCATTATATCTACGCATTACAACATTGTTTTCTACTTTCTGGTCTTTTTCCGCTCTTGCAGATGAGTTTTGATATCAATGGTAAAATTTTATACGGTTGAAGATTCTAAACTCGTTTTTGTCCCTAGTATTAATGATGCCATAGAACAGGTAACATTTATTGAAGTACACTATGCACAGACTTCAGAACTTTGGTAGCCATGGTTGCCTTTTTTAACCAGTGTTGATTTATGAGGGGGTCGAAAAAACCCAACGCTCAATTTTATGGCTGTTGTAGTTTTCGGCTCCTCAAAGATAAACCTGCATTTTCAGCCTTGTATTTGCGCTTGTATGCTTGAAAATACTTCTTGAATATTCAGCTGTATTCTGACAACATTTCGCAAGTTACTGAAAGACACTTGTAAAGGAGCTTTTATTTTGATCACAGGCATCAAAGGATGATTTGTCACGTGCTAATTCTCACGTTTCGGATAAATTCTTATTTTCAACAATCGAAGGTATTTGTCTTTAAGGGGGACAGATTGTTAGGGTAACCTTATCTTAGACTGACAGAAAAAGATCTAAAGACAATGTAGACGTGGGAACAAGACAACACTGGAGACGTGTCTAAGAGGGACGCGAGGCCTGAACCGCGAATATATATAACTGGGAACATTTCTGAGTAGCTTTGCAGTTTTAGATTTGCGTGCCAGGGGTTTTATCATTAACCATCTGTACGTTGGTCCAGGACCAGTGATTTTTGGGCAGGACCAGATGATTTCTGTATCAGCTGGTCCTCCAGACCAACTAATTTTTATGTTTATTGCATAAAGGTTATAATGAAAACCAAAATGACTGTAATCAATCACCTAGCCAAACACATTAAGACCCAAAGGTTTCAGTGTATGAAGCTGATATATCCAGTACCTTTCGTGCTCACGATGCTTAGACGTGGATTTGTCACGTCTTTTAGGCATCTTGGATGTAGAAGCGTCAGGCGAGCTGAGATGTCTTTTTTTGCTCTGATTGGCTGTTTCAATCACAGTGATATTCGATGCAGACTCTTCTGTGGTCAAGTGGTTATAATGAAAACCAGCAGAAACACCAAGAGGACCAGTTAAATCACGTCCATGCTGGTCCGTTGGACCTGAGTTGGGTTTTGGACCTTAACATAAACCCTGCATGCCCTGTGTATGACTTATTTTAAACTCTTGCACATAGGTATAGACCCTACCCGGATTTGATTCTTTGGATTATAGCCTGAAAAGTCCATTTCTAATTTAGGGAAGGAGTTTTTAACAGAAGTGGAGAACATTGTAAATCCGTTTTTGGTTGGTTGGTTGATTTGATGCTTAACGTCCACGGTAAACAACTAAGGTCATGTCGGGACGGTCAGTTAACCTAACCACACTATTCCTGGGCAGGCTTAGACCTCCCAAGCGGTTAACCAGTACTAAGTGCACATACTTTCGCCAGTAACTGACAACTGCCCTTCTTGAATCAGCGGAAGAAGAAACGAAAGTATGTGGCCAGACCGGGATTCGAACCCAGGACCTCTGACTTACGAGTCAGGTGCCCTACCGATTGCGCTACCCGGCCCGGCTGTAAATCCGTATCCATAGTTCAACATATCAGAACACAGGTCAGAGTGGTGTACTGACTTCATGACAGTGAGTTCAGTACTGCAACTTTATAGTAGTTTTGTTTATATAAAATGGAATAAGCTAGTATAAAATCTTTATTTCTTGGCAGAATTAGCTTGTTTGTGAGGTTAATTAAGAAAAAATATAAAGGGGCTGAAAACTACAACAGGAAACCGAATTCTCCATCACCAACCGTCCGATGAATGACATAATAATGAATGCTCCCCTTGTCTATATCCGGCTTATTTTCTCTTTGGCGAGTGACGTCAAACCTGGAGCTGTCAATCAGTGGAAATGCTTCTTTGATTGAGTCAATATTATATTCATAGCAGATATTTTGCCCTGAAGGTGCCGAAAAAAAAAACTCTTTTACTCTATATATTGTACCAAGTATGATGATTGTAGCTCCTGTAGTTTGTAAGATCTTAGTTGAACATCGAGTTAAACGCAATTGTTAACATTGGTTAACCTGATCACAGATGCAGATGAGGACGCTGATGCATTACTCAGACTACGATGCCAGGGGTATAGCATAAGCTCGCCTTTGCTTAGCAAAGACTCGCTAAAAACATGCCAAAGACCTTCTAAGCATGCCATTGGCAAAAAAATGCAGTCTAGATTGAACCCTGATATTTCCCTTGCCAGCATGGTGATCAATTTTGGCTGCATAACACTGGAGGGTACCCTAATTGAAATACTCATTAATTATCATCAATTCAGAATTTTCCAAATATATTTGGCAGAACTTAACTATGATAAGTTTAGAAATGAGATCAATGTTGAATTTTGGATACATTCTGCGTTTTCAGGGAGACAGATTGCAGTTGAAAATAGATTAACTTTGAGGCTGTATATCTCCCTGGATGGAATTTCTTAGAACTAGTCACAGTAAATTCTCATTCCCAACAAACTGAGTGTAAATTTGGAATTCTACACATAAGCCCATTTAAGTGAAATGCAAATTCGTCTACCCTTCCCCTATTGTCCCTCCCCCCACATCTTCACCTCACCTTGCATCCCCCCCCCAACCCCAACACACACACACCCCATTTGACAGCGAGAGACTTCCCCTCCCCTCTTCACGCTCTCCCCTCCCCCATTTGACATCAAGAGATAAAGCTCTCAATTCTCTACACTCAGCTATACTTGGGACTGATGCATATTACGGAAAGCTTCACAATAGCAAAAACCGGCTAGACTTAAGTATATGTCCGCCACATTCTGATACCATTATCCTACACAATATATTGATTTTTCTGACTGAGCCTAATGTTTTCTGCATATAACCCCGCAGCGTTTGAGCGACGTGGGGTGTGGGGGCAGAGCCCCCCAACATATTATGCTGACACTTGGAGACAGCAAAACATGCCTTTTTAGGAGGCGGACATATTCTAAAGCTGCTCCCAAAAACCTGCTTTGAAACTTGAAGCAACACTATGCCACTTTTTTCTACCACGAAAACCAATGACTTTGACGAATATCTATTTGATTACGCTAACAAAATACAGAAATCATGCTGTAATAGCTGCAAAAACGGTATAATAGTCTTCAGTCAAAAAGCAAGGTGCTGACAAACTAAATGAAGTAAATAAAATCAATTTGAACTGTATCCGCACCTCAAACTTCTACACGTGAGTATTCGGCTGATTCCGTAATTGCATCGGTATTTTCACGGAGATCGCCGAAGACGTCCGTTGTTGTAGTCCAAGGCAACTCTGCCGTCCATTGGAGCTCTACCCTGCTTTGAATCTTTCTGTTATCATTAAAGGATGTAAACATGTATGTTTTGTTTTGGAATAATAGGAATAAGCGCAGCCCCCCCCCTCCCCCCCCCCCCGTTTTGTTTTGGAATAATAGGAATAAGCGCAGGTCACCCCCCCCCCCCCCCTTCCCCCAGAGAAGGCATGGAACTTTGTGGACATTGCCAATTTCATTTTGGCAAAATATTGCATTTTATGAATGCACGTTTTGTTTCTTTCACTCCTTGTAAATTATATAGACTTTCCCTGTTAACTCTAATAAGTGCTTGTACTTTTATAGAAGAAAAAGATATGCACAAACATTCCGGCATCAGGCCTCACACACTATAGCAAAATGACCTCTTGGATACCCTTCACATTTCAACCAGTAGCAGAAGTATCAAGGTATCCAAAAGGCGGTTTTGCTATAGATCTCTACAATTTTCAGGTCATGCAACAAGAAACCAATGCGGCTTCGCACATTATTATCGAATGACTGCCGATTGATTATTTAATTTATTTATTTATATTTTTTGCGAGTACGCGTACGATTTGCTGTTTTTCTTGAATACTGCGTACCATGACTCTGCGTACTGAATACTCTCTAATTTGGGCTGAATACTGCGTACGATTTAGGGGGGTGACACCCTCTGCTTTTTGGCGTAGCGCGTTGCAAAATTAAGTCACTTATATGAGGGTAGGGATGAGGCTGAAAAAAATATTTCTGACTTATATCTATCAGCTTACCAAATGTAATTTAAATCCATCCAAGGGTTTAGAAGCTAGAATCTATGAGATTTCAAAGACTTTGACGTAAAACTTTAACATAGATTTCTCTAAGTCCGTGACCTTGACCTATAGCTCATGTCCAGGCGTGGGGGTGTAGTTGAATAAAATTTCAATATCTATCATCAAAACAAATTTATATTAAATCGATCAAAGGGTTTAGAAACTATGAGATCTTAAAAAAAATTTATTATAAAACTTTTAACATAAAATTTCTAAGTCTGTGACCTTGACCTGTGGGTCATGTCCAGTCCAGGGGTGCGGATGCGGTTAATGAAATTTTCCAACTAATTTCTATCATCAAACCACATATAATTAAAAAAATCAAATGGTTTAGAAACTCTGACATCTTAAGAAAGCTTTAACATAAAACTTTAAAAGATTGCAACGTCTGTGACCTTGACCTATTGCTCATGTGCAGGGGTGGGGATAAGGTTGAAAAAAATTTCCGTCCAATAACTATCATCATACCAAATATAATTCAAATTGATTAAAAGGTTTAGAAACTCTGAGATCTTAAAAACTTAAACATAACACTTTAACATGAAATGTCTAAGACCATGACCTTGACCTATAGGTCATGTGCAGGGATGGGGATGCTGTAGGATAAAATTTCAGACCAATATCTATCATCCTACAAAATATAATTTTAATTGATTGAAAGGTTTAGAAAATATGACATCTTAAAATCTTTAATGTTAAATCTTAATATATTTCTAAGTCCGTGTCCTTGACCTATAGGTCATGTCTTGGGGGTGGAGATGGTGCTGAATAAATTTAGGACCAATGTCTATTATCAAACCAAATATAATTCAAATCGATTGAAGGGTATACCAAATATAATTCAAATTGATTTTAGGGTTTAGAAACTGAGATCTTGAAAACTATAGCGTAAAACTTCAACATTTTGCTAACGCTGCCGATGCCGCCGCCACTGGAAGTAGTGCAATAGCTCTTCCTGAACTTCATTCAGGCGAGCTAATAAGTGACTTTAAAGCTTTTTTTATATCCAAATTGGCTGAATCTTAACTTCTATGTTTTGCAGATAATAATCTGTTTTTATTATAGCTTTAAATGTGTTGCATGCAACATGATAACTATGCCTTATGCTTGATTACTATTGTAACTCTAATTTTAGTCCTCTCAAGTCTGTAAATAGCTATTCATAGGTTATAGTTGAAACCCTCCGACTATAAATAAAAGTTCAGAAATTAAGTATGTATTGTGTTATACAATGTTGTCATTAAAAGAAGATAGAGAACATGCTATTTAATTTGTAGTGTATACAGACTAGCCAAGTTTCATTTTTCATTAACACATAACAACGCAATATTTATATATTCCAAAAAACATAATCAACTCTCAATATCTAGAACACTGATATGTCAAAGTATTCTCTTAATTCAAGAATATATTTTGGGCACATGTCCTATTTTTATTCACATTTCAACTCATATTTTCTCACCCAATGGACAAGAATATCCCTTTCTAGAGGTGTCTGAGATTTTTCTATCTCCGCCTGCTATCTCAGCCTAGGCTCTGAAAGCTGTCTCAAAATGCCAATCATTGCTCAATAGTACAGCCCAATTAATTACACACTTAAATTCAACACATCCACTTGCAGGTAAATTGCATGTAAAATGAAATTGACAGCCAGTGATGTGCATGAGGTGGCACTGTAGATTTCTGATTAGCTGCCAGTCATGGAATATACATGCACAAAGTGAAATTAACATACATGTCAGAACTATTAATAGAAAATTAGTTTGAAGGTTATAGGAATGGCTTCAACAAGAAGTTAAAGTATGGATATTCTGTTGTATAAAATAAAATGGGTGAGAAAATTAATCAATGATGGGGTTGAGGCCTCGACAAGGAAATCTCAGGCTCGTTTTCAGATTATTTAAGACTTATGCTCGGCAAGCCTCGCATAACAAATAACATAACAAATAATCTCTAGCTACTAATATCTCAAAGTAAATTTTCTGGAATTTTCTGGGACCAGAAAATTTACTTTGAGATATCAATAGTTTGAGAGGAATTTCAACTTTGAGATATCGAGAATTGATTGTAGGTGGTAGCAATGGTGATGAAATGAGCTCCCTGATAGTTGAGGCTAACTAATTCTCATTTTTAATAGGTTGGAAACTTCTGATGCGGATCCTATTTGTTGTATCCCTGGCAGTCTTTCTAGCATTTTACTTCTTTCGGCTTGTTTTGTGATTTAACCCTATTGCACTCAGAAAGGCCAAAATTATATTCAATTTTGGCCTTTCTGAGTGCAATAGGGTTAAAATAGAAAATAGGTAAAAATGGAAAAATTGTGTTTTATGTGTTTTGTATATAGTAAATATGAAAATTTGAAAGCCAACTTCTTTTGAAACAACCCAAGCTGGATCACAAAGCAATATTTTATTATCTGGAATATGATTTTGTCGACCCTTATTATGCTAGGTTTGAATGGATCCATGCAAATCTGTTTGCACCATTCCATGCAAAAATGGTGCTTATAAAATTAGCCGCGACACAACAAAACCAACAAAGTGGTTGTGCCCCCAGCGCAGACTCAGATCAGCCTGGGCATCCACCCAGTCTGATCAGAGTCTTCACTGTCCGCAAGGAGATAGTTTAGACCCTTAGCTACCCTTAAAGCACTTAGCGAACACTTTGTCGGTTTTCTAGTGTCGCGGCTCATAATAGACCCTAAGGAACCTACAGCCCCAAAATAAAGTCTCTTTAGACTGTACTGATCCACAACAAACTGGATTGAGAAGGCACATTTCTGTATGACATAGCTCATATGAGCCTTGACAAGAGAAACCAACAAAGTGGTTGTGCACCCAGCGAATGCAGATCAGCCTAGGTATCCGCCCTGTCTGATCACTCTAAGCGCTTACAGGGTAGCATAGGGCCTATGCTCCCTCCATGCAGACAGCGAAGATTCTGATCAGACTGGGCAGATGCCCAGGCTGATCCAAGTCTGCGCTGGACACACAACCACTTAATTGTTGCTTTTGTCGTGTCACGGCTCATCTAGCAGTGAAGCTTTTGAGCAGATGCATGGATGTGCAGGGTGGATGGAGACTTTGCTGCCATTTAATAATAATCAGAATACAAGCCACATCATGATAGACCCAATATTAAGGCATATCAACAAGTCACCAGCAGATGCTCAGAAGATTCTGCTTGAAAGAGGTCAAGGTGTGTGCAGTTCACAGGTACTGTATGAAACTGCGAATCCTTATCAGATATGGTATGTACACAAACTGGTCTGTGCATGTGTTGTTCCCATATTCCGCAAGACAGTTTTTGCTGGAGTGAAGTTAAATCTAAACATCTGTCATATGAAATATCAAATTCCATTGACCTTAAGTTCATATCACCAAGCCAGAACTCCAGTTCTAATCACCTTTGAACACATGGACGCAGAGGATGAGAACAAGAGGGCCATGAGGCCCTGAATCGCTCACCTGAACAATTGGCAAGATGGCTTTTTCTTATCATGTCTGAAATTGTCAAAATATGAGTCTTGGGTCATGTCCTCATTTTTAGGCCAAAATCTTCAAAACTTTCCATGAAATCTTATGTTCTAGCATTTTCCCACATTTGATCATGCCGCAAAAAAGGTCAAGGTAAACCCAAGGTCACCATTTGAACAGTCTTGGTGATACTCTAGTACTCCATGCTACTTACCAAGTTTCAAGGCCATAGGTGTATTGGTTCTGGAGAAGAAAAATATTAAAGATGTATACCATAAGTGGTAATGGCGGCCATGTTGTTCATGTGACCTGGACCGTTTGAACAAATTTTTATTCAATCAACCCCTGGAGGCTCTATATGAAATGTATTTACAACTGGCCCTTTGGCTTATGACGAAATGGTTGAAAATGTCAAAATATGAGGGATCTGGATCAAAGGTCAAGAAATGACCTCGACCTCATAATTCTTCATGACCTCATTAAGACAACTGTATATACCAATTTTTAGGCCAAAATCTTCAAAACTTTCCATGAAATTTTATGTTCTAGCATTTTCCCATATTTGACCTTGCTGTAAAAAAGGTCAAGGTCATAATTTGAACAATCTTGATAGTACTCAAGTACACAATGCTACATACCAAGTCTCAAGGCCATCGGTCAATTGGCTCTGGAGAAGAAGATTTTTAAAGGTTTTTACCATATATGGGCGTCGCGGCCATGTTGGTCATGTGACCAGGACCATCAGAAAAATTATTCATTCCGTCAACCCCTGGAGGCTCTATATGAAATTTGGTTTCAATTGACCCAGTGGATTTTTAAGGAGATTGTTTGAAATTGTTAAAACATGAGAGTTCTGGGTCAAAGGTCAAAGAATGACCTTGACCTCTTGTACTCACATATCTAATCTTATTTCTCAACGAAAACGCATCATGTTGTGATCCCTCATTAGAACCATCTAATGAAGGGTCACAACATGTGTTTCATGGAGAAATGTTGAAAATTATCCCTATGTTGCCCTGTTAAACCTTCTTACCAACAGCACTGATTAACACACCTGCGCCTGTTACAAAGGTTGTACAATAAACAACCAACAAGTCTGTACATAAGACGTAGCTTTATTGACAAATGAAAGAAACTGATACAAATACATGTTAATAGGCGATCTTACGACACAGTAAGACTAGTTGAAGCATACATCATACATGGTTTACATATATCATCAAGGATACGGTGCACTTTGTCTCATGCAGAAGAAATATTTCAGGGAGTTAACTACTTTTATATATGAGCCGAGACATGAGAAAACTAACAAAATGGCATGTGCACGCAGCAAAGACTCAGATCAGCCAGGGCATCCACCCCATCTGATCGGAGTCTTTGCTGTGCTCTAAAAGGGTAGGTAAGACTCCAAGCTACCTCCATGTGGACCGAGGAACTCTGATCAGACTGGGTGGATGCCCAGGCTGATCTAAGTCTTCGCTGGCCGCACATGCCACTTTGTTGGTTTTCTTGTCTCGCAGCTCATATATTTTTGGGAGTACAACTTTTAGGTATTTTTCTGAATGGAGTTGACATCTTTTTGTGTACTTTTCTCAGCATTTTTGGTTTTATGTCAGATGTACAAAAGCTCATAATATGTGAATAGTGAAACAGTCAAAGCTCTACAGTCTGATTCCTTGTTCTTTCTTGAGAAGGGAGGCAAGAAGAAAATTGCAGAGTTGCTTCCCCAAAGACTGTATCCACTCACCTTAACTAACAACACACAATTTCTGTTGTTTCTACACTGATTTAAGCTCACCAAAGTTAGGAATCCTACTTCAGATGCTTCTTTAATTGAGGTTATTCAAGGTACTTAAAAACATTGGCTTTAATGCGTGCAACTCCCACTTAATTACTGGACTTAATTAACTTGACAAAGAAGATTGCTTTCCAAGAAATCTCAACAAATCAGCCTTGATTAAATTCAACATCAATATGTAGGCCATGAACATTGTGTTGGAGCTGTGAGAATACGGGCAATGTCCTAAACTGAATACTACTGCCAACTGGAATTTGTTTGCATGTGCAATAGAAAACTTACAAGAAATACAGAAGCTAGAAAGCTGAATAGTTCTGGCAAATTCTTTCAAATGCCTGTTTAGTTATAAGGAAGCCAGCTAAATTTTAAATCAATTTGAAAATCCAATCGCCAGCACCTATGTGAACTTATTATTGAAACCAGTGCTCCAGATAAGAAGGGGTAACAAAGATAATTTAGGGATAATAATTATCCATATTTCTCCTTAAAAACATATTTTGTGACCCATCATTAGAACCGTCTCTTTGAGACGGTTCTAATGAGGGGTCACAACATATGTTTTTGTTGAGAAATAAGAAACATTATCTTCCAATTATCATCAGTACCCCCTCTTATCTGGAGCTCTGATTGAAACTACACAAGAATAATGTAAATGCATACACTTTCAGGGGAAGAAACTCTGGGATTTTCATTTTTGCCTCCCTTCTCAAGTAAACTCTTACAGGAAAGAATTTGCTCCTGTTTGAAAACATGGCTGTCTACCTATGTACTTAAGGACTTATTAAGGTAAAAATCAATACCATCCACCAAATGTTACAACAACAGCCGCATAAATCAACTGTCACCTGACAAACCCCGCCAGCTGTTGTTAAGGTGACATGATACACTCCCATATTTTATCTTCTTTTTACAAAGGGAAACAACTTTTGTAACTTCTTGTTTGATTCTTTGGATGACAAAGCATGGTGGCAACTCTTATAAGAAAGAATTTGCTCCTAAAGAGTGCCAATTCTTCCCTTGCAGAAATGCCCCCACCCCCAAAAAATTGAGAAGGTGGATAGAATATTTCCAGTTCAGAGTGAGCTCCCTTAAGGGATGTTATTCAGGTGTATCCATATACCTTAAGAATAGAATTAGACAGATTTAAACTGCAACAGAGAAGAAGGCATAACTTCGAATATGTCCAGTAAAGATTCGCACCAGCCTGCACATTTCTGCAGTCCTGTCCAGGTCTTCATGGTTCAATGCCCCCGTTTATAATGCCTAAAGACAGTTTGTGCAAGCCGTGCAGGCCCTGACCAAACTGCACCAATCTCAAGGCCAGCCTGCAAAATCAGAGGTAACATATTCCAAGCTGTGACTTTTTATACAATCCTCCATATAATAAACTTCTTCATGAGACAAGATGAGCTGTTCCAATGCATGTGAGTTACTCTCTGTTAAAAGTTGTACACAATATGATCGTGCATTACAGAATACACAAAAATAAAAGATGTAATTTATTCCTATTTAAAGTAATTGTCTTAGAGCTCCCCGAAAGTTGAGATTTTAAAGTTGTTGCTAAGGTAATTTCTGTTTTGCCTTGAGGCTTCTCAAATAACCATCTCTGCGAGGTGATGTTACTGAAAGGCTACTAGATTCATTGTTACAGTGAAATATGAGAAATTATCTCAGTGATAACATCCAAATCTCACCTAATCCAGAGCTCTTGATGCACAGACAAAAACAAATGAAGTATATCAGATCTGTCACAAATTAATTTAGCATATCCAATATTCTGTCACCAAGGAAACGTACAAGCACTAATGTTTTCTGTTGATTCTAGTCGTCTCCATTGAAGAAAATCTCAGCTTATCCATTTCACCCACCATATTTTGGTCTCCAGTTTTCTTGTCTCTTAAAATTGGCTCATTTACAGACATAATTTTAAACAACGAAACACATTCAGTCAGGTTTGTTCATACCATATTCTATCAGTTATAAGGTAAGGTTTTCTCTTCCAGCACAACCCCGAAAAATCTAGATCCGTCAAAAAGACGATTCTAGATTTTTTAGATCGTTTTTGAAGCCTTACAAAACATCTTACGGCAGAATTACATCGTTTTAGATATCGGGGGTCATTTCAGAGGGAAAAACACCCATCTTATAGCAGAAGAAATGTTACAACTCTTTTTGAGCCACGACACGACAGAACCATTAAAGTGGCATGTGCGCCCAGTGAAGACTCAGATCAGCCTGGGTAGCCGCTCAGTCTGATCAGATTCTTCGCTTGCACTTAAAAGGTAGCTGAAGATCTAAGATATCTCTATGCCAAAAGCAAAGACTCTGATCAGACTGCTGATCTATGCTGGGCGCATATGCCACTTTGTTGGTTTTGTCATGTCGCCGCTCATGTTTATCTGGACAGACAATCAGTAAGTTTTCACAAATATTTTCCTGACACAACATATTGATAATACGATGTAAACAATCATGACATTCAGAGATGTACAGTTTGTTCCTCTGTATGGTGAATATGCATAACGCTGCATGGAGTAAAAAAATTATGAAATGTACGATCCAAGGAGGTCCACCCCAGTCACCACGTTTGTGCAGTCTGATTACTGGCCTGCTGTGGGCCTTTGAAACTGGCATACACATCATGATCTTTCTTCAAATGAGCCGCGACACAACAAAACCAACAATGTGCTTGTGCCCCCAGTGCAGACTCAGATCAGCCTGGGCATCCGCCCAGTCTGATCAGAGTCTTCCCTAAGCATTTAAAGGGTAGCTAAAGTTCTAAGCTACCTTCATGCAGACAGTGAAGACTCTGACCAGACTGAGCGGATGCCCAGGCTGATCTGAGTCTGCACTGGTGGCACAACCACTTTGTTGGTTTTGCCGTGTCACGGCTCAAATAAGCATTTCATGTATCTTTTGAAATCCCAAGCTCTGTTTTGTATGCTATTTTATTTCAGGGTTTTCATAGCCAAGAAACTGCAAAGTAATTTAAGAATAGTATTTCTTCTACTGTCAACTAGTCAAACAAATGATACAATATGCACCCAAAGTAGCTAACAGCCGCAAGTAACACATTGTTTGTACACTATGGCAAAAGAAAAGGGTTTACAGAAAATGACATTGTAAATATAAAGTGTATGTTCCCTTACTTCAAGAGCTGTTTAAAATGCGTAATTTCATGACTGTAAAATGAAATGAAAATAACATACTAAATGAAAGATTCATACCATGAATGTTTTAATAATCTTGTCTAAACTTTGCTTTTTGTTTGTAATAGACAAATGCTGGAAAACATTTCTACTTTATCCGAGAACTACAGGGACATGCCAGATCAATATTTTATTCATTATAAAAGAAAGCTGCCCAAAAGTAAGATCAGGATCCACCTGCACATCAAACCAGAGCTCCAGATAAGAAGGGGTATTGAGGATAATTCAAAGATCATTTTTCTTATTTCTCAACGAAAACATATACTATGACCCCTCATTAGAACCGTCTCAACGAGACGGTTCTAATGATGGGTCACAAAATATGTTTTTGTGGAGAAATAATGATAATTATCCCGAAATTATCTCTGTTACCCCTTCTTATCTGGAGCACTGTCAAACCACTCTGAAGATTTGCTAGAAACCACTGAAGACTTATCATACCCTGTGATTGTGCATGCTGTAACCAGTCTGCAACTTAAACACCTGAGTAAGGCACCTTTTCTAAAGCTATGCGTCAAACCTACAAAACACTTTAGGAAATAAATGTGTACAAACTAAAGCCAGAGAACTTGTCTCCATGTGCTTGCTTTTTTTTTCACTCTTTTTATTTTATTCATTGTTTTTTGTTGTTGTTTTTTGTTTTTTTTCTATTAAGATTTGTCTGCAACAAAAGCTTCATTTTTTTCCTAACACACCTCCTCACCTATCTCAGGTTTCCTTTGCCCTGCAAATCATTCAAGCTGAAGTTATTGTGAAATTCCATTATGCCATTTTATGTTCAATACTGGATAACTGACTAACCAATGATTGATCTGAATCAATGAAGCCTGACAAATTTCCACCTTGTTACCTCTGAAAGTCTCTGATTATTGAACTTTCATGTTATACCGCTAGTCAATTAAGATTATCAGATAACCGAATAACCAATGATTCACTGGTATCGATAATGTGTAGCTAGCTTCCATGAGACCACAGACTAAATGACAAGAGCCTATATGATCAGAGGACTGTTAGACAATAATTACGGGAGGATGGCTGCTACTGCTGATAAAAGTAATGTTATGGGCCATTGTCAGAACCGCCTCGGTGAGGCGATTCTGACAATGGACCAAAACATGCTTTTTACGGAAAACTTCAAGAAATTATCCGAAAATTTTCATCAACTAGTCATGTTATCTCGAGCTCTAGATCAGTGTAACCAATATCTGAAGCAGTAAACAAGCTCGCTTTTATTGATTAGCTTTAGCGTTAAATGGCAAGCATCTCTCCTTTATTGGAAAATTTTCTCTCTATAAGATAACATCTAGCTGACATGCCGATTCTAACAAAACTGAGAGCCTGGAGAAGACAAGAAACGTTATGACCTAGTTTGAGGTTGAAATATCAAATTCTTGACGTCACTGATGAGAGAATTGATTTGAATCTGACAGAAAGATTGAAACCTACACTTTAATTATGCTGGTCTAAGTGTATTACACTAAAGCTGAATTAAGACCTCTGTGACTGAAGCTATATTATGGCAAAACATGCCTAATGCCTTCTCTGTCTTGTCCTCATGTCCTGAACATTGATTTGCACAGTCTTTGCTTCATTCTTGAATCTCATTTAGAGACCATGAGAGCTACACAGCACAATCAAAAGAGCTTCAAATATGCTAAAATGTCGGGGTTTTGAAAGTTTCTCTCACAGCTAGAGGTAAGGGCATTAATTGACAGTATTTTATGGTAGTTTTTATTCTAGGATATTTCTTTTTATTTCAGCATAAAAATTATGCAGAAATAAAGAAGATTTTCCCAGAATGATACCCTAACAAGCCTAAGTATTGGGACACCAAAAACCTTTAATTTTCCATTTGTCCCAAATGGAAAATCAATGGTTTTTAGGGGTCCAAATATTTAGGCACATTAGGGTAGTCAAACAAACCCCTTGACTCCAACTCTGTTTCCCTCCGAATTTTGTCAGGAAATCTTTGTTGCGGAATCTGATTAGAATAGCCCCAAACCCAACAACGTCCTTGTGAAACTGCAGTACTTTCCCCAAAAATATTCTGGCACATGTGGAGCCCCCACTAACCCAAGACTATATAGCTGATGAGTTCAGACAGAGCCAAAATAGTGGAAACAGAAGCTGTCTGTGAACACACACAAGCAATTTCATTCACAAAATGTACATGAATTTTAGGAGAACAGAAAGAATTGATTGCACTTTCGTTATCAAATCTTGACAGATACATAATAAATAGATAAAAATATCTGAGCAGCGGCCCTTGAAAAGGGACATTAAGCTGTGTATATATACAATAAACCCTCAAATCAACTTGCACATTTGTGCAAACAGTTACGAGTCTCCTCTTTTCACTGACTCCTTAGCAGATTTTGTGAACAGGGACAGTAGTGATCCAGCTAAGAGGGGTATTTGAGGATAATTCTGAGATGATTTTTCTTATTTCTCAATAAAAACATATGTAGTGACCCCTCATTAGAACCGTCACGATGAGATGGTTCTAATGATGTGTCACAACATATGTTAGTATGGAGATATATGGAAAATTGTCCCTTAATTATGCCTGTTACTCCTTATCTGGAGCAATGGGGGAAGACTGATCTGGCTGTACAAATGTGCAGGCTGATCTAAGTATTTCGTTTCCACATACTATAAGGTACCTTTCCAAATGACGCCGCCCAAATGTGTGTTTGCCCTGCAAAATATTCCATTTACGACAAACAAGGATGAGCATATGTAGTACACTGCTGTGGTAGAATTTACATGTGATTAAATAGCTGGTGATGTCACAAAACCAAAAGAAGACTGGTTTTCTTTGTGTTTAACTGTTTACCAGAAATTTCTCAACTTTTAATTGCAGGCAAACAGTGATATAATGCAATACTGTGACAGTCTAGTTAGGATCTTAGCGTAACCCAGAGCTTTAGATAAGAGGGGTTATTTAGTGATAATTAGGGATAATTTTTGTTAATTCTGCATAAAAACATATGTTGTGACCTCTTATCTGAACCGTCTCGACGAGACGGTTCAGATGAGGGGTCACAACATATGGTTTCAATGAGAAATAAAAAAATTATCCTTCAATTATCATCAAAAACCCTTCTTATCGAGAGCTCTGGTAACGGCACACAAAGTTACTTTTTCTTCACTTCATCACAGGTACTCTCTGTCCATCACTCGTAACTTCCTTGTTTCACATCCACCATCTTCGTAGCTTTTTTTCAAAGACATTCTAGACTTAAAAGACTGACAGTTTTTGTAAGATTGTATTTATCAACACAAAATCCCATACCCTCGTTTCAAAGGTTTCTGAACATGCTGTTAACAAATGGTTTTGTTTTATTTCTCTTTTTCATGCAGGTACCTGCGATAGTATTCTACAAACTTGCTTTTAACAACTTTAAGCAACAGTTTTGGATTTTTTTTCTTCTTTTTTTGCTGCTGATTTGTTCTGTTATAAACTACAGGCACTACAAAATAATTTTGATCCCCAAATGTACTGCTCACTTAACCCTTTTGCACTCAGAACGGCCTAAACTCCACTGAGTTTTGGCAGTTCTGAGTGCAACAGGGTTTTAGTTCTACTGTTCAGCTAATATCCTTTCTAAACTGTGACAGAATGAGATATTCTACATTTCACAAGCATATGAACAAAGCAAATGATTGACAATAATACATATACATCACATTCAATACAAATGGTAAAAACTTGCACTACACTGTCGATACTCTGTAAAGTCATTCACTCAACTTTCTTACACTCATTAACCAGTATATTAAATATAAACACACATGCAGTTAAGTGCTCATATAAAATATAACAGATTTATCCAAAGCTAGATTTATCTGGTATTTTCCAAGATCTTCACTGCAGCTACAAAGTCCATACAAAAGACCATATGCTTTAGAAGATGCCGTTATGTGTAAACCAGGTACAGCTGAGCCTGAATTTCCCTACTGTCTGATCAGACGCTATGCTAGGAGCCCTTAGCTTGTAGGATAGAAACAAAACTGACATATTCAAACCTCTAAGTAATAAAGACAGTCCTTGAAATTTAACACAATATTTTTTCTCAGCAAAAATGTTGTCCATGCTTTCACAGAGAACTAAGGAAAATTATGCAGCTGTTATAATCTTGGGCCCTGGTGCCAGAGCTCCAGATAAGAGGGGATACTGAGTATAATTCAAAGACAATTTTTCTTATTTCTCAACGAAAACATGTTGAGACCATTCATTAGAGCCGTCTCATGAGACGGTTTTAATGAGGGGTCACAACATGGTTTTATGCATATGGAAAATTATCCCTAAAGTATCCCTGTTACCCCTAATTGGCTGGCGCCCTACCAGTTCAACAGGATTCTCATACTGTCTATTTGATGGTAATTGTGGCATAGTTTTTATAATGTATTTTTCTTTAAAAACAAGTTGTGGCCACTCTGAGAGCTGAACCGCCTCAACAAGACAGTTCAGATGAGGAGTCACAACATGATTCTACGCAGATTAGGCAGAAACAGTCCCTTATCATCACCAAAGGCTCCTTTTCAGCGACAGCTCTGCTGTCTGGGCAAATGCTATTGAAAATGTGACAGCCTAAAAGACAGCCAAAGATGCAGCAAATAGGAAAATACTGACATAGCTGAATGGCTATTCAAGCCAAATTTGGTGAATACTGTCAGGACAATTATTAGACATGTTTTCCCTTGTAACCAGTCTACTCTCAGTGCTCTAGATGAGAGGAAATATTTGCACATAGCTGTGGGATTTTTTCTGTTTTCTTCTCAAAAACATGTTGTGACCCTCATCTAAACCATCTTGTCGAGGCGGTTCAGATAAAAGGTCCTAACATTTTTTTTAACATACATAGGACAAATTACCCCTAATAATCACCAAATACTCACTCTTATCTAGGGCTCTGACTCTATTATGCATGAAATAAAACAAAAAAGCAGTCAGATCTAACTCAACTGAGCTACGTCAAGATACTCGAATTCCGTAAAATACTATCAATTAATATGCAATTTGACAATTTCAGACTTGCTGAGCCATATACTGATTTTTCTGTCACAATTGTCTTTTCCCTGGCTCCATGCCACTAAGCCAGTATAGATAATTTGTGACAAATATTGATTCTTTAATCAAATATTCATTACAAGGTCAAAATGATCTAGGTTTACAGTTATGTGGCTGTTAGGAAAAAAAAAGTGTGTTATCTTTCATTATGTGCAAGTTTTATTATAGTATAGTAAGCGTTGGTGATTTATAAATTTATCTGGTATATTCTCATTCGTTCTTAAATCATTCAACCTTGCTCTGTCATACAACAATCACCAATACATAGACACCTACACAAAACACCTCCGTTACAAAACTGTTACATGTTAAACAGTAAGTCTTGTCATAAACCAGACTTGCTCGACACCTGTATTGCCGCTACCCAGATCTTTAGATAAGAGTGGGGTTTAATGGTACTTCCAGGATAATTTTTCCTTATTCTTCGTAAACATGGCTTGTGACCCCTCATTAGAACTGCTGAGACAGTTCAACTGAGGAGCCATAACCTATGTTTTCACAGAGAGTTACAGAAATTATCTCGGAACTATCATTAAAATCCATCCGTATCTGGTGATCTGGCTATCACTTCGAACTTTGTTAGGTAGTTTTCACCTGTTCCACAAAGTGCATCCTTTCTCCTGTTTTCCGCTTTTCTACCTGTTATTCCAATGCTAACTGATTCTGTTGCCAAACATCTTGAATGAGATTTTCTATCCAAGTGACAAACATGTCTTAAACCGTCGAACAGACTTATTCTAATCGCACTCCTCATTTGCATAAATGCCAGTCTGGTTAAGACGTATTGTTCTGATATTCAAATTCCACATGAGCGAATACACTAAAAAAGTTCTGAAGCACGTACACAACGTAAGATCTCCGAAGTCATCATGATTCCATTGTTCAAACATCAATAAACTTTATAGGTTTGTTCATTTCCTATAAACTATGATAAACACAGCCAGTCTAAAAATCTATCCGCCCCTAGATTCCCATTTAATCAGCACTTAGCTCTGAATTGTCATAAACTTCTCTTCCTTGCTTTTATCAAAGTAAGGTGCCTAAAACAGCACGTTAGAACACCCACACTATATCGTTCTGCCTTATTCCTAAAAGCCTACGGTCCTAAAATGGACAATGGACATCATGAGATATTCAAGGACGAAAGGAGATTTTCGGCTTCAGATTAATACATAATCCAACAACAACAAATAAAAAGGTGAATAGTCCGATGATATAAATAGTGTCAGCATCGTTAGCATTCGAAACTGGATTCATCACATTACATTCAATCAAATATACAAACGAGGCTGGGTTTATAAAATGTCTATGATAATTCTCGCAGCCTCAGTTCCAGATCTTGAGGAAACTATCCCATGATCCTGTAGCAACAGCCATACCATCCTCGGTAACACCTAGGCAACTTACACGGTTATCGTGGCCAGCAAGAACACCTAGAAAGAGAAGGAATGTTTTATTAACCAACAACGTCATTAGTGCTGAACAACCGGACCCAGACCTCTATTTAAGGTGGATAGTTCTCAGAAAAAAATAATTTTATTCTCCATTAATACTAAGCTCAAATCTACTGCAGTTCTAAAGAGAGACCAGGACATATGCTTTCATGGAGTAAATAGCAATGTTTTCCATCAATTAGAAACAAGACCACCCCCACCCTCTCCAACACATACACACCAACCAAGCTGAGTCCGTCATTTCAAACATTTTGCAATGGCTACAGTTCCACTCAGGCAAAAACTTTTCCTGTAAATTTTTTTCTTTTTTGTTTACGTAAATAGCATCAAAACGTCATGAGAACTGATTTACAAAGACAATTAACCTGACGCGAAAATTGACTGACAATTGTGGCTGACCAGTGAAAATGACATAACTGTAACACAAACCTTGGACAAACAAATACACATGCTTTGGATTCCGTACAAAATGCATTAAACATGAGTATTTGTTTGTCCTTGTTTTTTTGGAGGGGCGGAGTGTTAGTCTAATTCGCGTCAGGTCAATTCCAATAAAATCTATCTTATTTATTTAGTTATGACTTGACTGCAAGACAGATCTAGATTTTCAGGACTGTTTTGGAAGGGAAAACACATCAAACAACAGAATTAGTACAACTTATTTATATATCAGGCCCAGAGGTGATAAAACTTGAGTACATTCTCAAATTCAAAACAAAGCACACTGATTGGCTGCTTCTGAGCACATGCTCAGAAGCAGCCAATCAGTGTGCTTTATTTTGAGTTTGAGATTATTCTCAAGTTTTATAACCTTGAACCCTGGAATCATTTTGGAGGGGGAAAACACCCGTTTTATGGCAGAATAAATGAGCCGCGACACGACAAAACGAACAATGTGGTTGTGCGCCCAGCACAGACTCAGATCAGCCTGGACATCCGCCCAGTTTGATCAGATTCTTCATTAAGTGCTCAAAAGGTAGCTAAGGGTCTAAGCTACCTTCATGTGGACAGCGAAGACTCTGATCAGACTGGGCGGATGCCCAGGCTGATCTGGGTCTTCACTGGGCGCACAACCACATTGTTGGTTTGGTCGTGTCGCGGCTCAAATGTAGTACAACCAGTTGCATTACCTGCTCTTTCTTGTTTCAAGACATCCCATACATTACAGTTAAAATCATCATAGCCACCAAGCAGAAGTCGACCCGACTTTGAGAAGGCAACTGACGTAATTCCGCAGATAATGTTGTCATGTGAGTACATGCCGATCTCCTGGTCAGCACGAATATCGAACAGACGGCAGGTAGCATCATCAGAACCAGTTGCAAATGCGTAACCATTAGGAAAATACTGAAATAGAAAATTATACAGATAATTTGAAAATGTTTAGGCACTTCAAAGGCCTTGCAATGAACACAAGAGAATGTGCCTAATAGCAAAAGCAAGTAGCAATTTTTAATTTAACATAGTTCCAGATAAGAGGGGGTATTAAGGATAATTCAAAGATAATTTTTCTTATTAACGAAAACGTATCTTGTGACCCCTTATTAGGACTGTGTCGCCAAGACGGTTCTAATGAGGGGTCACAAGATATGTTTTTATGGAGAAATATGGAAAATTATCCTTGTTACCTCTTCTTATCTGGAGCTCTGAGCAAAGATTGCGGTCAGCCAGCGTATCTTACAGCAGCATATCTATTGACAAGATAGTTCAGGTGTGGGGTCACAATTTATGTTTTAACGCATATCTGACAGAAGATATATGTAATTATCATAAAAGACTCCCTTGTATCTACAGCTCTGCTGAAACACTTCATCGATATACACACTGATCTAAGTATTACTACACGATGGTTTTGTCTACCTGTGCAGGCAGATTATGTAAGGGCTATCTGCTACATGGGCCAAAAATCATGGTATAACTGTGCCATGTCACGTGAACTTCCAACAATGTGGCAATGTTGTCATGTGATATTCAGATCATCCTTGTCATTTATACAGGGTAATCAGAGACCTCGCTCTTGGCTCTATGGACTGAGTCAATTCCATAGATGGCTGTTGTGACAAGTGAAGGCTCTGATCAGACTGCACTTATGTGCAGTCTGATCTGAACCTTCCCTTGTCACCAAAAATCACATGATGAAGCTCTTACTATTTTATACACTCTTATTTGGGTAGACCTTGCTCATTATGGAATATTTCATGTTAAAGTTTGCATTCTCTCGGAAGGGTGGGACCAAAATGATGTAAAAAAAAAAACACCTTTTCTCTAGATCAAACTTTTATGATTTATACTGAATAGTAATTATAGGAATGTATTGTATCCTAGTAGTTTTCAATAAAATAAGAATTTATCGACCATTATCAAAGAAAATGTCTCATTTCCAAATCCCCAGGGAACATGCTACGAAATTAATAACAGTCATAACAATCCAACTAGACATCTATCAACAAGACATCTAATTTTCTTAAAAGCATATGATGAAATGTTTCTCATAATTACAATTTTTACAATTTTTGAAACACAACACTTAGAACAGCTGTCTGCGAAGCTGATTTTAGTGAAAGGCACAATGGGCATTTATATTTATAATATTGGGGTATTTAGAGTAGCTCTGATATGAGTCACAACATGAGAAAACCAATGAAGTGGTTGTGCGCCCAGCGCAGACTCAGATCAGCCCTGGGCATCTGCCCAGTTTGATCAGAGTCTTCGCTGTCCACACAGAAATAGCTTAGCTACCCTTTAAGTGCTTATGGAAGAGTCTGATCAGACTGGGCGGATGCCCAGGTTGATTTTAGTCTGCGCTGGGCACACAAAAAACTGTTGGTTTTCTCGTCTCGCGGCTCATATGTTTTCTTATCTCTCCATAAAAAACACGTCATGGGCCCTCATTATAACTGCCTCAGCGAGGCACTTCTATGGAGGGGCTAGGCCATTTTATAGAGAATGACTACCGTAATCGACCCATTTACCGCACCGTGCGCTTAACTTTTTCAAAATTGCAACAAAAAGATGTGGTTAAATGTATTTAATAACCCCACACTCAGAACAATGAAATGCAGGGTGACTGGAAAGAGGCAACATGGGTAGGACTGGAAATACTTTGTGTTTATACTTTTCATGAGTTCCCTGTTAATTATTGGGTTTTGTGAGAGTTTCAAAGAAAAGCAGTGTGCGCTTGTGCAGTTTGTCCGGAAATGGCCTTGGTGTGCGGTTATAGGGGCATGTGCGGTAAATGGGTCGATTACGGTAGATATTATTAACCAATTATAATCACAAGAATTCTGTGGAAATGCTGTCTCGCCTGTGCTTTATCACAAAGAGCTAACCTGGCAATATGTGGCAAAAGTTAAAGCCCCAAAACAAAACTTAGCCAATAAGGCTTGCTTTGGCAAAGGCTGGTCTGAGAAGACCATGGTTCAACTGCCTAAAGGCGTATCTATGAATTGAAGCCATTTTAGATCATATTCTAAAGCTATCTCTCTGAAAGACATGGACACTGAAAGACATGGACAAACGGATTACATCCCAACGAGATCACCAAGTTTTGGACAACCAGATCATTCAATCTCAAGTCAACCAAAAACATGCACACTGGCTTAAACTTAACATTAAGCAAAATTTCACTTCATTGCACCAAAATAAAAATTTATTTCGTAATAACAGCCAAATGCCTATAAATAGACATAAGGCAGAGAGGCTAATTTCCTTGTCAATTGTCTGCCCATCAACACGTAACAGCACAATCAATATTCCCACAATGATCAATTTAATTAACTTTCCATCATCAATTTTCTCCTTAATGTGTTTGGAACTATTTCTGTCCCTTCTTTATCAACAGGGGTTACCGTTCTGACCCAAATTAATGGGACAGACAGGCCAGAGCAAGCAGGGCAGACCCAGATCAGACTGCTCCAAAAGCAGGGTGCCCACTCTTTGTTGGAAATATAAAGTTCCCTGACTTTTTCCTGACCAAATTCAATTTTTCCCTGACCAAAATGTCATTATTTAACCGTCACAACCTTCCACTTCAGCCCTAAGGTTTGCCCCCGGAGTATCTGTCTTGGGATGCAGAAAAATCAGCAAAGCAGCAGATATATTTCAAAGCTTTGAAAAGCTTTGCAACAATACATACTGTACTAAACCACTTGCTCCAGAAAAGCAGTTGTGAAAGAGTACAATATAGAACTTTCAACAGATACTTTAACCATCGAAAATTCATATTTTGTCCAAAAATTGCAGAATTCCCTGACTTTTCCCTGACTTTTAATTAGCATTTTAGTATTTCCCAGACCATTTTTCAAAATTCCCTGACCTTGAAGAAAATTCAAATTTCCCTGACCAGTGGGCACCCTGATTTAAAGGAGCAGTTTGATGATGGTCTGCACTGTTGCCCATTTAGCATGTCAGGGGATAACTGTACTCAGAATTGTCATTTGGGGAACTAAATAAATCATTGGTGTTGCAGCTGCAAATTTCATCACACAGTAACATGTCAGTGGAGCTGTACAAGGTAATTTGCAACCGTAAAACCGACAATTTACCTCCCCAGATGACAATTTTCAATACAGTTTTCCCCCATTCTAATGCACTTTTTCATGTTTTCACCTTTCATAGTGTACGTACTACTTTGCACCCAAAGAAAACACTTTCAGCAACATAAAGCCAGTCAGCCAATGAGAAACAACTTTTCTTAATACCATCTGGATTAAGATAGTATATTACAGGATATATAGTCGGGCAATTTTCAATGTAATTCAATCTGACATCTGGCTGAATTGGTAAGTGCATTAGAATAATATTTTTGCATATCCCTGGATGGCAAAATCCATTGGTTCAAATTTCAGGATAGGCTACCTCCCTCCAGGAATCGTGCATTCATTTCTGACCTTCTGCATAAAACAAGTACTCTTTTGTAGCGTTTTCAGCGTGAAATAGCACTTATGGTGCTGATGTGCCGTAAAATCCATATCACTCACTCACCCCCGCCAGGAATCAAACAGAAAGCCACGAAAAAATGTTTCCTTGAGAGAAAATGGCAGAAAAACAGAGTTACCTCCACACACCTTTACATTAAGCTATAGATAATTTTCATCAAACCCTGACCTCATCCACATAAGTTACTGAACCCCCTACAAAATCAAGAGCTACTTAGGGGTACAATTCCAACATAACACTGATTGAAGCCCCTACTGATCAGAATTATTTGGGATCATTATAGAAGTGCAAACCCCACCCCTTCCCGTCTCATAAACAAATAAATGTGGTATAAAATATCCTGCAAGCCTTGTCAATAACCTTTGAGCCGGGACATGAGAAAACCAACAAAGAGGTTGTGTGCCTAGCGCAGACTCTGATCAGCCTGGGCATCTGCCCAGTCTGATCAGAGTCTTCGCTGTCCAGATGGAGGTAGCTTAGACCCTTAGCTACCCTTTAAGCCCTTAGTGAAGCATCTGATCAGACTGGGTGGATGCCCAGGCTGATCTGAGTCGCTGGGCACACAACCATTTTTTTGGTTTTCTAGTGTCGCCGCTCATTTAACTTTTTCAGGAGATGACCTTCAGCTGATTAGAAAGTCTCAAATGTCGAGAAATGAAGGACAGAGCTTACAAGTCATGAAAGCTGAGAGTAATCAAGCTTTTGATGTAGCAATCTTTTGCGAATAGTTAAACCCTTGATGTCGTGCCAGATACCTACATCTTAATTATACCTACGTTGACAATCAATAACAAATTCATCAAGGTAAAAGAAAAGTTCTTAGTAGAACTGTGTCGACCCCAAACATTTGGACAGAAGTGACTGAAAAACAGTGCAGATCTTGATCTGATGGTGAAGGAGCCGTCTTAATCACATTCCTCCTAATTTTTTAAAAGATCTCCACTTAGTAGAAGAGCCTATTCAAATTTCAAGGTAATTCAATAACTAGTTAATCAAATGTATGAGACAGCTACTTGTTACTATCTACATTCCGCCCAATGTAAGCCTTGTCAATCATAAGACTCAATCATAAGACTGTGTTCCTGAAGGATTTGGAAACTGCATATACTAGGTCTGTTGGTGCATTTACAGTCCAGTTCACTGTCTTTACTGTACCAAATAAACTTGTATATTTTAAGAATACATAGCGCTACATATAAAGTGGGTTTTGACGATAATTCTGGGATCTTTTTTCTTCATTCTCAGTAAAAACATGGATGGATGACTTGCAATTTTACATCCTTTTCAACAGTATTTCAGTCATATCAGGACAATGGATGGGTGATAAAGTGAGGCTATTGCTCTAAACCTGTTTACTACTGAAAACATTCCCACCTCCAGTGGGTCTCAAACCTGGGTCCCCTTGATCAGCAGGCCAGCAATGAACCTACTGCCCTACTGGGGCTCTGTCATTCTCAAGGAAAACATATGCTGTGACTCCTCATTAGAACCATCTCACTGAGATGGTTCTAATGAAAGGTCAAAGTATGTTTTTATGCAGCAATATTTATTTACCCCTTTCTACCTTGAGCACTGCTTATTTTTAGAAACTATTTAAATTTCATCAAAACCAACTAATATGGGGCTCTGACAGAGCTCTGGATAAGGTGGGCTTTTGAGGATAATGCCGAGGTATTTTCAGTTTTTCTCAACAAAAACATTTGTAGTGACCCAAATTTAGAATCATCTCGGTCCAAGACCTATGTTGTGACGCTCATTTGAACCATCTCAGTGAGATGGTTCTAATGAGCATCACAACATATGTTTCGAAAGAGAAATACAGAAAATTATCTTTCAATTATCCCAGTTACCCCCTTTTCTCTAAAGCACTGGCTCTGATAAATAGGGTAGACAGCTTGCACCACAGTCACATCATATCCCATATAAGGGAAAGAAAAATAATCTTGAACCGAAGTAACAGAAGTCATATCTCAATTTTTACAAAGCTGATTTAATGAAAAGGGCAATTAGCTCATACTTTTTGTCTTTAAAAGTATAACCATTTTACGACAGGAAGCCAGGCCACCAAGCTACTTCAAACCGCTGGGCTCTCTCTGACAATCAAACTGATGTTTCCAAATACAGTAAAACTTCAATGGCTCGAACCCTGATGGCTCATTTACCCTGACTGGCTAGAACTCTTTTCTTGGTCCCTAGAGGTCAGTTTATATGGAAATTAAGCCTGGATGGCTAGAACTACCCTTGGCTGGAACTAATTTTCATGGTACCAAGCCTGTTCGAGCCAATGAAGTTCTACTGTACCCTTATTTCATTTCATAAAACAATGACATTTGCTACAAAGAGCATTAGTAGGGACTGGAGCAACTGCACTTTACTTATCTACATTAAACTGACCTCATTATATTAATACTGTCCTCATAAGACCTGAGATGTGATTAATTTTCTGTCAGTGTGAAAATTTACTTCCTGCTACAGCATTTATACTTGATTCTAATTATCTTTCTGCATCTGTATTATTCACCATTAGAATCAGATGAGTGTGGCATATGCTGTGCGCCAAGATAACAGTTCTTCAGTGCTCCAGATTTGAAGGGGGTAACAGGGGTAATCAAAGGATAAAAATTTTCTGTATTTCTCCATAGAAACATACATTGATATATTGTGATCCCTCATTAGAACCGTCTCGCTGAGACGATTCTAATGAGGGGTCACAACATATTTTTTCATTTAGAAATAAGAAAAATTATCTCTGAATTATCCTCAACAACCCCTCTTATTTTGAGCTCTGTTTCTTATAAAATTTTGAGATAAAACTTGTTGCATGGATAATTTTGCAAAGCCCATATTCTGTAACAGAACACAATGTCAAATCACATACATGTGAATGTTAACTGTCCATATTAATGGTGCTCCAGATAAGAAGGGGTAACAGGGTTAATTTATGGACAATTTTCAGTATTTCTCTGTAAAAGCATCTTGTGATAGCTCATAAAAACCATCTTGCTGAGACAGTTGCAGTGCTTCAGGTGAGGTGGAGGTTTGCAGATAATGTGGAGATAATTTTTCTTATTTCTCAACAAAAACATACGTTGTGACCCCTCATTAGAACCGTCTTGGAGAGACAGTTCTAATAAGGGCCACAACATGTTTTGTTGTTTGTTTGGGTTTTTTGAGAAATAATGGAAAATTATCTCTAAATTACCACCATTATCCCTTCTTATCTGAAGCTCTCAGTTGTAATGACAGGTTACAACACATTTTCATTACAAACACATTTTCATTACAAATTATGAAAAATTATCTCCAAATTATCATCAAAACCCCATTTTATATAGAACTCTGACGTTACACAGCCTCAGCCAAACATGGAGAAAAACTGTTACCAAATAAACTGCCAAAATAAACAAAACATGCAAACCATACTTACTACTATAGCATTAATATCGGATTCATGTCCAGAAAATGTCTGTTTGCACATTCCGTCTCTTATATCCCACAGCTGCAAACAAAATAAAACATTTTTTTTTACTTTAGTTTTGTCCTGCAAAGAATTGCTTGATGTATCTACAACATTGAAGATTCAAATGAGACACGACATGACAAAACCAACAAAGTAGCATAGTAGCATGTGCGACCAGCGAAGACTCAGATCAGCCTGGGCATCCGCCCAGTCTGATCAGAGTCTTTGCTGATGGCATAGAGCTGGCTTAGACCCTTGGCTACCCTTTAAGATCACAGCAAAGAGTCTGATCAGACTGAACCAATGCCCAGGCTGACCTACGTCTTAACCCGGTGCACATGCCACTTTGTTGGTTTGTCACGTCGTGACTCAAATCATTATGTAAATCCCATTATGTAAATTGGTACATTTTGTTTTGTGCCTCTATCTTGCTAAGGATCCATACCTGGTATACGCAAATAGAAAAGCTCTGATCAGGCTGCTCAGATGTGTAGGCTAGACTGACTTATTGCTTTCGTATATGTGTTACCCTCTGAGTGTGTTGCTATTCACCCTTTGAGTGTGTTGTTACTCATTTATCAGACTGTGAAATAGATGCTCAACTTGGGCTTCAACAGCCCCACCCATCAACAGTATTTATTTCTGAGTGATGGGAGAATATGTGTATTGAACAGGCTGATGATGATACAATCAAAAAGCTAGGACTGGAATTCACAAACTTTAGATTTAACCCCGGGGAAATATATGTGTACTGTTTTGGTATAAGCACATTTCAATTGTGTCTTGTTTTGGTATAAGCACATTTCAACTTGGCTGACATACATATGAAGTATTTTACAACTTCTGAAACTGGTTATCAAGCCCTTTATTTACTGAATTGAAAATAACATTCAGCAAACACTACAATTTGCTCTACATGTAACTGCAGATTTATCCATTAAGCAAACTACTTCAGTCTTTGGTAGGTAAGGCAAACATGCCTTTCTGTTCTTAAATGGAATGACATTACAAAACAAGTTTCTCATTTTCTGTTTTGACCCTCATTACAATGGCCTTGTTGTAATATGGCTGTTTTTATGGAGAACCAATAATTATCATCTGAGCAGTGACACCACAAAACCAACATAGTGGCATGTGCTACCAGCGAAGACTCAGTTCAGCCTGGGTATCTGCCCAGTCTGATCTGAGTCTTTGCTGTCAGCATGGAGCTAGCTTTGATTCTTAGCTACCCTTTAAGAAATGACTGATCAGACTGGGCAGCTGCCCAGGCTGATCTGAGTCTTTGCTGGGTGCACATGCATGCCACTTTGTTGGTTTTGTCATGAAGCAGGGGTCGTATTCTTAAAGCCACTTAAGTCATTGCTATGCGGTTGCTAAGGCTAAATATCTATAAAGGAGATTCCCTACAACTATGAAATTTGGTCTGGAGGAACAGTCTTTGTAAGACTGTTCCTCCAGAGCAAATTTCATTGTTGTAGGGAATCTCCTTCAAACAATTTAGCCTTAGCAACAGCATAGCAACCGCTTTAGTCGTTTTATGAATATGGCCCCAGCTCATTTAGGGCTGTACACTGACCTTAGCTGAAGCATCACAGGCCCCTGATACAAATGTTCTCATGTCTGGTGCTAATGACAGGCTCATCACATCTCCTGTATGACCTGTGTATGCTGTTGTCTGCTGGCCCGTCTCAATGTCCCATAGTGCACTGAAAAGAAAGAATTAATATTTTTACGTATATGCACTGTCTCAAAATCCCATAGTGCACTGCAAAGAAACAATTTATTATTATTTTTACATATGCACTGTCTCAATTTCCCACAGTGCACTAAAAAGTAAGAATTATCATTTTTACATATGCATAACCTCTATCTCTGTGTTAAACAATATTATAAAGCATCTTAAACAAGTGGTCATTTAATATGAAACTTCATAAATTTTGAATAAAATAACCACATGATAAATATTCAGTTCATCACTCAATTTTGAGTGACAATCCTTCTAACACTGAACAAAAATTCCATGGAAATTGATGTCTGGCCTGTCTGCGCAGTGTCACAAAACAGAGCTAGAAAATTTGGTGTGAAGATTACGTTGCAAATGCTGACACCTGGGAAGTAATATCTGTGACTAAGTCTCACATTCTGCAAGGCGCTGGCCAGCCAAAGAAGTTGTCATGGAAGGCAACGTAATGTTATGTACCGTAACAAGATGTTTTGTAAATAAAGGATCATACATGAGTGATCATTTTATATGAAATTTATGAAAACAGCCGTAGGGGAATTTCATAAATTTCATATGAAATGACCACTCATGTAAAATTTGTTTATCATATGCCCTTTAAAATGGTGGCCACACCAGGTATTTTACGTTTTTGGAAATGAAAAGAAATTAGCTAAGAATTATCATCAAAGCCTCCTACACCTGAAGCGCTATTCACAGATGAATAATAAGAAATCATAGCAACATGATACCCTGCAGGATTACAATATTTGCTATCTAGGTATGTAACCAAGTAAACTTATTATAAGGCTCTGCCAATTCAGTAGCCTTATCATGGAACACTGGAACTTATCAGGTACAATTTAGCCACAGCCTAGAAAAGCTTCATGAAGACACAGGTGACTTGTGAACACAAAATATAGCCTGCTAATCCAATCAGATTTTTGCAGTCAGAACAGTCTGAAATTGTTAACTAGTAAATCAGGCATGAACTTGGACCATGCTGCACAGAGGGGAAACCTAATACAGACCTTTACTATAGTAGAACATCATCAGATCATTTTTCTCTTTCTAAAACCTGATTAATCAAGCTTTATAGCAAAGAAGCTGTTAAATATGAAACCAAAATAGTTGAAGGACATAATGGAAGGCCATACAATATCAGCTGTATTGGCATGTGCGTTACAAGCTACTCTGCAGCTAAAGCTCTTTTAAGGCATGAATGCCTTGAACGGTCTTAGCTCCACTGTCTCTTAGGTCTAGTTACTGTATGGGCAATCTCAGTATGCATTATAGGAAAGAATTTTATTTTTGTAATACCGAAGGGCTTTATGTTAAGTTTGAGAGTAATTCGCCGGCGTTTACACATCCATAAAATCAACAAAAATAAAATTCATTTCTTATAATTCCAACTCGGTAATTTTTATCTCAAATGTGAGTTATATCGAGTATTTCAGAAACTGCCGCAAAGAAAATACTCCCAAGTAGTTCCCGATTTCTGCTTCAGGGAATTTATCGAAGTATAAACGCCGTTTTCTGTACGCTCTTGACCAATCAAATTGCATTAAACTAGCAATGGAAAATGGAGTTGGAATTATTGATAGACGACTTGAGGTTTTACTGCCAGTTCAACAATATTTCAGTCATACCGAGCCAATGAAGTATCATTGGATCTGTCTACCGCCGTGTATTCCAAGGTCATGGGATAGAGTAGACTTGCCTAGACATGACCAAATGAAATGGTGACAATGAAAAGCTGTGTGCAATTGGACCCTGTTTATGGCTGAAAAGATTTCTTCCTCCAGCGGAATCCAAACCGGACTACCAGCTAAGCAAGCCAGTACTTAATGCATTGAGCTACCAGGGCTCCAAATGCATAAGAAGAATCATGAGTTGTGCAGCCCTAAATTATATGTTTCACCCATCAGTCAATTCAGTCAAGCACACAATCTGCAACATGATATAGAATGAAAGGTTCATTAAGGAAATACATGCTTAAATGTTTTGTTTATCTCCTTTGATGGTATCTTTAGATAAAACAGATTTCCAATAATTTCCTTATTAACAATGATAATAAAATGAACTTTCTATATTAAGACAAATGGGTATGAATGTACCTCCATGTTTGTTTTTTTGTTTTGTTTTTCCCCCACTTTTACAAGGAGGGACAGTTTCTGTAGCTTCCTGTTCGCTTAGAACTCTGGTTTTGGCGAATAAAAAAAGGGGTAAAAGTAAAAGTATTCTTTAGCCTAGTGGCCGTAGGGGAAGTGGGGCTTAGAAGACCACTGGGCAAACTGTATCTTAGGCAAAGCATATGAAAGGCAGAGCCCATCCCTCTCCTTTCGCTGCCTTGTCCTTCCCCACGTTGAAACAGGTACCCATTTACTGCTGGGTTGACAGAGTTTTCCAGTCTCCCAACACCGGTTTGAACCCACGACCTGATGGCAATCTTCAGCACCATAACCCAGTTGCTCTAAACCATTGGGCCACAAGAAGTCTGGTTGACGAAACGAAGTCCCTCTAACCACTCTACCATTGTGCACGACTGACAAAACCATTCCAAAAAGATGTGTACTCCTACTGGAGCAAATTCTTTCCTTTAAGAGCTGACCCCATTGAGAACGGAGACAAAAATGTTGATTGTTGATTTTATGCTTAACGTCCACGGTAAACAACTAAGGTCATGTCGGGACGGTCAGTTAACCTAACCACACTATTCCTGGGCAGGCTTAGACCTCCTAAGCGGTTAACCAGTACTAAGTGCACATACTTTCGCCAATAACTGACAACTGCCCTTCTTGAATCAGCGGAAGGAGAAACGAAAGTATGTGGCCAGACCGGGATTCGAACCCAGGACCTCCGACTTACGAGTCGGGTGCCCTACCGATTGCGCTACCCGGCCCGGCACGAGACAAAAATGAAAATGTCAGATTTGCTTCCCCTGAAAGTGTATCCACTTACTTTAAATATACATGTGGCTACAGAATAAGGAAGTTTAAATCACAAATACCTAGCTACCATGATTATACTATGTAATGGGGCTTCTCAACTGGTTGCATTAAAGATCCTTAACCTCGAACTAATCAGTATTACTATCCATTAGTCTGACAAAACTTACTGATGAAGATCAACAAAGTAGGTCCTGTTCCCAAAGAAGCAGAGACGAGTCTGATCTGAGTCTACACTATTTGCTGAGGCAAACTATTTCGATGTTTATATCCTTATGGTATTAAATATGCCAAGAAAGTTATGCTAGAAATAAGCCCTACAAACATTGTTATGAGTGCATTATGTGCAGCCTCAGCATATTTGGGTATCCACGCAGCATATACAAAATATGTGACCACAGAAGGCTCTGAACTGACTACAAATGCGAACGACGGTACAAATCTCCGCTGTATGTATATGTACTAAGAACCTTTTCTATGGGTCACTTCTCATTTAAGACATCAATCTTAAGAAGTTTAGAGTATATAAGTATGTACATCTAAGTATAGGCCAACTTTTGTCATGAAGACACTACTTAACCAAAGACACCAGATTTGATAAACACTTAAATCTCTTCCTCTTCTCATTTTCAAGTTACAATGGATTTGAACTATGAATGACCATATGTCTGAGCTCCATATAAGAAGGGTTTTATGAGGATTCTCGGGCACTTTTTCTTAATTTCCAAATAAAGCATTATTTCTTCATTTTTAGACGAAGTTTTCCCTTCCAAAACCAATCCCAAAAATCTTAATCAATCCCATCAGATGGATCTAGATTTTTGGGATTGTTTAGAAGGGAAGATGGAAAAATGCTATCAAAAAAAAAAAAATTGTGGTCCCTTAAAACACCCTCAGGGAGGCAGTCCTAATGAGGGCACAGCTTATGCCTTACAGAGACTTCAGAAAATAATTGATTTCAAATCTACCATCAAAGGCTCCTAATCTGGAGCTCAACATCACCACTGAGCCACTTCATTGATGTAGATCTGCCATAATGGTATGGACAAAGCAAAGCTGGTTTATGTTATTACTAAAGACCCAGTGCAGCATCTCTTTGCCATCTAATCAAGACCTTCATTGATCCACTTACGGAACTATTTGGCAAAAGGACTACCTATTTTCGAACATCTAAAATTTTGGAACCACAATGGCCCTGAACAGAATCTAACGCCCTGGTATTTGTGTTTGTCAATATGAATACTGTTGCTCATTCAAACTCATGTACAGGATATTATTTGCCATAGGTCTGCACGAGTCAGCTCTCTGTCTCTGATATTCTCACCTCAAGGTCTTACACCCATAATGGGCAGTAAATATCGCCAAATGTCGCCACCCATCGACAAGCATGGTGACCTGCTGTTGCCAACTTTGTTTAAACCTAGCTCAAAAACTGGCAACAGCAGAATATGTTGTTTGTCAGTGTTTGGTAGAAATTTCAGAGCTCCAGATAAGAAGGGGTAACACCGATAATATTTTTCCATATTTCTCAATAAAAACAAATGAAAACAAATGTTATATGTTTTAGTTGAGAAATAAGAAAAATTATCTTTGAATTATCCCTGTTACCCCTTCTTGTCTGGAGCTCTGAGAATGCCATATTAGGTGGTGGTGCAACTTTGGTTTTTCAGTATTTCAATAAAATTGGGAAATGTGATTACAACGCAGACCTAATTAAGACGGGTTTGATAACCAGTAATTCGGTCAATGATGCAATGGTCAATTTTCTGGAAATCTTCCAAGAGCCATCTTTTCAACCTCTGACAACACTCCTGTTCGTTCTTCTATTTATAGAATATTTAATAAGATTATCCATATTCATGCTATACTAATAATCCTTCTGAGAATTATTCCTACGTAACCATATTATGGAAGTCAGGTAAGAACGGAGCTATAGCACATTGAATTGAGCCGCGACACGACAAAACCAACAATGCAGCATGTGCAACCAGCGAATACTCCCATCATCCTGGGCAGCCACTCAGTCTGATCAGATTCTTTGCTGTTTGCTTAAAGAGCAACTAAGGGGTTAATCTATCTCCATGTGGACAGCAAAGACTCTGATCAGACTGGGTGGATACCCAGGCTGATCTGAGTCTTTGCTGAGTGCACATGCAACTTTGTTGATGATGATGATTTAAGGTTTAACGACGTGTCAACCCACTGGGTCATTTGCGTCTAGAAGGTTATGTTTTACGATTTAAAAATACATATTGCACTGGTAATTATGAGGATTTAAAACAAGTTTTTATGGAAAAATATAGAAATTGTATAAGTTAAAAAAACATAAAGGTTCATGCAACTTTGTTGTGTTTGTCGTGTAGCGTTTCATTCAATTATGTTTGCCCTAAAAATAGACTGACAGGCACTAAGTTACATCTTAAATGAAAGTTCACATACCCATTTCAGTAAATTAAATCCTGAAGGAGCTGCAAAATCAGGTTAATGTTCTAACCTCATTTTGTTGTCCAGACACTGACCGGTAGTATTTGATGATAAACCTTTGACATTTGTTTGTAATCTCTCCTTAAAAACTAAGATCCTGTCTTGGTAAGATTCCACTATGTTTTAAGGATAAATATCAATAAGTGCAGAATTACCATCAAAAACTAACTGTACGTAAAGCCAATGGCCAGCTTTTGTTTATCTAGGACTTTGAATGCAAGGATTTTCTTATAAAATGTGGCATTCCCACATGTCTAATGTCTTCAGTGCTCCAGATAAGGGGTAACAGAGATAATTTAAGGATAATTATCCATATTTCTCCATAAAAACATTTTGTGAACCCATCATTAGAACTGTCTCATCGAGACTGTTCTAAGGAGGGGTTACAATATATGTTTTTGTTGAGAAATCAGAAAAAAACTCTTTTGAATTATCCTCAATACCCCTTCTTATCTAAAGCTCTGGTCTTTTCTTTTTCGTTTCCAAATGATTCTGTTACCACTCTGAGGAAACAGGGTTTGAATCCAAAACTTACCATGTCATATCACCCGAGCTCGTAACAATCTGATTATCATCTAAAAATCTACAACATGACAGGTAGCCTGTGTGCCCGGGTAACTCTCGACTCACTCGTACATTTCCCTCTCGGGTTTTTAGACTGTAAATTGAACATATGTTATCTAGACCTCCACACGCAACATAGGCGCCCGATGGGGCATAGGCACAAGTCATCACCCAACTAGAGCGCAGTGGAATTGCATGAACCTGAAAAATACAAAGTTGAAAATACAAGCTTATTCCACGGTTATAAGACAAGGGTTTCCACTTCTGAATGACCCTAAATATCATCCAAAATGTCTGCATAATTCTGCTATTAAATGGGCTTTTCCATTTCAAGAATACCCCTAAAATCTAGATCTGTCTTATAAGACAGATCTAGATTTTTTGGGGGGTTGTTTTGGAAGGAGATATCCCCAGTGTTATTTACCAAATAAGTATGGTGCTGTTATGAATGTCGACAGTATCAACATGGCATTCATAGTGAATTTGGAAGTGGGGGGTGGGGGGGGGGGGGGGGGGGTGAATTTTGATGATACAAACTTAAAAAAAAATCTCTCTTTTGCCCACTATTGTCAAATTGTCATATTATTTTCTATGGGAGTCTCAAACCATAATTCTTGGTAAGTCAACACATAAAATCAATTTTCTGCCTTGTCTCAACCTACCGGTACATCATGACACCACTCTGATTCATTTTGTTTGTTTCTGCCTTGTTTTCATATTAAGAGCTGAATTATTGATCTGCCACAATCATTAGCACCCTCTCAAAGCCTTCTCTACTAATTGTGGGCCTTTCTTTGTTATCACCAAACATCAGCTTGTTTACTAGCAAGTCCTGCTTCATTATTCAAGTACATTGTAGGACTCCACGGTGATATAAAAGCTGTAAGATTGAGCAATGTAAATGAATGACGTCTGATCATAATTCCGAATAAGAGTGGGTTCATATTAAAATTTTCAGGCATTTCTTTCTGTACTTTTCCATTTACAATTTAAGTGCCAAAGACAGAAATAGCAGAATTTGCTAACAGTGTAGATCCTGATGAGGCGGCTCATAATGAGCCGCTTCATGTGGATCTACACTGTTTGCCCTCTAATTTTTGAATTCTCAATATGAGATATCTTGGACAATACACTTTTTGAATTACTGCAGACGTAAATTTAGTTGTCTGCTTTTTGGCGCTTAAAGAGTTAAAAGAACTATCTAAATCAAGGGCCACAATGTGATTTACAGCAGATCCATTTGAATTATCATGAAAACCCAAATATCTGGAGCCATGGAGCCTTGAGGATTTTTACAACTATCTTGTGATCATGCAAAACTCCTGCTAACCACCACTGCAGTCCAAGTTGCAATTCAGAAGAATCAGTTCACCTTAAGCCAGTAGCCCTCGTAGCTCAGTGGCCTGCGATCTAGCCCTTCCCAAGAGGCAGGATTCTTTTCAACCATTTACGGGCAAGACTACGGGGTTTAACAGCATACAGCCTTTCATTATCACCCTCCCAGTAAGAAAATATATCCAAACTTATCACTGAAATGCCTAGCCACCCATTAATAGCTCTGCTTACGCCTGAATTTCATGAATCTGAGACTGCATCAGCAATATTTCCCACTGCTTGGACGAACTCCTGCTCTACGGGACTCAGATAGGTTCTGCTAATTCAGCATAAAACTTTCAACAAGCTTCAGCTTTATTTTGAAGGCAATAATACCAAACAAAACACACTTCCTTCAAAATTCACCAATGGAAAAAGACTACTGGGAATTGTTTGTTTCCAACCTGTCAAAAATCTGTTAAAAACCTAGCAGCACAATGAAACAAAGCTAATCAATAGGTCTTAAATAACAATGGCATCGATTTTCCATGTTTTTATCCTACATCCATTTCTGACTCAATCTGAGTGGCTAAATCTGTAAAATAATACTCTCAGTGACCCTTGATATTTAACTTAATTCTGGGAATACTGCATTTATGCCAGGTACTCCACTGTTTTAACATTTAAAGCGCTAAACAACAGACAACAAAATTTATGTCTCCAACAAATTTCGAACAAGGTTTCGTCCAAGCAATTTCATATTGAGAATTCAAAGAAATAGAGGGTCAACGGAGAAGATACAGATGAGGCAGCTTATGAGCCATCACATCTGCACTCTATGCTGTAAGCAAATTCAATTATGTATGTTCATTTTTTTTTCTTTTGACATGGGTTGGTGAGGTGGGGGATAATATTCACAGGTACAGGCACTCAGCATGTAGCTATGTCCATTCAAAGATGGGTTCAAGGTGATAAAACTTGAGAACAATCTCAAACTCAAAATAAAGCACACTGATTGGCTGCTTCCGAGCACATGCTCGGAAGCAGCCAATCAGTGTGCTTTATTTTGAGTTTGAGAATGTACTCAAATTTTATAACCTCTGGGCCCGAATGGACATAAGTTCTAACAAGTTTAGGTTAACAGGAAAGAGAAGTTGCAGAAACTGAACATTGCACGTTTATTGGAACAAGTGCACTTGACAGGTCAAATACAGTAATTCAAATGCACACCTCTAAAGAACAATAGTTCTTGAGCTGGCTTTGTAGAATTACTGTTATTAACAAACTGATAATCAACTAGAGCAAGTGAGCAGGGGCTCACGTATACCCCCGGCCAGCGCCACCACCTATAGGAAATAAACTTTGCATGCCCGTGTAGGCACATACCACTAGGCTACATCTCAAGATTTCACAATAATCAAAACAATACAAACTTAAAGTTCACTTTTAACACAAATGGTTATATAAATTTCAAAGTCTGTGACCCTGACCTACAATCAGCAGCAGCAGTCAGATGATGTCAACAAAACTGTCTCAACCTCGCAGTAAACCTAGTCACACATCAAAAGGTTCCGTTCAAGTATATCAAAAACATAAGCAAACAGATACAGCTCAAACTTTAACACTAATGTTATATAAATTTCTAAGTCTGTGACCTTGCCCTTAGGTACTAATATGTGTCCAACCTGTAGTAATACTAAGCACATCTGAACAAATTTCAATAGAAGCTGTCAAAAAGATAGAGCAAAAGCAAAATCTTGACACAAAACTTTAAAACAACTGCTGTAGAAATTTCTAAGTCTGAGACCTTGACCTTAGGCCTGCAGAAGCATCAGGGTGGTGCAAACTGATCAGTATCCATCCTGTAGTACCAATAAGCACATATCAACAAGTTCGAGTAAAGACGTTCATGAAAACAGAGCAAAAGCAGAAACTTAACACAAAACTTTAATGCAACTGTTATATAAATCTCTTAGTCTGTGACCTTGACCTTTGGCCAGCAGCAGCATCAAGATGATGCACACTGATCAGTATCCGTCCTGTAGTAGCACTAAGCACTTATGAACAAGCTCTGGATAACAGAACCAAAAGAAAAAACTTAACACAAAAGTTTAACTCAAATTTTATAAGAATTTCTAAGTCTGTGACCTTGACCTTTGGCCAGCAGCAGCATCAAGGTGATGCATACTGATCAGTATCCATCCTGTAGTAACACTAAGCACCTATGAACAAGCTCTGGATAACAGAAGCAAAAGAAAAAAACTTAACGCAAAACTTTAACGCAAATGTTATAAGAATTTCTAAGTCTGTGACCTTGACCTTTGGCCAGCAGCAGCATCAAGGTGATGCATATTGATCGGTATACATCCTGTAGTAACACTAAGAACTTATGAACAAGCTCTGGATAACAGAAGCAAAAGAAAAAAACCCAACACAAAACTTTAACGCAAATGTTAACTTACGTACGGACGAACGGACGGACGGACGGACGAACAGACGGACGAACGGACGAACGGACGGAAAGACAAAAACTATATACCCCTCGACATACTTCGTATGCCGGGGGTATAATAATACTACCAGGACTCATATAATTAATTTATAGTCTTGTTTTGAACGGATAAAGTGATAAATAAAACCTTCATTAAACCTGAAGCCTTCAAGAATCTGTTTTAAATGTGACAATGACCTCGAAAATTCGTCAGAATGATGCTTCCAAGAAATGAAGTAATTTTCCAAGCTTTAGAGATGGAAAGCTCATGACAAACTCATCACAGCCCATCAAAATATACTGTACCCTTGATGATCATCTCCACATTTTCTGACAGTGCTATCAAACCATCACGTCTGGTACAATTTAGTCACTATCTTGTGATCATTATCCCATTCAATTCAGGACACCCCTTTAGGGGTATCTGGGCAAACTGTTTGGATCCAGAACAGGCCCCACAAGTGTGGGACCTGATCTGAGATCCAAACTGTTTGCTGCCTAGACATCATTTCTACAAGAGTTGGTTAGACCAATATTGTCAAAATATTCTTGATTTTTGATGCAGACGACAATGTCAGCAGACGACAAAAAATACCCTTTAGGGGTATCTGGGCAAACTGTTTGGATCCAGAACAGGCCCCACATCTGAGATCCAAACTGTTTGCTGCCTAGACATCATTTCTACAAGAGTTGGTTAGACCAATCTTGATTTTTGATGCAGACGACAATTTCAGCAGACGACAAAAAATACCCAGAATGCAATGGGTTATTCACTCTGATGACACTGTATCACGATGCTTTCATATTGCCAGGATTGACACTTCATGATACTTGAATAATAAACAGGCAACAAATTTAAACTATTTTATGTAACCTCAAAATTGCAGAGTAGATTTTCTGTAGCCAACTTGTCAAGACTGATGAGCACCTAAGCATGACAAAATTTTTTTGAAGATTTTACATAATACATTATGAAAATATTTCTTCCTTTTTAAGTAATATGCTAATTACCAAAAGGCTTATAACATCACAACACAGTATTTTATCTGATGTCTGCTACTGGAAAAGTATCATGACGCATAATTTTCTGGTGATACCCAGCTCTAATATCGGGATCAGCCAGCCCTCCAATCCTTATAACTGATATTCAGAACGGCAACTATGAGGCTGTTCCTGCTTGGTAAAACGTTGTGGCCCCTCATTAGATCTGCCTCATATAGGCAGTTCTACCACAAATTATCAAGAAAATCCACCCTTATATGGAGCTCTGCTATCTGGGTACCTTTGATTGATTCTATTAAACACCCCAGGGCGTCACATTTTTGTGAAAGGGGGCATTACTTGATACTAGTTGTAACTAAAATGTACAAAATCAGCCACTGCCAAAATACCTTTCATAAACAATATAAAGGCGAATGGGTTTTAATGTTTACTTTCAGAGGAAGCGACTACTATTTTTGCCTCCATTGTCAGTAGAGGTCAACTCTTGAAGGGAAGAATTTGCTCCTCTAGGAGCAAATTCTATCCTTAAGAGTAGACCCCATTTAAAAGAGCTACCTCATATAGAGAAGCAAACAGGAATTCATGCCAGTTAATATAATAGTATTTTCGGAAAAGAGGCAGGGGGCTTTGATTAGGCAGGGACATTCAATTGGAATAATATGGTATTTAGGATCACATAGCCTAAGAGTAACAGCTGAGAACATAAAACTAATGATCAGGTTTCAATCAATGAAAACCAATTCAACTGGGAGAATCTAGTATCAGTTTGAATTTTAAACTGAAAATAATGAAGTTTAAGCTGAGTTTATACCTACGGAATACATACCAATGAAAGAAAAGGCACAAGAGAAAGGGACTGACTGTTTGTGCAAGCAGAAGCTGCCTATCTGTACAGATTGATGAGTCTAGACTTTTTCAATGTATGAGCTCCCCCAGGCTCCATAGATTAATAACAAGGCATGGAATACGATGTCTCGCCTGCCTAACATAACAGAGCTGAACCAGAAGAACTGACGTAAGTTTACTCTGCTGCCAACACCAATGGGAGACAAGTAAGACCAATCATGTCTCTCTTCTGCAAGTTGCATGTGAGATGAAAACATAAATGACTAATAGCTAATGTCAATATGCCAAACCATGGGCAGATCTACCTAGCATTTGGACACTGGTCAAAGTCTCACCAAATTTAGCCAAGACCTTCAATGTCACCAGAAACTGAGATGTGAAAGAAACATAATGCAGTCTGAGTCTCTTTGTTCATCACTAATTTTTATACCCCCTGCTGTGCATCATGAAACACCAATATTGGAATCAGTAAATACAGCTGTTTAATGATAAAAGTGGCTCATAAAAACCCATCTTTTTTTTCCTTCAATTTTATGATAAGCTGAATAAATTTTATCATCTCTAAAAACTTGACACACATCTTTATTACACCAAACTAAGGACTTTACTTCCTTATGATTCAAGTTTTATCTTTTCGGCACATTTTGTTATTCAAGCAAGAATTTTATAAATCATCCCCACATGAAAATCAGAGCCCGACTTGCCAAGTTCAACAGTGAAGCATCTATAATTAAGTTGATACCTAAGACGTTCATCAGTGGCTTATTTAAAGTAAATGGGTACACCTCCTTGTTCTCAAACTGTTTTTACAAATGGAAACAAATTTTGCTTCCCAGGACAAAATGTCAATCCAAAGTGGGGTCTATTCTTCTTAAAGAGAAGAATTTGCTCCAAAGGAGAACAAATTCTTAATTTTTAAAGTTGACCCAAACTGAGAAGAGAGGAAAATAAAGAAGAGTAGTGCTCACTCTGGTCTGGCATTCAACATAGGCAACGAACTATAAAACTCGACTGTTTTCGCATACTTCTTAGATTAATTTCAAACTATTATTCTTACGGACCCGGCAGTTTGTTATACCTCTTAGTCAGATCAGATTTTCGAAGAAATTCCGTGTAGTATAAATACAGTGCTTGAATAAGTTTCTACACCAATTCGTTGCCTAGTCGTTGTAGTCCAAAAATTGTTTTCAAGCATTTCTCGACTACGCATCCCATTTGGGTAAAACTTTTGATTCCTATTTCAAGCGTCGGGTGTCGGACGGTCCGTGAGACTATACTTCTGAAACAAACTTATCCCTATGAGCGGGACAAGCAAGTTTCATGTACGTTGGCTTCATTACCTGTGTTGAATGCCAGACCAGCGTGGTGCTGCTTCCCCTAACAGCGTATCCATTCATCTTCATAACAGGAACATCACTGTCACCACAAGTTCATAAAAACAGCCAAAATCCAGAAATGGATGAAGTCTCATAAGGGAGCACCAACCAGCTTCGTACAAGAGATACATAGTTGCACAAAGATTTTCAGTCACAAATGACAGAATACATTTTATTGCAAAACTCAGATGTATAGCCCTTTTCCAATATAGTTAAAGAGAGACCAATGAATAATCACCAAATACTGCCCTTACATACCACTCTAATTCCAAAGACCATGATCAAAAGGCATGTCTTCCGAGGCTAATCATGGTTTTCACCAGTTTCAACTTCTGTATGCTTGTTTTGTATAATTTTTTTCCCAATGCTGAGCCTTAATTATCTATTATTTATGCCTTCAGTCATAAGTTGGTTCCCTAGGCAGTTGTAACATTTTGTTTAGCAAAAGAGATATAAAACTTGCCAGTTGAGCAAAAAGAGGACACTTGTATCGAACAAAATCCACCTGAATGTCCTGGTAATCCAGCATAGGTTGGAGATGGTTTTATCATATCTATGATCTGAACTCCAGATTAGGTGGGATCTTGAGGATAATTCTGATAAAATTTTCTTATTTCTCAATGAAACATAATTTATGCTGTGACCCCTCATTAGAAACGTCTGTGAGACGTATCTAATGAGGGGTCACAACATGATTTTTTGCAAAACTGGAAAATTATCCCTAAATTATCCCTGTTACCCCTTCTTATCTGGAGCACTGGAACAGTGGAACTTCAACCTTATGTGAACAAATGATACAAACTCTTGCCTTTAGGGCATGGATTCAGACTTGTTGACTGATCAGCATCAATGATACAGTGATCCAGATTCTATTGATACGAAAACCTTTTTGCCAATACTGCCAGGCTAGACACGTATTAGAAAGTCACGCAAAAATGAAACTTAACGTATCTGCAAACAGCTTACACCCAAACCAGTCTGTGAATCAATGAAACCTAGCTAAAGCCCTCATTTAGTGCCTCAGTCTGTAGATTGCAGAGGATTCATAAATATTCAGTGCAAACAGCAAAGGCTCTGATCAGACTGCACAAGAGTGCAGGCAAGTCCGAGCATCTGCTCTGTGCTGTTCAAGTGCCGTAAGCATTTCTTTTCATGTCGGGGCTAACATGGCTTTAGCATCTTAATATCAATCAATAAACTACTTATCTATGAGTACAAGCCTCTATAATCTACAGACACGCTTAGAAAAGCCAGTAGCAAGAACAATCCAAAATTGATTTCTAGACCTTCTGCCAGCCATGTTTACTGGGCAAGTTATTAACAGACTCTCCATAACTAACATTCAGTCACCCCTCGATATCTCGAACACTGATATCTCAAAGTCTCTCTCATATCAAAGATTGGACACATTTCCTGTTATGGATATCTCAAACTACCGATATCTCAAAGAAAATTTTCTGGGACCAGAAAATTTTCTTTGAGATATCAGTAGTTTGAGATGAATTTGGACTTTGAGATATCAAGAGTTGACTGTATATGAGCCACTACACGACAAAACCAACAACCCCATGTGCACCTAGTAATGAGTCTTTTCTGTCCGCATGGACCTAGCTTAGACCCTTTGCTACCCTTTACACACATAGCGAAGACTCTGCTCAGACTTGGTGGAGTCCCACACTGATCTGAGTCTTTATGTGGCGCACATGCCACATAGTTGGTTTTGTCGTGTCATATTAGGACAACGACAGGTCTATGACTACACTGCCACTTTCTTCTGCCATCTTTTCTAAGGGAGACAACTTTTATGACTTCCAGTTGATGGAGCAAATTTGCTCTTTTAAGAATTAACCCCTTTTGAGAAGGGGGTAAATGAAAATGGCACAGTTGCTTCTCCTGAAAGTGTAACCATTCACAACTTTAGTTAACCCTGTTTGCTTACCTTGTTGACTAAGAAAGGGGGTCTACTCTTATGGGACAGAACTTGTTCAGAGGGGTGAACGACGGGCATATGATAGTATGTATTCTGATCATGGTCTTTCCTGCTCACTAAACATCAGACAGACAGACAGACAATAGCTTTATTACATTCAAGTCATATAAAACATGACATATGAGGATTAACATAGTATCTCTGAGATTACAAGTAGAGGACAGTAGTGAAGGTACCAGTCTTACGATTAACTAAAAAACGTCAGAATATCCAAAGACTGCGTTCGTGCCATACCATGTAAACAACCTGATTAAACTAACAGATTTGCATGGTGCCATGCTGGGTGGGGTGAAGTAAGTCCCTTTCACATTTTGTAAACATTTTTTCTGTTTCGGAGATCTTGCATCAGCAATGTACCACACCTGTCTAAAACTGACTTGTGTTTTTACTTGTTATACACCTGTAATTAAGTTATTGGCAAAGCCCTAGAGAAAACCTCCATAATTGATAAAGTATACGAGGGTTTTATTGAGCCGAATCATATTTTAAAAGCCCTTTGCACACATACTGTATTTTTTCTTAAAATTTTTGGCAGAATACGTTGATCAGCAAACAGTTCAGACCATGATCAGACTGCTCCTAAGGAGGTCTGATCAGGGTCTGCACTGTCTGCTAACAGCTTTCAATAAATTCCCCAACACAAAATTTCAATAAGTGCCCTGTCCTACATCTAGGGGGAAAAATCACTATCCAAACACTATAAATAGCTTGTGCATCATGCAGATTCAACAGAGCCCTAACTTCCTTACGCTTCATATGCTGGGTTTCATGGATGGATCTCTTAACCCTTTTTTGACCAGTGGACTTGTCCATTCTTATCATTCAGATAATCCCATTACTAGTTTTAGGGGTTTCTGGTGAATATTTTCACTTTTATTGTACTTTGCACAGAAATTCCTGTAAGCAAACAATGTAGACCCTGATCAGACGCCGCGTTTTGCGGCGTCTGAACTGGGTCTGCACTGTTTGCATAATGTCCCCACAACGGGTATCCGGTCTAAAAAGGGTTAAAACCATACAGTAGAACTTCAATGGCTGGAACTCTGATAGCTTGTTAACCCTGCATGACTAGAACTCTTTCCTTGGTCCCTAGAGGTCACTTTATACAGGGACTAACCCTGGATGGCTAGAACTACCCTTGGCTGGAACCAATTTTCATGATCCCAAGCATTTTAGAGCCAATTAAGTTCTACTGTATTTTGTCATAGCAAGTCATAAAAGAATGAAAGGCTGCGCACAATGGGATCAGATTTGCAGTTGAAAAGAATTTCACCTCCAGTAATTTTCGATCCCCTACCACCAAATTAGCAGGCCAGCAGTTAACCCAGTGAGCTACCAGTGCATCTACACTTGGCTTAAGACCGATACACTTTTGTGTTTACCAGTCTATGGGGCAAGGACCCTTTGTGATAATTATGGCTCATACAATTAGACCTTATTGATCCCACTTGATACAGATTTTTTTCTGGAGTCTGTTATAGGCAAAAACAGGCGATAATGAAAAAGACGCCAATAAACAAATGGGACAGCAATGGCTCTAGAATCAGTGACCTCTCAAGGCATTGTTAGAAATATTATGCGAATGATATACAGACACTTTCACAATTTCCATAGACTCTCTTGGGCATATGCTCTATAATTCCACCAAAACCTAACAGCAAATAACATACTGATCTTAAAGTGACTGGGTACACTGCTTTGCTTTTCTGCCATATGAAGGGAAATAACTTTGGTGGCTTCCTGTTTAACTCCCTAGACATTTAAGTCCTTCCTAAATGGTGTCTACTCCAAAGGGAGCAAATTCTTGCCTTTAAGAGTTGACCCCCTCTGAGAGGTCGGATAGAAATGAAAATGCCACACATGCTTCCCAAGAAAGTGTACCTATTCAGCTTATCAAGAAATTTTGTAAATTTGAAGACAGACAGAGTGGACATAAGAAATTTTAAGTAGAAAGCATATATCTCACCTTATTTGTTGTATATCCATCCCACACAATTAATTTACCATCTTGTGATGCTGATACTAAATTCCTGAAAGAAAACAAACAACATTGATTTAAACTTTTAGTTTCAAAATGCTTCGCAAAACCCTGTAAAATGGAACATTTTCCCAAGAATTGCCTGGAAACTGATAATGTACACCTGGGCCCTGTTGTTCAAAACTAACGAAGTCGTTAGTTAACAAGATGTTAAAATTTTTAACTTTTATAACTCAAATATGCCAAAAAATTTTGTTGAAAAATGTGAGAAGCTTTTGCAAAGCAAAATCTTCTCACATTTTTTCAACAAAAAATATCAGTGTATTTGGTTATAAAGTTGTAAAACACTTAACGAGTTGACCGCTTAATGAGCTCACTAGGCTAACAATGCTTTGAACAACTTGGCCCAGAACTTTAATTCACCTGAATTAATGACAAATGACTCCATTCAAAGAAGCTTCCAGATTGACTTTGTTTAAAGATGTGTTGTTTTTCTCTCCAAAATAATCCTAAACAGCTACACCCATCTTACCAGATGGTGTAGATTTTTTGGGGTTGCTTTTGAGGGGGAAAACCCATCTTAGATCAAAATTAGTACAACTGATTTACTCCATATCTGGAGTCCTTTGGAAGGAAATGGTCCAGCTTACAGCCAAATTAATATTGTACATGTTGATATGAATTCATCACAAATCTGCATATCTGCAATATAACTTTTAAGCCTTTGCCAAAATGTCTTAGTCTACAGTGTATTTTAATACTGAATTTGGAGATTTTTAGCTTCAATGAGCCCTTTTCAACTTCCTGGCAATACACAAGAAAGAACCATGCTAAAATGAAAAAGAAAATAATTTCAAATGATCTTCCGTCTAGACATAGAATTTGGAAATAAAAGTTCTGAATCATCTACAGATAGAGGATGAATGACAGTAATGATCCATCAGTTTGAGCACCTTCATGCAAATTGAAAGTTTCATTTCAGATCAATATGGCATCTTTGCTTTTGAGCCCCATTGCTCTATTGGTTATAAAAATTCACCATATGTTGTTATAAAGATTCATATGAAAAGCGGTTCAACAAATTATTGCCAATTAATCCCCTCACAATTTGAGTCATGATACGATAAACTAAAAGAGTGGCAAATGCATATCAGATCTGCCTAGGAATTCGCCCAATCTGATCAGAGTCTACATTATGAGCTTAAAAGGTAGCTTAGTGTCTAAGCTAGCTCCAAGCCAACAGCGAAGACTCTGATCAGACTGGGCGGATGCCCAGGCTGATCTGAGTCTTTGCTGAGCGCACATCACTTTGTTGTTTTCCTTGTGTAAAGCTCATTTGTTGAAATTTTAGGATACTTAAAGTGTCCAAATATTTAGGTTATTTTGAAACAGAAAAGGAAGTAACCTACTTTTCTGGCAAAGTATCTTAATATTTAAAGAAACCAGACTGATACCTGTCGGTCAAGAAGGTTATCATTGCGACAAAAATAGTATGCCTTTAGGCATGTGAAAACAGCAAAGAGACATTGTAAAAGGAGAGTTTTTTTGTTACTTTGCACATTGTCAACCAACTATGCTGATCCTCTGCTGACTGTCTGACACATACCGTAATTTTCACATCTTCCTACCCAAGGCAACCCAATGGCACAGAGCATTACTGTGTCTTCAAATTCATTCCAAATGAACAGAAGTCAACTTTCTGGCCACTTTTACAACAGGCAACTGGTTAAAATGACTAGACAACTGTCAATGAGCCATGGAAGTCCTCATTCAAGACACTTAGAGTCAAATCTTCTGACCCACGGCAATCCCATGGCAAAGACCACACTACTATGTCTTAGAATCCATTCCAAATGAAAGATGTCACCTTTCCTGGCCTCTTTTACAACAGGCAACTGTTTAAAATGACTAGACAACTCAATGGGCCATGTAAATTCTCATTCAAGATACTATGAGTCACCTATCAGTCAATATACTCTTACAACTTGTTTTCATACATCTGGTAGTAAAGCAAGACTGTTAAATGAGTTGGATTCGCAAAAAGGCAGCTTACCAAAAGACTCAAATCAGTCTTTACATGCAGTCTACCTTGCAGTCTTCGCTTACATCAGCTGATTCGTGATAATTCGTATCTAATGGGGCAAACAGCAAAGATTGGACCAGACTGCACAGATGTGCAGTCTGGTCCCAGCCTTTGATGTTCAAACATTATACACCTTTTTATGTGATGCGGCACAATTTGTAAACTGATTGGCAAGCTTCCATTTATGTTCTATATTTAAAGCATGCTTCTGTTTTATACATACAGAAAGCACAGGTATTACATGCTGGACAGCATGAAAGTATCTCAGTTCAGCAAAGGAAAATCAGCCAATCGGCATAACCAATCTGGTTTAACAAGAGTTCCACGAAATGCTATGTCTCCCCTGTCATACATTATCACAAAGAGGTTCATACTTACAGAGCCAAACTAGAAAACTTGACGAGTTTATGCCCCTAAAACCGGCAAAGCTACAGCTACATGTTGCCACCAGATAAAAATCACACATGCTCCAATCCTGCCCAATGCCTGCAGCAGGGTACAGCTGTTTGCAATTTCAAAATAAGCCATCTCAAAAAGGCAGTTTCAAAAACTACTTGTTGTACATAGCTTTTCAGTCGCAATGCAAAGTAATGCCTGTCAGAGATTTGAAAATTGTAAACATTTTTATGCAGTGGCTGCCATGTGGAAACTGGAACCTGAACATACAAAGTTTAGCAACACAAACATTCAATTAACTATTTGTTTCAAAACTGACTTATGGTGATGACAATGTGTATTTCCTATACTTTGTGGGGAAAAGTTGATGGCTGTTTTGAGGGGAAAAGTTGATGGCTATTAACTACAAAATAAAAACAGAACTTACCTAGAATCTGATGCCCAGTGCATGGCATATATTTTTGCCAAGTGTCCCCGAAGGGTGCGCCTCGTGCGCATTTGTATTCTGCTAAGTGGTTCGACATTTGACGTGGCTTGTACTAAACTGGTATCTGCGGCTGCTTTTCTTGCTTCCTGTTGAAAGAAAAATATATTTATAATTAAATCTGCATACCTTTTTTCCAATTTCATGCTATTCAATGCCATTAGGGCATCTTGCTAGGCTCTACTCTACCAACAGAGGGATGTTAATGACCAGTCCATCCTTATTGCTGTGCCATTAAAGGGTTGCTTATGGTCTAAGCTACCTCCATGTCAACAGCAACGACTGCTCAGACTGGGCAGATGGCGTTGCTGATTTGAGTTTTTGGCTTGGGACACATGCCACTTTGTTGGTTTTGTCAAGTCGTGGCTCATGTTGTACCTATACACCTAAACTATTTGGCAGAGCTCTAGATAAGAGGGAGTATTTGATGATAATTAGGGATAATTTTCCTTATTTCTCATTCTAGTTATATGTTGTGACCCCTCATCTGAACCGTCTCATTGAGACGGTTCAGATGAGGGGTCACAACGTATGTTTTTATGGAGCATTAACAAAAATTATCTCTAATTATCATCAAATTCTCCCGCTTATCTAGAGCTCTGTGTGGTATGACAGGTAGTGCGTATGCTTATGATTGATTGTACAATTGGTCAATTTTGTATTCATTATCAAACATCAATCAATGATTTTCAGTCAACTACTGGAGAAAGTTCTAATTATTTTCAACTACTAGTGGAGAAAGTTCTAATTATTTTCAAGAATACATAATATACAAATCATCTTTGCAGGGCCTGACAAATCAAAACTTGATCTACTTGTCAAGTAGGTTGCTTCTGCCTGTAAAAGCTGAAAAACATGGGTTTTCCCTATATAATTTATACATTTTTCTGGGCAAGTAAGAAATTTTTTTACTTGCCCAGCAAAATTTTTTGTCCCGGGCAGCCAGACAGTGGATTTGTCAGGCCCTGATCATAGGTAATTTCTTTATCCCTAACATTATTCCTGGTATTTTAATACAGTCTTTCTCAAGTGTTATCATGATTAGATGAAAACTGTTACCCAAAATAAGCAGACTAGGGGTGATCATGGGTCAAAGTATTAAAACCAATGATGGGTTATGAAATTCTTGCCAATTCTCACAACTAATGACAAAGACTATAAATCACTGGTAGTGTTCAATATACCACATCCATAAATCTAGGGCAATATCAAACACCAAGTCCTACACCTTGTATGTTGGAGCCATTTTGATTCAGACACACACGACCTCCTTCCCTGACCCCTTGCCAAAGCCCAGCAGTGGCCTGCACATTTTTCTGAACTGAAGTCATATGATCTCCCTCCCTGAGCCCCTCCCATAGCTCAGCCATTTTCATAGATTATAGTCTCCCTTAAGACCAGTCCCTTTACTGTTTGTGAAGCTGGAAAACACACAAATGACAAACAGTTTAGACCTTATGGCCAGGGCTGAGCCTAGAGAGCGATTTGGGAGAAATAGTCTCCCTAAGCTGGCTGACTTCTCCCTATTTTGAGCTGAGGGAGAAGAGAAAATACATAGAACATAAGGGAAATCCAAAACTTGGATCAAAACTTCTCCCTGAAGTCCAGAACATGTCACAAAACTTCTCCCTGTCTGAAAGCTCTAGGCTGACCCCTGCTTATGGCAGCTGGATCTACACTCGGTTCTTCTATTACTTCAGTACCACTTTTGTTGGCTCTAAGACAGGACTTTTCCCTTCCAAAATTGACCAAAATATGTAAATTAGTTTTGTGTAATTCAGCTGTAACATGGGATTTTCTCTTCAAAACCATTTCCGACAACCTCTAGCGTGATGCCTGACATCTCGTAGGATGGGTCTAGCTTTTTGGGATTGTTTTGGAAGGTCCCCCCCCCCCCCCCATATAACCAAATAAATATGCTACTTTTTTCTAATAGCTTAACACATTCTCTCTGATGGCTTATCACAGTTTCTCTCTGACGCAGTTCATACAGATACAAGGATTAACTGATTGAGCAGAATCAAAATAGAAACTGATATATGTGTTTTCCAGACTCTGAACCTCTTAATGTTGTAATCATTCATGACATAAAGCTCTGAAGAAACTAAATTTAGACTGCAGCCAGGTGGAATAATCAGCTTCTTTTCTCTTAAAGTCTGATCATGTAAATCATGCAGAAACTCTTCTTTTCTTTAATCAGACATGAGCATCAAAGCTTCCTCAGAAAAATTATGACGGAACAGAGCCCTAGATAAGAGGGAGTATTTGGTGATAATTAGGGATCATTTTTGTTAATTCTGGATAAAAACATATGTTGTGACCACTCATCTGAACCGTCATGACGAGACGGTTCAGATGAGGGGTCACAACATATGGTTTTGATGAGAAATAAAGAAATTTATCCCTCAATTATCATCAAATACCCCTCTTATCTAGAGCTCTCAGGATAAGTCTGAAAAGAATGTAGAGCAAAGCAATAATAGTAGTTACACATGCAAAAGACACACAAAAAAAATCGTATCAGGAAGACACAAAAATCTGAGGAGGAAGATAATTTGATGCAAGAAAAACTGTCCAGATGTATTAAACATCCTCCATCCAGAGGTCTAGATAAGAGGGAGTATTTCATGATAATTAAAGATAATTTTTGTTTATTCGGCATAAAACCATATGTTGTGACCCATCATCTGAATGAGATGATGAGATGAGGGGTCCACAACATATGGTTTCAGTGGGAAAAAAGAAAAAATTTATCTCAATTATCATCAAATTCTCCCTATTATTTAGAGTTAAGTTACCATTATCTCTTTGAAATGACCCCTTTATTGGAAGAAGTTGCAAGTTCATTTCTGACAGACTTTGTTCATGCTACAAGAGCAATTTCTAAATTTCCCTGACTTTAAAACAGATGCTAATTTCCCTCACTTTGTTTCAACCCTAATCCTATATCAGTCCATGCGCAGACCAAAACCTTCCTCCCATGCAGCCATACTTTGCAATGTTATACACGTGTACTGTTAATTTCTCTCATCTTTGCTGTGGCCTCTTTTTAGAAAAGCGAGGTCTCCTACCAGCCGGCTGGTAGGAGACCTAAAAGTCTCCTGCCAGCCAGCTATTGGAATGCCTGATTAATAAATACCGTAATCGCCCCATTTACCGCACATGCCCCTATAACCGCACACCAAGGCCATTTCCGGAAAAAAATGCATAAGCGCACACTGCTTTTTCCTTTTGAAACACACAAAATCAAATGCATCAAGTTCAACTTACCATTACTGTTTCAACAGCGACAGTGTTTTCAATTTTGTTTTCCCGACGCAATGTGCGAAGAGAGCAACTCTATTGGTCTAAATGTCAATCGGGGGTCCTCGCCGATATTTACGAAGTTGGCTGAAGTGTTATGATGTGTACGAGTGCGAACAGCGACTCGGATCGGCTTACACATCTGCGCCGTCTGATTAGCGTATTCTCTGCATCAACAATGGGAATGTACAAGTTGATCCCAGAAGGATCGAGCTTACGAAGTTATGAGGTTGTGGGGGTGCGCAGGCTGAACTGAGTCTTTGCCTTTCGTACATGCGAAAAGGCGCCATTTCTCCAGAGCAATTCTTGTCATATATAGCGATAATGTGCACGTGCGTAAAAGTGCGTTTGGAAAGATACATGAACAACAGATGAGAAACAAATAAATTATAATAACGACAAACTCTTATTTCTTGACAAAATCAGTCTAAATGCATGCGCAAACTGAACGAAGCGACCAGCCTGCGCTAATGCATGGTCTGTGCATTTAAACAAAGTTCGCGGTAGCCATAGGATAGCTTTAATATCATTGGCATACCTGGCCCGTGGGCCTCAAAAGGGCCTCAGGACACATTCGATCAGCAAACACCCGCATCATACAGTGCATTTGCGAACACTGACGAGTCTAACAAATCTCCAGGATTCGCCGATAGTTTGCAAAATAATTGTTTTAAGATGCGCAGACTGGTCTAAGGCTTTGCTGTTTGCACATGTAATACGGTACCGTTCTCATGACACATTGCCAATATTTCTGCACCCTTGGACGTAATATAGGACAGACCGAAAATCAAAGAAGATCAAAAGGACCGCATCTTCCAGAATTAGAATGAGTGTGTTATTAATAGAAGCCCCTGAATTTAAAGCAGACCTCTTGCGATGAATGAATAGCCAGAGCACTGACAAACTTACCTGACGTGTTTAAACAATCACATATTAGGTCATTGTAAATGTGTTGAAATACTTTCCTTTCTTTCGGAATATTTTATTTGGAATAATGAAGAAGGACAAAGAGAATGAAATACATGCATAATGAGGACATATTTAATACTGAGAGGTATGAGACATAATTTGCGACTTGACATGAGATCGTTTTTCTCCCGGAAATTGGCAATTCAAATAGTTCGAACACTAAATATTTTCATGACACTTCGAACACCCCGATCAGTATTGCCGACTATTTCGACTGTTCGTTTGTTGTTTTTTCGTTCTGAGTGTGCGGTTATTAGAAAGGTTTTTAACCACACCTTTTTGTTGCAATTTTGAAAAAGTTAAGCGCACCGTGCGGTAAATGGGGCGAATACGGTAGTTACATCACATTCCATGGAATTCTTGGGTAAATTTAAATGTATCTTATTTAAAGTTGATTTGACATAAATATTATAATTAAATTGACAAATAATATATGCAGTTAAATAAGCAAAAAATATAAATAAGAGGACATTTTAAAAATAGATTTTCCAAGGGAAGTAACTCAATTCATACTTTGCAAGGGAACTAACTCAAAATACTACTGAATTTTCTCTGAATTTTTATGTGCCATCTACTTGCATAATTGTCTTTATGATAATGTTTGTTTCATAAGAAACTGTAGCATATTTTTCCTGGTAGAAAGAACTAGTCGGTATACAAGTTTGCCTGAATGAACTGCGAAAATGCAATTATAGGGAATAGCTTGTGAGAAAACTGGTAAATTTGTGTAAAACTTTTCATTTGGTGCACATTGAAACTTTAAAATCAAAAGGGGCTCTTCACACCTACCTGTACATGTGTATACAAGACAGACTTCATGAAAAAAAAGTTAAGCAGTATAATGAATGATAAATAAATGATAGTATATGAGGGATCTCCAGATTGTTTAATGTCCAAACAAAAAGGGATTAATGTTCCAATTTTACATATTGCAAGCCAGACTAAAAAGAAAATTGAAGCTAATTAAATATTTGATTAGTTTATTAAATGTTTAATACAATAAAATATAGCTGTCTGTCATAATGCCATGCAAAATACAATTTTATCATCAGTATTCCAGTAGCCGGCTGGCAGGAGACTTTTAGGTCTAGTGACAGCCGGCTGGCAGGAGACCAAAAAGTCTCCTGCCAGCCGGCTGGCAGGAGACACTTCCTTTTAGAAATGTTTCAAAAACCAGAATAGTGTATGTCCAGATGAGGTGGCTCATTATGGGTGGCTCATAATGGGCGGTCTCATCAGGAGCTATGCTGTTTGCAAATTCAGCTATTTTTGTCACTGGCCCTTTAAGTCGTAATGGGCCACAGATGTATGTCAAAATGTCTGCACACAGTACACTCGTACCCTTTATATGCAGCAGCATCCAACTCATGGAGTGCATAAAAATTTGTGTTGTTGACTGGCAGTGCCTTTTATTCCAGAGCTGATTTCTTGGAAGCATTATATTTAGCATGACAGACAATTCTGTAACTTGATATAAGCAGGTCAGTGCTTTCATAATTTACAATTTCCTTTCAAAGATGCTTTACTGAAACTGGATAACATACGCCCTTTTTCTTTCCTGCCTACGTGACACCAGGATAATATCGCCGCTTGAATACATGTAACACGAGGAGACACAAGATTATTGAACTGGTGCTAGTCGTCGTTTCCATGGTGATATTGATTCGTCTACTGCCGCAGTGACTTCAACTCCATTGGACAGAAAATTACAGTAGAAAATTATATGTTACGGTATTGAATGATAAATCCAATACACAATATCTGTAGACAGTATCATCAGAAATCACAAAGGTGATTTATTTGTCTCCATAAAGTCAATATTGATGAGACAGCCAAAAATGGAAGCAATTTCTATTAGTGAGAACTGCTGAACTGCACTTGTGCTCAAACTTGCAAATCTCTTGTTACATGTACTATTATTTTTCCTGATGTGTAAGCCTAAATATCTGAACACCTTATCATAATATCTGTGATATTCCATTTTTGAAGGTGGCTATTAAGTTGTCCTATGAAAATGTTCGCTCTTGCATTTCTGTTAGTGTTTATTGGGTTAAAATCAAGGGTTAAGCTACTAAAGATTGAGGGGGAAGTAACTTCTCCCTCCTGTTGAAATAGGGAGAAGTGAAGCCAGGAAGGGAGAAGTGGTAGTGCCTGATTATGACATTTTTAATCTAATTTTAAAGAAAAATATATGTACCTTTTATGCATACTATTCACATTAAATTGAAATATTATTAAGCTGCAATGGTACTAAATTGTCGAAACAGCCTGTTAAAACTTTGTGAGATCATTTGTCAGATGAAAATTCAAAGACACAAAAAAATCTTTATGGAAAGACTCCCAAAGAAAGGTTAAATTTTGGCCATAAGGGCACTTATTTAGCCCACATAGCCCCCCTATCTTGATCCCTGAATACAACGGTTTTCCCCTTACAAAACAACTCCACTAAATGTAGATCATCTAACACATAGGGTATAATCGATTCCGCTAATTTTCGCTTCCTGCAGAGACTGTACATCATATTTGGCTTCCGCCGAGACTGTCCGCGATCTCTTGCTTCCTGCCAAGACTTCTGCACATGATAACTGGCTTCCTGCAGACTGTCCGCCTGATTCTGCAGAGTCATGCGGACAGTCTCGGCAAGAAGCCATTTTTCGAGGACAGTAGTCTCTGCAGGAAGCAAAAGTTCGCGGAAATCTCGGCGGAAGCCAAATATGACGGACAGTCTCTGCAGGAAGCGAAAATTGGCAGAATCGATTATACCCTGTGTTACAAGGTGGATCTAAATTTTTGGGGATTCTTTTGGAAAGGGAAAACCTATCTTGCTGCAGAATAACACAAGTCTGGTTCAGCTATTTGAGGTCGTTCTAGAGGGAGCAAAAACCCATCTCACAGTTTAGGGAACGTTCTTGCTCTAGGGATGTGTCGCTTATATCAAAAGCAGATGAATATCACCATAAATTTGATGTAGCTAGCTATTCACAGTGCTCCAGATAAGAAGGGGTAACAGAGATAATTTAGGGATAATTATCCATATTTCTCCATAATACATATTTTGTGACCCATCATTAGAACCGTCTCGTTGAGACGGTTCTAATGAGGGGTCACAACATATGTTTTCGTTGAGAAATAAGAAAAGTTATCTTCAAATTATCCTCAATACCCCCTCCTATCTGGAGCTCTGTATTAAATTCTTAAGTGAAAGTATTCAAAGACTCACTCTTAAGCAAGTTTATTTAACTATAAAACTGCACAGTTGAATGCCATTAACAGGTATAAAAGATACAGCACTTATATCCATATCAATAAATCTCATGGGTAGAGTTTTCCTATTACTTTGATAAATCCATGTGTTTTTGGTCTATGGCACACCAGCACCACCTTTTTCATTCCATCAGTCCACTAGAAGTCCCGCTGTGGAAGAAGCATGTGACTCTCCTAAATGTGATCAAGCTACTGATCAGCCAGATACCACAGCCATGACACGCCATTTTTCTCAGTCTTACTTTCTTTTTAGAAGTCCACAATATTTGCCAATATTTTAGCAAATGGGCTGGATGTGTAACGGGGTAATGCAAGCTACAGCAGAATTTAGTGGCTCGAACCCTGATGCCTTGTTAACCCTGCCTGGCTAGATAGAACTCTTTCCTTGGTCCCTAGACAGGGCCTGACAAATCCACTGTCCGGCTGCCCGGGACAAGTTAAATTTTTGCTGGGCAAGAAAAAAAATTTCTTACTTGCCCGGAAAAATGTATAGGTTATATAGGGAAAACCCATGTATTTCAGCTTTTTCCGGCAGAAGCTGTCTACTGGACAAGTAGATCAAATTTTGATTTGTCATGCCCTGCTAGGGATCAGTTTATACTGAATTTGACCCTGGATGGCTAGAACTGCCCTTGGCTGGAACTAGAACTGCCCTTGGCTGGAACTAATTTTCATGGTTCCAAGCCTGTTCAAGCAATGAAGTTCTACTGAATATGACATTCTTGTATACAGCATATGAATTAAATGGCAATGCCTAATTCCTTAAAATAGCTGCAGTAATTTTGTTTACATTCTGGGAAGTTTATATTCCCAGAAATAACATGCAAGCCACTTCAGCCCTGTAAATAACTATCAATCAAATGTAAAAAAAGATAAATAAGTGCAAAGTATAGTTTGTAGCCACAAAGAATTTGTTCTTGAAGTTTGAAATGGAAACTAAAGTTAAGAAATTATCAAACTGGTGGGGTACAGCAGTATATAATTCATGTATGTATCATTCTCAGTGTTTTCGTTTTCTCATACTGAACCTTTTCTTGGGGTAATATCATCAAAACTAGCCTCTAATTTTTGTTGTTCCAGTTCTCCTAATGCGGGGTTGCCACCTATCCTCCACTTCGACATTCCCTGACTTTTCCCTGATTTTTCCCTGACGTTCTACAGTTTTCCATACCTTTTTTACAGATCTGAACATTAATTTTACAATACCTATTGTGTCACATCAAATACTGGGAGCTACTCTTAAAGGAAACAATTTGCTCCCCGGAGGGAGCAAATTGTTTCCCTTTAAGAATAGCCCCCAATGAGAAATGAAATGTGCCTAGGCTTTCATTTTCGAAAGTACTTCTTTTCCCCATGAACAGAATAAGTATGTTTTCTGAAGAAGGCCATAGCCAGTTATTTTTAAGTTCCCAGACTTTTCCCTGACTTTTCTAGTTCTTTCTAAATTTCCCTGTCCAACCACAAAATTCCCTGACTTTTCCCTGACCTGGAAATAAATTCATTTTCCAGACGGTTTTCCCTAACTGTGGCAACCCCGGTAGTGATGGTCTCCACTCGGCTCAGCAGAACGAATCCATGGCTGTACCTCCTGGCACTGAATGTCCATTGCTGATCTCTCATAAAAACTTGTGTTACCGTAATTTACACACTTTAAGTGTAACGAGAACATTTCTCCATAAAAATATGTTGTGACCTGTCATTAGAACCGTCTCGTCGAGACGGTTCTAGTGAAGGGTCACGACATTTGTTTTCATTCAGAATATAGAAAAATTATCTCAGACTTATCCTCTAGACCTTTGGAAATGTCTCCTACTTACCCTTATTTGGTTCTTTAGCTGTTCTGTTTCCTGTCTCAGAGCTTCTAGTTCACTACTCATCTTGACAGCTTATAACAGAAACTATCACCTGAAAGTAGAGAATATTGCAAACTTATTACAGGCACCCAAAATGAAAACTCTTCATAAAGGGTAAAGAAAATCACATACAGGGTCAGACTAATTGTGGGACATTCGCAATGACTGGTAGGTTAAGTGCTTGCCTGCTGATCTAGCAGTCTCGGTTCAAGCCCCGCTGTTATTGTAAACAGAGTTTGAATGCACACAGCCTTTCATTATTACCCACCAATTGTCCTGATATGACTGAAAATACTGTTAAAAAGGACGCAAAATTGCAAGTCATCCATCCATCAAGATGACTGATTTATTCGTGAGACTATATGAGCCACGACACGACGAAACCAACAATGTGGTTGTGCGCCCAGCGCAGACTCAGATCAGCCTGGGCATCCGCCCAGTCTGATCAGAGTCTTCGCTGTCCGCATGGAGGTAGCTTAGATCCTTAGCTACCCTTTGAGCACTTAACGAAGTCTGGTCGAACTGAGCGGATGCCCAGTACGATCTGAGTCTTCGCTGGGCGTACAACCACATTGTTGGTTTTGTCGTGTCGCGGCTCATATATATCACATGATGCAAAGTTGGCGTTGCACTGGTCAGTTCAACACTATCAGGTGGCTACTGAGGACATTCTAGGTGTGGCTAATTAACCCACTTAAGCCCAGTGGACTCTTGTGTCCGTATAAATTGGATGAGTCCATCAGAGCTCTAGATAAGAGGGCGTATTTGATGATAATTAGGGATAATTTTTTTCATTTCTCATCGAAACCATAATATGTTGTGACACCTCATCTGAACCGTCTCGTCGAGACGGTTCAGATGAGGGGTCATAACATATGTTTTTATGCAGAATTAATAAAAATTGTCTCTAATTATCACCAAATACGCCCTCTTATCTAGAGCTCTGTTAAGCCCAGTGGACTCTTCTGTCTGTATAAATTGGATGAGTCCATTCGTCATTTTAGGAGCTTCTTGTTCATTTCCTTTTTCAATAATGTTGTAAATTTTACACAAACACTACAAACCCTAATCAGACATTGCACTGTTTGCCCATGCCCTTTTAATGGGCAGCTTGGCACTAATGGGCAGCAACTATGCTTTCAGTAGCAGGTGCAAAATATGGGCAGGTGTGACTAAAATAGTTGGGTCTCACGTTTCTCCCTAGTTTATGATAAGTAACAAGAATGACTGATCAATATTTTATTTGTCCTATTTACCCATAATGAGTATAATACTGTGAATCTTCCTTTTTACAACAATGATAATGTACAGATCACTGAAAACATTTAGCCTAAGGTATTTTCGTCTTAAAAAAAATTGTTGTTGTTTACGCATTCAAGGAAACAAACTAGACACAACCTACAGTATGTCAAGGTAAATCTGCTAAGATTCAGTCTTGTATCAAACCGTGTCCTTGCATCTAGGGTACCCTAATGACCCTTAATATTAGGACTGACAGAGCTGAGCAAACACTGTAGATCCAGATCAAACTGCTCTTGAAGGATCAATGTATTCCATTCACTTAACATCATTTGCATGCATTAACATTGTGCATAAACTTTCTAAAAATTTACATACAATAATTGTTCGACTTTCAGGTGTCCAAAACTTCAGGGTCATTACGGTAATTATCAGGGTCTTGGGACACTTTGCCCAATAACTGCCATTATTTTGCTACTATGGTGAATAAGCACACCTCCATCTTTTTCTCCCATTTGTTTTAAAGGGGAACATTTTATGTGACTTGTTTTTCAGGGAAAGTAACTCAACCATTTTTTGCCTCCCTTTTCAATAAGGGTCAACTGTAACAGGAAACATCTCCTTTATCATAGCAAGTTCTTTCCCTTAAAGGAGTAGACCCCATTTTGGATAGCTCTGTCATCCAGGCAGCAAGCAGGTAGCCACAAAAGTTATTCCCCTTTGTAAAAGTCTGCTAACTACAGTAATGTGCCTTAATTTTGGGACACCAGAAACTAATAATTTTCCATTTGGAACAAATGGAAAATTATTTATTTTAGGTGTCCCAATACTTTAGCACATTACGGTATTTCCCAATATACTGGCAAACAGATCTTTTTGGTCTCGAACACTATCAAGGGCAATGTCTTACCTGTTATTTTTCTCACACTACAGTTAAACACCACCTTCTATGACTTTAATCCAAATCATGAACTACATTAATAATTTATTGGCATTTGGCCAATGACTACTGTTCCACTAAACGTGTCTTAGCATCATAATTAGCACCTTCAGCAAAGCACTAAAAGCGATCCTTTTTTACCATAAAAAGATTTTTTAACTTGAAATTTATAGTCTAACAAACTTAAGCTGCCCCAGGCTATCTGTTCATGGAATATCTTTCTCAGCAGCCAATCAATAGTTATATTGATTTTGTTGTCTCGCCCAGAAAATAAAATATGGAGTCTGAAACTGCTCACATATCCTGTTTAAACAGTTTTCCACTTCTAACACACAAGATGTCCAATTATCAACTATCACAAATGTACTTCCTCTTTATTTTTCATGTAAAGATGAGATCTTGGCGTACTGTTGAATATTAAAATACACAAACAAGAAAAATGTCTGCTTTCTCTCTACAGCTCCTGTTTCCAATATTCTTCAGCGTGTAATGAGTAGAAAATTATTGGGCTATAAATAGACCAGCCTCACTCTGGATACTGAACAGCAGCCAGTTTGGCAATTCTTTATTCAATACTGAAAATTTCTATTTCCAAGCCTTCTCTTTGCATGGCAATTTAACTGATTAACTCTTATATAAATACATACAAAATGGAACTTGCATCCACTGGCTTTAGGTCCGACAGACAGAGGAAATAGGGAAAAAGGTGGAGGGGTAAAATTCTGTTGATGTTGTTTTGTTTTTTTTTGTTTTTTTTTGGTGTTGTTTCAGGTTAAATGTAATGATGAAAGTAGGTAAAGGTCAGAAAACTACACTTATAGCAGAGACAATGTATGAAATAAGTTTGTGTGGAGTTTCATCACAAAAGGTCTTCTGGTCTTTAAGAAAGCAAGCTAAATGTAGTGTGTACCGGTAAATTTGGCTATGCTCGACAGAGCATGAAAGTAGGTCAAGGTCAGCAAACTTCCAGAGACGATGTTATGATGTAAGTTTGTGTGAAGTTTCAAAACAAAACGCTGAGATATTAAAAATGCGGCAAAATGCAAAACGTAGACGTAAATTGGCTTCGTTAAAAACTAGAAATGTGTCCATACGACACGGATGCCCCCGCCTACAGGCACTTGTAGCATGACTAGGTTCACAAAGGCAGACTTCTGTGGTACATGTTTTATTGTTTTCCTTGGGCAGATGTATTGTGCTTCTTGGATCAAGAGAAGTGTGTGTGTGCAGGGTGTGCACTGAGCCCCAGAAAACGAGCGACATCAAGTCGCCTTCCAGCTGAAGCCCAGCGACTTCAAAAGAAACAAGGTGAAATGGGACTTTTTTTTTATTTTTTCATGTCCTATCGGAGTTAAAACGCAAAACTGAAAGTACAAGTTATGACCTTGTCAGTAACTTTGTTCCCGGCCCAATTCGTAATAAATTTGCACATCAGCGCAGACTGATCGTTGTTCATTCATGTACGTTTAATGTGAGCACAGAAGACTCCGATAGGACAGCGTGGACTTGCAGGCTGATCTATGTCAGTTTTCTTTGCATCCGCATCAAGTATCTTTCTTCCTGACACACCTGTACAAATCTGCACGTGCCACCGATCGATAATCAGTGTCTAGTGGTGTCTTTGAAGTTTGCTTACGATCGGTGTGTTGCGACACTGAATGTACCAATGAAGTCTCCGACAGCTTGGGCATCTGCAGAGATTGTTCAGAGTGTACGTCTTGGCTAGATGTTTCTCAGCATCCATAGATTATTGATGCGGAAAGACAAGATTCCGATTGCGCGGATACACAGGCTGATCCGAGTCTTGTTCCTCTATTATATAAATTCCGCCGATCCATAGCGTGTTTGTACAGAAAAACTTTGATCAGAAGTCGCGATTTCGGTTGTCGGCTCGATGCCGGTCTGAGTTTTCATAAGTAAAATTCTACACCAGCACTGTACATAGCGCAGTCTTGTTCCGAGACAACTAGTTGTATATTGAAACAAAATCTGACCATTAGGACAAGACTGCGCAGGCTGCTTTGGACGTTTGCACACCCACAATGCCAAACGCTTGAAAGCAATCTAACCACTTCGAAGGCTACTTTTAAAAGGTACTTAACGGCGTGTGCATACGACGCAAATTTGCATGCGCACTCGCAAAGTATGATGAAAGCTAGCTCGATGAACAATCTATTAAAGGAAGACTCTGATTAACTTCAGTTTCAGATGGCGTAAGGTCTTATTTAACCCAACACATAGAAATTATTTTAAGTCACAGCGGACAGTCGCTGCATGGGAAGTCCGGTGAACTCATGACCCGCACCACATAAAATGTACCTTATGGAACATGCGAAGAGTGCAGGCTGATAAGCTTCTTCGGAAGTATTCGCTTTTCAAAGGGTAATGGTGACGCTTATATAACAAAGACCTAATTAGCGGCCAGGAAACACCAATCGCATTACAATATTGCGCAGGCTGATACGAGTCCTTGCTATCAGCGTATGTCTAGGTTAGATACCTTCTCCCGTCTCTCGGTTCAATCTGACACATTGAGTTGCACGTGTCAGAGGCGGCGTCCTTTGATCTGAAGCTGAAATCAACAATTGGGACTAGACAAACGTGTCTGACCTATTAACGCGCAATGGTTACCGTCTTTAACCATTGCACTACCACTTTTACGCTCGGTAATTGCGTGTGCGATTAATATCTAAATGCGTAAGTCGCACTGGTCGCCAATTTTTGCATGTTTTTTTTTTTGGCGACGGCTAGTGACAACCGGTTGTCAGCAGCCTCACAGGCTAGAGACAACCGGTTGTCACTAGCCTGTTAGGCTACTGACAACCGGCTAATTTATTAAATGCGCATTTTAAAGGACAGGAAGCATTGGTTCATTGTAAAAATATCACAAATAATTCTCAATAGGATTATGCTTTAAATCAAGCTATATATGAATCACAACAACAAAATATCTGCAGGTAAAAAGCAAACAAATGGAGAAGAGATATCTTCTAAAAATAGATTTTCAAGGGAAATAACTCAAATCATACTTTGTAAGGGAACTAACTCAAAATACTGCTTGCAATTTTCTCTAAAGTTTATGTGCTAATTCTGTTTGCACAATTGCCTCCATGATTAAATAGTAGTTATTCTTGTATTCTTATTATGAATTTGAAATTTATTTTTCCTAGTGGATAGAATCAGTAAATAAATAAATTTGCTTGACTGAACAACAGGAATATAGCTATAGGGAAGAGCATGTAATGATTACTGGAAAACTTATGTAAAATATTTTTTCCATCAAGATAAACGTAAAATTTGTATGCATGTGATGCATAAATTCTTTTAGCTATTTCTATGAATAACTCCATGACTTCTAGACAATAATAATGTAGATAAAAAATTTTTTTACATCTGATTTGTTTAATAGGTTCTTGCTTTCTACAATCAACTTAAAACTTGATCAGAGTGAAAACAAATATCAACAAATATAATAGTAATACCATGAAACTAAAAATATCTATGCATGTGATGCATAAATTCTTGTAGCTATTTCTATGAATAACTCCATGACTTCTAGACAATAATAATGTAGATAAAAAAAAAATTACATCTGATTTGTTTAATAGGTTCTTGCTTTCTACAATCAACTTAAAACTTGATCAGAGTGAAAACAAATATCAACAAATATAATAGTAATACCATGAAACTAAAAATATCTTGAGTTTTATTTGAAAATTATAGGATTTATAGCAACTGGTTGTCAGCAGCCTGTGAGGCTAGTGACAACCGGTTGTCAGTAGCCTGTGAGGCTAGTGACAACCGGTTGTCAATAGCCACTTCCTTTTTTTTTAGGCATGAGATCGTTCATTTGCCGGTTCATCCCCAAAACGATACTGAATATGTGACAACAACGTAGACTACGATTCAACGATAATGAGTAAGTCTCGGGTAATGCATTTGCGAAAAGTGCAGCCCGGCGTCGGGGTTACACTGTTCGCAGAACTTTCGCAATCATAAAATTCCATGTACAACGATGTAGATTCCATGAACAACGATGTACCTGATGCGCTGTCCTGCACTTGTCTACACGGCCAGCACTAACATTCTTAACTCCGAAATATGCAACGATCATTATAAGCCTGCCTAAGTGAGTACTGTCGTGTCATACCTACTCTGCTCGTTATCGCCCTAATTGAAAGATAAGAAACTTTATACCATAACGTAAGAAATCAATAAAGACGATGATCAGAATGCGCTTTACACCTGCCGCCAAAGTAGATGGATAGATTAAGTTGGCAAAATGTAGCGGGATCAGAGCTCTTTCGCTCGTCACTTAGTGGATTATCTGTACTACCGTTGGCTTTGCCGTGGTGTTAATTTTACTGACTTGATGTCGGCAACACCTAACGAGATCCAAGCTCAATCAGGGTCGGTGATGGGATTAACGCTGATAAATGAAAGGGGGCTTTGTTAATTGGCGTTGAAATTTGATATACTGGCGCCAGTCATTTTGACGAATTATTGATCTTACGACCCAGAAAAACAGGGTAACTCGAACTTCGCTTTTCCGGAAACCCAGGGCGAAGTTATCGCCCAACTTCGCCTGCAATGCACACCCTGGTGTGTGGGGGGGTCTAAAAAGGGCCATAATTCCCACAATAATTGACAGATTTTGCCCAACATCGTACTTGACCTGTATTTTATGATTATATACCTGTGTATAAAATATGAATTCAATACACCAATACTTTCAAAATACAGTCAAACCTGTCTTCAGGGGTCACCCCATGGGACCCTAAAAATTTGGCTGTTTAAGACAGGCGACCCCTTAATACAGGTTCATTTGCACTGTATTTTGGTCTAAGGGACCCCCAAAAAGTGGCTGCTAAAGACACAGGGATCATTTTCTGGCGCGATTTCGCGATATTCTCGCATTTTTTTACACGAAATCGCAAAAAAGTTCGCTGATTGAGAAAAAAAATCGCACCGAGAAATTCATTCAATTCGCACCGTGTTTTTCTGTATTCGCACATGCGGACCATTTCGGTACATTCGGATTGTTTTGTAGGCTTTGGTTTCCGGAAATGTTTGGCGCCAAACGACTTGCATTACATATGCGGATAACCAGCATCGTCTATGTCACTGCAAAGCTTCCTGCGAAAATAGCTATCAGTGTTTCATACTTTGCAAGCGCTTTTGTAGTTCATTGCAAAATGGAATCTTCAAAGGCAGAAACGAAGAAAAGAAAACTGATATCGGCCCAAACGAGCCGAGAGGGCATTTTGAGATAGTTTTGCTCCACTGCAAAGAGCTCGGCGACCCCATTATCCGCCTTCCAAGACTCCGCGACCGAGAAAGTGGATAAACAAGCCGAAAACCCGGGTGTGGGGGGGGGGGGGGGGGGGGGGGGGGGGGGGGGTTCGACGAAAATAATAACAGCAAGGAGCAAGGCCCCTCTGATTATTATCAACCAATCAGATTTCTTGATGTAATTTATTCTTACAATTTCAGAAAATGAATGACAAAGAGTGAAGATCCAGATCAGATAGCTTCTTCAGAAGCCATCTGATCTCAATCTGCACTGTTTGCAAAGATGGGGCATATCCAGGTTCAGCATGACAAGGGTTAATTACTGTAATGTTCCTAAATTTTTTGACAGCCAAAAAAAAATTGCTGTAAACCTAAAGTTCAAACAAAGACTTGAGGTTCTACCTACCATATAGTAATGCCTACAAAAGATGCAGGTGGAATGGCAAACAGTGAAGACCCCAATCTAGGAGCAGTCTGGTCTGGTCTGCACTGCTTGCCCAGACATATCTGTCAAAAAAACTTGGGATCATTACGGTTATACGGTATGAGATAAACTGTTTGAAAGTTGATATTTGATCATTTTAATGAAATTATTTTCCTTAATAAATTGTTGGAAATAAAGAAAAACAAAACCTAATTTCTTTATATTAACCATTATGATTTATATTCGTGCAATGAAAAGAATCAACAGGAACTGAAATTTTCTCACTAACTTTGACCCAGCGAGAGAAAAAAATCTCATCAGATTTGAAAATTTCTCATTAATTTTGACCTAATGGGATTTTTTATCTCACAAAAATCTTGGGCCAGAATAATCCCTGAAGACAGGTGACCCCTTAATACAGTGACCCTTTAAGACAGGTTCGACTGTATATCAAACTGAAACCAGTTTTTCATACAAAATGAAGTCGAAAAAGGATCATAACTTCCACAATAATTGACGGATTTTGCCCATCATCGAACTTGACCTGTGTCTTATGATTATATACCTGTGTATAAAATATGAATTCAATACACCGATGCTTTCAAAAGATATCGAAGGGAAACCAATTTTTCATATAAAATGAAGTCGAAAAAGGGCCATAACTCCCACAATAATCGACGGATTGTACCCAACATCAAACATGACCTGTATTTTATGATTATATAGCTGTGTTTGAAATATGAATTCAATACACCAATGCTTTCAAAAGATATTGAATGGAAACCATTTCGTACGTACTTACGCTACGCTACGTACGTACGGACAGAGGTGATACTATATGCTCCCCCCCCCCCCAATTTTTAATGGTGGGGCATAAAAATATCATAAGTAGGTCATGCTCAACAAATCATAGTGGCATTGCACATTCTTCCAAAGACCCTCTAAAGAGTTTCAGAACAGTTGTTAGACAACAGACGGTCTAAAATATTTTGCAGTACAGAACAGAAATTCGCAGGACAGACTGAGAGAAAATAAAAGCATCGTAAACGACTGCGTAATACCACGCCACTGCAAACCAATACCCCTTCTAATATCTTTTATACATAATTTTTATCATGACATGAAGCTCATATTACTTAGATAATTTGTTGTAAGTTTCAGAAAAATCCTGTTCATCTTTGATTTTATACAGAATTTTTTCATGATTTTGTACATGTATATAGCTCTGGGGCAGGGGCAGGTAACCTTTGTGGACTTAATACTACTTGTAACAGAAAGCTTATGTTATTTCAATCATTTCTATGAAATTTCATCAAGATAGACCGAAAATCTGATTTTATATACATTTTTTTCATGATTTCTTATATGTATACAGCTTGTGTCAGGGGCAGATAACCACTTGGGGACAAAAATTTGATCATAACAAAGAGCTTATATTTATATGATAATTAATGACAAGTTTCAGAAAAATCCCTGTCTACTCTGATTTTATACACATTTTTTCATTATTTCATACATGTATATAGCCCCAGGGCAGGGGCAGATAACCCAGATGGACAAAATTCTGCTTCTAACAGAAAGCTTATGTTACTTCCATCATTTTTGTGAAACTTCATCAAGATATTTCATAGTGTTAAGGAACTACAGACGAAAAACTATTTTAAGACCATGCAAAGGGCAATTACTCCATCAGAAGAAATCGAAATTTGCCCACTAACAATCCCAACCGAGATCTTCCCAAGATCAATGCACATGCCAAGTTTGAAGAAAATCGGTTAATAAACACTCAAGTTATCGAACGGAAACGAAGTGCTCACGGACGGACGTACGTACGACGGACGGACAAACGGACAGCCAGCAGGAAAACATAATACCCCGCCACACATTAGTGGCGGGGTATAAAAACACTTTGGAGCTGACAAAAAATATTTGTCATTCAATGGGAACCGTTTGTATTTACTTAAATACTACTTAATTTTAAATTTAGTTGCCATTTAATCATCGACTTTAACTTAAATTTCCTAATAAATTATTCATTCTCTGCTATGTTTAATATTCTATACACTCACAAGCTTTTACAAAAGCTAAACTTGCGATTATTTCCTTTGGTTCAGCATTATATGATTCAGAAAGTTCTGCGTTCAGTCATACCAGTCAATCTAACAACAGGCCAATCATTAACTTTCAGACTCAGGAAGTTCCAGACTTTCTTCCCCTCAAATTTGGAAGTCCCACAGGAAAATCTAGAATGTCCAACTTTTTATCCACACAACAGCTGTCAAAAGATTTGGAAGAAATAAAATCCTGTCATATTAAACTCAAATGTTGATTATTATTTTTTTTCACCTTAAGTTTCAGAGCTCTAGTTAAGGGGCGTATTCAGAGGATAATTTGAGCCGCCTTCGTAAAAATTGTGAAATGTTCTGGTAAAGACTTAGAACCACTTTGCTAAGATTGGCAGATGTCACCATTATCTGGTATCGCTATATGTTCACCAGTTAGTGAATAGTAAATACAGTTTTAATAATGTAGGTTACTTTTAAGTTTGAGTTAGCCCAAGAAAATGACAGCATATGATTGGATTACACCATGTGGTAACGTGTATAGGATATTGGGGTGCATCCTAAGATGTCTGACAGTAAGAAACTAGAAATGTGTCCACAGTACACGGATGCCCCTGCCTAGTGCCTTGAGTAAGACGACACCTTGATCTTGTAGGCACTTGTAGGACAACTAGGTTTATGCAGACTTGTATAATATAAAAGGCCATAGGCCAAGTGTCACCTTAAGTTTGACACAAACTGCATGCAGCCCTTTAATCAGTTTAAGAGTCACAGTATGGCAAAAGTATAAAGTCAGTAGACCATAACATATGGATCATTATGACCTATTTCTTGTATATTTCTGTTGTTCTTACAGACATAAATCCTCATACAAAATTTCAAGTTGCTACAATAATAGGAACCCTAAAATACACCTCTAACAAAATTCTTATCCTTGCAAAATTAGCCCAAGTCCAAAGTCAGTGGACCGTGACATATGGATCTTCATGACCTGATTCTTGTAGATTCCTGTTGTACTTATAGATGTTAATCCTCATACATAATTTCAAGTTGCTACAATAACAGGAACCCTCAAATCTACCTCATACAAAAATCTTAACCTTGCGAAATTTGCCAAGTTCGAAATCAGTGGACTGTATCAATAATCATATCCCGATTCTTGTGTATTCCTATTGTACTTATAGATATAAATCCTCATACAAAATTTGAAGTTGCTACAATTAGGGCTGGGACGAGTACCCGTGTACCCGAGCTCAGGTCGGGTAGATCAATTACCCGGGAACACATTTACTACCCATTACCCGATCTTTCTAATCATGCATGAATGAATATTCTATTTCAATTTGATTATAAGCAAATGCAGCAAATTTTAATGAAAATGTCTTGTGTAAATTGCGACCACATATTGCGAAACCATTTTTGTATATCATAACTGGGAGCTTACTAGATTTTCATACCAAGCTCATGCAAATGTGTGTAAATGACAAATACCTCACTTACTGCTTCGTTCTAAATGTATGTTTATAGCTGTAGACCTGATCAGGGAACTGATCAAAACTAGAAATGTGTCAACAGTACACAGATGCCCCCACCTAGTGCTTTGAGTAATATGGCATCTTGATTAAGGTAACTAGGTTCATAGAGGCAGACTTGTATAATATAAAAGGTCATAGGCCAAGCGTTGCCCTAAGTTTGAAATGTCACACAAACTGCAGCCCTTTATACAGTTTAAGAGTCACTGAAAGGCCAAAGTAGAAGGTCAGTGGACCATGATACAGTACACGCAACGTGAAGACTTGATCTGACACGCACTCGCGTGACACTTAAAATCGTGAGGAAGGGATTAAAATCCACGAGATTCTCTCGCATCTCTCACTAAACTTCCTCGCGTGTTTGAAAATCCCCACGTTCCACGCAAGAAAATTCCTCGCATCTCACGTGAAATTCATAGAATGATGTATGCGAGAAACCTTCTCGCATCACGCGTGGAATTTTGTCCAGGTAAGTACAGTAAATGCAAGTTTCTATACAAGTACCTTTACAGACAAGGCATATGATTCGCAATGCATTTTTTTCGGCGCTGATAAGGGTTCAATTAATACATTGTAAGGGTGCGTGAATAAGCTAATTGATCGCATCCTCAACGCAAGTATTGTTTGACCGTAGGGTATTTACATTTACGAATTAAGGGTGGGTTGATAAACAATTATCATGATCAGCGTAACTTTGTAGCAATTACGCGGCGACTTAATTAGAGAGGCTTATGTTTGAAAGAATATGGTTAATAGGTTGGTTAGTAGCAAACGGAGTTCTTTCAAATTCTAGAGTGATGACACAGACAAAAAAATTAGCTCAACCGCCACTGATAATAGCCCAATCCATGTCAAAACAGTCACAAAGATCAAAGCGTTTCGATCAGCTTTTGAACCCAAAGATATAGCCATTAGCGGCACGTGCCGAAAGGTTTACTTATGAACCAATATAAGCCCATGGTCAAGTAAGCATAAACTTTCTGATGTAAGAGCTGTCAAGTTTCACCTATGATTGTACGCAACAACAATAAGTGGCCTGACTTGATTAGCAAATGGGCAGTCTCAGAGGTGATTGACGTCCACTTAATCGACTCTCTGAATTTTGCGAATTTGTAAACCTGTTGGTTTGACAGCTAAAAAATATACGTCACAGCTGCATCCTCTTAATCAGTTCATTCATGAAATATGGAAAATATGATTTTGCGTCGTGGATCAGTAGTCAAAGTGTTTGGACTTTAAAAATGCAACAAAATGAAGGAAAAATAAAAGGTGAGAAGTTTGTTTTTTAAATCCGAACTCCGCGTGGCAAAATCACATTATCTATATGAAAAACGAAACTGATTCTGCTGCGCGGAAAAATTCTCAAAGTATTCGGACTGATAAACACAATAATATCTATATTCAAAGGTGACTGAACGCATTCAGGGCCTTCGCCATAATAAAGACAGTAGCATTTGTTGAAATACGGTAAACACAGCATGTTTATAGGTCAGTCTCGTGCCTTATGACATCAAAGGACAACTGTGTCAGTGATACAGACTAGCGGTCGCCCACTCGCCCACTGCGAGTAAAAAATCGGCTGGGCGCCTAAAATTAAAATGACAGTTCGCCCAGTTTGCGATCCTGAGTTGTCGGCGAGTGTCTGGCATGTTTTCGGCTTGGAGTAAAATCCGTCACCTCAAAGGGTATTGCTAACTTCCGCGCCGATATCTGCTAAGAATATTCGGTGTTTCGTCATACTTGTGTGTTGGATTTTACTCACTATCAAGAAAAAGCCAGGCATCAAAGGAAAATTAGAGATTAAATGAAAACCAAATGATGGAACAATGGTATGTCTCTCCTGTTATCGGATAGATAGACAGGCAGATAGATAGATAGATAGATATGCAGTGTACATACATACATACATACATATGCAGGCCATTCAGATATAATATGAATTGATTTGACATATGATATATATGCAGGCCACATAGATAGATTGATAGATAGATAGACTGGGATAAAGAAAATTATATACCAGACTGTATAAATTTAAAAATTACGTCTTTAAACACATTTTTTGACTAGATCTATTTGTGGACTATGGGAAAAAGTCAGGCCTAAACGACCCGCTAAAATTGGGCCAAAACGACCCACCCCGGAAATAGGGCCGAAAGAACCCAGGCCAAACGAGAAGGCCCAAACGACCCTGGGCCGAAACGACCCGTTACCTCACTGTTCCCATTCACGTAGAATTGTGGGTGAATCATGCGGAAATCATTCTAATCACGCATAAATTTTGGGGCAAGAACGTGCATTCACGCGCATATGTTTCTCTCAAAAATATAAAAAATCATCATTTTTCTTCATTCTATTGCGAGTCTGCAAGGCCAGATGATTTTTGTAGCCGAGAAGAGAGTCAGAAGTCGCTGTTTTGATCTGAAATGCTGGCCGTAGTAAGATACCATGCTTTCATTCACGTCCGTCACATCCGTTCTACGGCCAATCAAATTCATTATTGGAAAACACCACCACTAATCGGCTGCATGAATATTAATGACATGTGCGGTCATGTCGCGCACTAGAACTGTCATAATGGCCGACAGAATTTGTCCGTATTTTTGCGTTTATTTTCACTGTTTCTGTTTGGAAACGGCACTTTCTATTTTTCATTTGGAAAGGAATCCATCAAATGATTAATATTGGATAAAACGAGGACCGGAAAAAGGCATGACAGCCGTTTTCTTCGTTTTTTCAGGCTTCAATTGGAAACACATCGGCACTTTAGTGTTTGTAAAAGAAGCGGACCAAGGGTTCTGGGTCATTTCGGCCCATAACTTTTTCGAGATAAAAAGTCATACCCGTAAATTTTACTTCATACCCGCAAATTTTATAGATAGGGGGTATTAAACCCTCAGTTTAAAATTTGAGTGGGAACACTGTACCTATATGCCCTGCACTGTGGGGACATTTTAATGTCAAATCCCTGGTAAAGGTCTCCACCTCCCAGGGGATCATATAAATATAAAAATCCATATTCTGACAATGTGTTGCAGTAAATTTCGTTAAAAACACTCCACTATTTTCTCCACTGTTTTGGTGGGAATCAAAAGCCCGGCATATCCACGGCATTGCCGGGACACCTCTTATGTAAAACCATGGTACTTAAGCCCCGCTTTCCCCGGCCCAATGGGGGCCGTGGTTGCAAATAACTGGTGCTTAAGTGTACAAAACGTCCTGGGTTGGCTACCAAACGTCCAGGGTAAGAACCATCTGTCATTCATTGGGCTGAACTGACCCATCGTTGAAATCTGACCAAAATCACCAACCCCATTTGGACTGGAATGGCGCTTCTTAAAGTAGGCTGGAAACAAAGCCATGCCGAAAAGATCTGGTCAAAAGGGAATAAGTCCCAAACGACCCGAATTCCGTATGGCCTGAAGCGGTAGATTCCACCTTAGGGGTGCCCTGAACTTTGAACATCTTCAACTGGGCATCATCTTTTGCACATGAGCCTACTAGTAGCGGCAACTGAGATGTATAGCGGAGGTGTGGGGGGCAACAGCCCCCATCAATAAATGTAAAAGAGGAAAAAAATAAATCAACTATACCAGCAAATCTTACTACCGATTCCTGGGGACTGCCAAAGTGGAAGTGTTCCCTTCAGTCTTCACTGGCTTCAGTTTGGGCCACCGACCTCATTATGAATGTCTGTAGGCCATCTAGCAAACCCACATCAACCACAGCCACTATCCAACTATCTGCATGCAATAAACTTGTGCTATAATGAACTCGACGCAGCGAAAACTACGCCGAAAATGTCATTTAAATTGGTGGGTGGGGGTAAACAAGATTTTGACAGCAAAATTTATGAAAGAAAAATGGCTGCTGTCTGAGTTTTCGCCAATACAAATCTCTGGTTCAGCGAGTTGTCACAGTTTCTGTTGTTACTTACCCAGTATTTGAAACAAATGGGATATAAGTCCTGCTATAAGGTCATGAAAATATTCGATTTTTGTTCACCCGGCATGAATTTCTTTATTTTTTCTATGCATTAATGGGTGCGGTCCCCTTGTATCAGTGGCTGCAAACCCGTACAATAGGAAGCAGTCTTGTACGCAAGCGCAGAAATATATTCTGACGTCACAACCTAATTAGCATACACATGTAAATATATTTTGGCTGCTAACAAGAGTTAGCTTTTTCAAAGAATTTGTCATTTTGACAGATGGTGATACAATCATTAACCAGGAGACAATCATTCACCTATGCTGGCAGATACGAGTTATAGTTGTAGCTTTCCTACGAGTTATAATTGTAGCTTTCCTGTCTACAACATCCACTTCAAAGCAGAAAGCAGATTATGCGGTGAATAGAATAACCGAAAAGGGGTAAGACGATTGACCGAAATCACCGAAATCTACTGAAATCACCGAAATCACCGTAAAATTTGCAGAAATCACCACTGAATTCATCTGAAATCACTTTTTATTGATAATATGTATTGAATATTTTTTTAAAAAAAAGAAATAAATTATATTTTTTTAATATAGATGTATTATTTAAGATATGATAAACGGAAATCACCAATGGGCCTGCATCGAAAAGTCTGTGTTGGTATTACATGTCTAGTTTTTTTTTTTTTGCAGATATATTAAAATTGGTTCTAAATCAATTAAAAAAACTAATTCATACAGAAATAAATTGATAATAAAGTGTTTTTCTCACGTTTTGGGTTCGAAATCACCTTTTCGACGATTGACCGAAATCACCACAAAGAACATGAATTACTCGGAATGCCTCCAGCTGTTGCAAAACTGATTGGGACAAAAGACGTTTTATGGCTGATTGCTTCCCAGCTCTGATAATTAATCAATGATTTTGACAGCAATCACAGAGTCACGCGGACAGTCTCGGCAGGAAGCCATTTTTGAGGACAGCAGTCTCTGCAGGAAGCAAGAGTTCGCGGACAGTCTCGGCGGAAGCCAAATATGACGAACAGTCTCCGCAGGAAGCGAAAATTGGGGAATATTATACCCAGTGCTGTATCGTCCAAATACGACGCAATAAGTATTGCAAAGTGCGACAGATAGTTGGTGAACATTGCGTATCTAGCTTGATCTTTGATCGTATTTCAAACAAGCTCCACAATATCAGTCTGATCAGGTTCTATGTATTAGCGCCCAAATACATACGGCACGACAGCTCAGCATGATTATAAGTATCATTTTTTCTTGACCCTTAAAGCGCCAAAAACGAAAAATTGTTGAATTTGCAAACAATGTAGATCCAGATGAGATATAAACGAAGTTGTTTCAAGACCATTGTTGAGTAAGAATTCACTGTTTGGAGGTCAGTTGTAAAAGTAGATTATATCAAGAGCGCGGAGCGAGAGTGATATATCTACTTACAACTGACAAACAGTGACTTATTACTCAACAATCCAATACTTAAGCTAAACTATTTCGATTCTAACGCTCAAAAAAGCCGAAAAAATAAATATTATTTTCAATTAAACTCTCCAAAGCTTTCTGACCGCGTGTCTAAGGTAAATGTGCGTTTTATGGCGAGTGGTGAAATGTTGCCAAATACACTGTAAAAGAATTCCGTACATTTTACGGTCGAATAACTGGCAACACTTCTGAGAATCATCAAGCATAGTAGGGTAGAATAAGACAGGTATTATTTCCAAAAATGATATACAGGCAGACGCCCGTAAAAATAAAGTTGAATGAACTGGCAGCCGGGTTCCAGGAATATTACCGTATAAATCTTATTAATTGCAGAATATGTAATAAAATAATGCATAAAATGGCTAAATCTGGAGATATATAGATTCTTGATGCCAAAAAAAGTTCTTCGAGAATGGAATTTCTGAGACTTGTGTGTGTGGTAACAACGATCGCCAGAAGTTTAATCTCGCATTTACATGGCGTGACACCTAAAATATTAGCCTGACTGTCCTTAAAAATTCAACAAATGGAATGATACAAAAGTTCAATGTCTGTGGCCTTGGCCTTATGTCAGCAACAGCATCAGCATCAACAAATTGCAAATAAATTGAGATCAACTTACTAATATTGTGTTCATACGAAACACTATTAGAAAACAATTAACGCACATTTTTATACAAAATGAGACCTTACGGACGAGCAAACGGACACCCAGCAGAACAGGCAAAAACGTAATATCTATTCTATATACTACATACAATATTAAAAATACGCCTGCAAAACATTTCCTCCTGTCGTCATGTCTGCGTTTTAGTTTTGGCATATTCTTTCTCTTTTCCAGTCTCTCTCTCTCTCTCTCTCTCTCTCTCTCTCTCTCTATAATTAAGTGAACTGATTGGGCATTATTAGGGAAACTAATTGTTATACAGTACTTAAAACAAACTTCAAAAAATGACGGTCAATGTATACTAACATACAAGAAAATATAGGATTGATTATAAATTGAATAGGTTACAAAGAAAATTATTTCGGAAAAATAATATTGGGCGTGCATTATTTGTATTGAAATTATACACTTGTAATTGAATAAATGAAGAAATGAAAATTAAAACCTTAAAAAGTTCCTTCAAGAGCAGAGAATACATACGGAAGTAGGAACATGGGCCAGACTACGTAGTTTCGGCTAATAAAGCTAATAAAAACCTAATGCTTCTGTTACAGGAAAGAGACATCAGATATTTTTTATTTACGTGTGTGTGTTTTATCTTATATTTCATCTTTTTTATCTTATATTTCATCGGTGATTTCGGTTTATCACCAAATTGTCGAATTTATCTGAGCCAGCCAAATTTGAGAAGAAAGAGTTCAGTGGTGATTTCGGTTTATCTTAAAGCTGCTTACTTTGGTTGATTTTACTGTGTATACATGTACAATAAACCACATTATACACGTCTATACCTATTGGTGATTTCGGTTATCGATTTTATGCGTGTATGCATCAGCTAATGGTGATTTCGGTTTATCGTCACTATGGTGCTATTTTATGCATATTTCTTATATTATAGTGCAGATTTTTATCAGGAAAGAAAAATATGACTTATTAATAAACAGTTATACATATATAGTCATTTAATTGACACTATTATAGGTGATTTCTGTAAATTCTACGGTGATTTCGGTGATTTCAGTAGATTTCGGTGATTTCGGTCAATCGTCTCACCGACCGAAAAGCACGGAAACACCTGAGCCGAAAAGCACTTTTCTGCATGGAATTCATAATGAAAAAGTATCTATGTTGGGTGCTTAAATTTACCAGAACGGACTTAATTTATCTATCTCCATATACTGCCTCATACCCTCGCGGGCATTCTAGGCAGGGACGCACGTCAAGCAGAAACTGAAGATAGACTATTAGCTGAAATAATACGATAAATAAAAGTAAGACAGTGAAGTGGATAAAAGATGATAGGTTAAAAATAGTGAAGTGTAGGTAAATTCAGGATAAAAACAACTTCAAGATCTAGGGCTTGAGTATTGCAGCCTGCCAACTGCTTCCTTGAAGGCATCAAGGGTTGGCAAGCAAACAGCAGTCTCGAGTACGGCATTCCACTGTACTATAGCCAGAGGAAAGAATGTGTATTTCTAAAAGTTCCCAATCGTGTGGATTTGAGGAAAAGTCATAGATAAGAGTGACAGTACCGGAATATTCTTTGTGTTGGCTGAATATAGTTGGGGAGGGGTACTATATACAATTTTGAAGAAGAGGCAAAGACGCGTGTCTGCCCGTCTCTGTTCTAAGGTTCTCCAGCCTAGATTTTGGAGCATTGCTGTCACGCTTGACATTTGATCAAAATCACTGTGGTCCAGCGTGCAGCCCGACGTTGGACTTTTTCCAGCTGGAGTATTTTATCTTGAGTATGGGGATCCCAAACAGGTGCCGCATACTCCAGCTGGGGGCGTACGAGCGTGTTATAGGCAGTCTCTCTAAAGCCTTGGCAGTGATTCTGTCCATGTAAGAGTTCCAAGACAGGCCACTAGAGATATCAACCCCAAGTATCTTGCACTGGTGATAACCTCGATGTTTCTGGCAATGTAATTGATAGAAAGTATTTATAGCTTTCCTCGCGGTTGTCACCCTTACAACCTGACACTTAGAGGGGTTGAACTACATGTTCCAACTGGACTCCAACACAGACAGTTTGTCCAAATCAGTCTGTAGCACACTGCTGTCATCAGTGCCTCCAATTGTAAGGAAAACGGCCGTGTCATCTGCAAAAAGACGAACCTCTGAAGTGAGTTCGTCTGGTAGGTCATTGATGTAAATGAGGAACAGGATCGGCCGAAGGACAGAGGCCTGGGGAACTCCAGATGTCACTGGGACTGGGAATCCAGCCTAGTGCTTTTCTCCCGACTCCGTACTGGTGGAGTTTCCAAAGAAGCTTGGAGTGATTCACTTTATCAAACGCCTTTGAAAAATCCAACAGCACCAAGTCAGTTTGCTTCCCTGCACTCGCACTCATGGCAAGCCTCCTCAAACCAGTGTGGTAAGCTGAGTCTCGCATGACCTTTTTTCTCTAAAACCATGCTGTAAATCATACAATAGGTCAAGCTTGTCCATGTGCTTAACCAGTTGAGAAGCCATTATAATTGAGCCGCGACACGAGAAAACCAACAATGTGGTTGTGCGCCCAGAACAGACTCCGATCAGCCTGGGCATACGTCCAGTTTGACCAGACTTCGTTAAGTGCTCAAAAGGTAGCTAAGGGTCTAAGCTATCTCCATGCGGACAGCGATGACTCTGATCAGACTGGGTGGATGCCCAGGCTGATCTGAGTCTGCGCTGGATGCACAACCACATTGTTGGTTTTGTCGTGTCGTGGCTCATATGTTCGAGGACCTTGCAAAGTATGCAAGTGAGGGAAATGGGTCTGTAATTTGCAGCTGATGACCATTCACCTTTTCTGAAAATAGGTGTAACTTGGACTCTACACCAATCTGCTGGTAACTTACCTATCTGAAGAGACCGCTCAAATGTAACCTGGAGTATTGGAGCCATCTCCTCTATAAGCCCCCGTAGCAAGAATGTCTTGAGTCTATTTATTCTATTGTGTTCTCATTTTAACCCTTCTATAATAAAAGTAGAAAATAGATAAAAAAAAATAATTGTTAAATGTTTTTCGTATAATTTGCTTAGTCTGTTGTAACCCTTCTGTTGGTCTAAACTATTTAGTTCAATAAAGATAGCTGAGTTGCCACCTATTTGGGAAAGAGCTGCTGACTCGGCTTGTCACTTGTAATCGGTGATTTCGGTTTATCACCAAATTGTCGAATTTATCTGAGCCAGCCAAATTTGAGAAGAAAGAGTTCAGTGGTGATTTCGGTTTATCTTAAAGCTGCTTACTTTGGTTGATTTTACTGTGTATACATGTACAATAAACCACATTATACACGTCTATACCTATTGGTGATTTCGGTTATCGATTTTATGCGTGTATGCATCAGCTAATGGTGATTTCGGTTTATCGTCACTATGGTGCTATTTTATGCATATTTCTTATATTATAGTGCAGATTTTTATCAGGAAAGAAAAATATGACTTATTAATAAACAGTTATACATATATAGTCATTTAATTGACACTATTATAGGTGATTTCTGTAAATTCTACGGTGATTTCGGTGATTTCAGTAGATTTCGGTGATTTCGGTCAATCGTCTCACCGACCGAAAAGCACGGAAACACCTGAGCCGAAAAGCACTTTTCTGCATGGAATTCATAATGAAAAAGTATCTATGTTGGGTGCTTAAATTTACCAGAACGGACTTAATTTATCTATCTCCATATACTGCCTCATACCCTCGCGGGCATTCTAGGCAGGGACGCACGTCAAGCAGAAACTGAAGATAGACTATTAGCTGAAATAATACGATAAATAAAAGTAAGACAGTGAAGTGGATAAAAGATGATAGGTTAAAAATAGTGAAGTGTAGGTAAATTCAGGATAAAAACAACTTCAAGATCTAGGGCTTGAGTATTGCAGCCTGCCAACTGCTTCCTTGAAGGCATCAAGGGTTGGCAAGCAAACAGCAGTCTCGAGTACGGCATTCCACTGTACTATAGCCAGAGGAAAGAATGTGTATTTCTAAAAGTTCCCAATCGTGTGGATTTGAGGAAAAGTCATAGATAAGAGTGACAGTACCGGAATATTCTTTGTGTTGGCTGAATATAGTTGGGGAGGGGTACTATATACAATTTTGAAGAAGAGGCAAAGACGCGTGTCTGCCCGTCTCTGTTCTAAGGTTCTCCAGCCTAGATTTTGGAGCATTGCTGTCACGCTTGACATTTGATCAAAATCACTGTGGTCCAGCGTGCAGCCCGACGTTGGACTTTTTCCAGCTGGAGTATTTTATCTTGAGTATGGGGATCCCAAACAGGTGCCGCATACTCCAGCTGGGGGCGTACGAGCGTGTTATAGGCAGTCTCTCTAAAGCCTTGGCAGTGATTCTGTCCATGTAAGAGTTCCAAGACAGGCCACTAGAGATATCAACCCCAAGTATCTTGCACTGGTGATAACCTCGATGTTTCTGGCAATGTAATTGATAGAAAGTATTTATAGCTTTCCTCGCGGTTGTCACCCTTACAACCTGACACTTAGAGGGGTTGAACTACATGTTCCAACTGGACTCCAACACAGACAGTTTGTCCAAATCAGTCTGTAGCACACTGCTGTCATCAGTGCCTCCAATTGTAAGGAAAACGGCCGTGTCATCTGCAAAAAGACGAACCTCTGAAGTGAGTTCGTCTGGTAGGTCATTGATGTAAATGAGGAACAGGATCGGCCGAAGGACAGAGGCCTGGGGAACTCCAGATGTCACTGGGACTGGGAATCCAGCCTAGTGCTTTTCTCCCGACTCCGTACTGGTGGAGTTTCCAAAGAAGCTTGGAGTGATTCACTTTATCAAACGCCTTTGAAAAATCCAACAGCACCAAGTCAGTTTGCTTCCCTGCACTCGCACTCATGGCAAGCCTCCTCAAACCAGTGTGGTAAGCTGAGTCTCGCATGACCTTTTTTCTCTAAAACCATGCTGTAAATCATACAATAGGTCAAGCTTGTCCATGTGCTTAACCAGTTGAGAAGCCATTATAATTGAGCCGCGACACGAGAAAACCAACAATGTGGTTGTGCGCCCAGAACAGACTCCGATCAGCCTGGGCATACGTCCAGTTTGACCAGACTTCGTTAAGTGCTCAAAAGGTAGCTAAGGGTCTAAGCTATCTCCATGCGGACAGCGATGACTCTGATCAGACTGGGTGGATGCCCAGGCTGATCTGAGTCTGCGCTGGATGCACAACCACATTGTTGGTTTTGTCGTGTCGTGGCTCATATGTTCGAGGACCTTGCAAAGTATGCAAGTGAGGGAAATGGGTCTGTAATTTGCAGCTGATGACCATTCACCTTTTCTGAAAATAGGTGTAACTTGGACTCTACACCAATCTGCTGGTAACTTACCTATCTGAAGAGACCGCTCAAATGTAACCTGGAGTATTGGAGCCATCTCCTCTATAAGCCCCCGTAGCAAGAATGTCTTGAGTCTATTTATTCTATTGTGTTCTCATTTTAACCCTTCTATAATAAAAGTAGAAAATAGATAAAAAAAAATAATTGTTAAATGTTTTTCGTATAATTTGCTTAGTCTGTTGTAACCCTTCTGTTGGTCTAAACTATTTAGTTCAATAAAGATAGCTGAGTTGCCACCTATTTGGGAAAGAGCTGCTGACTCGGCTTGTCACTTGTAATTTATGTCTTTGTCATTCTTTCCCTTTGATGCTGGGGATAGGGTTTGGGATCTGATTCAGTCAGTTCCTGAAGTGTAGTTACTCTTTAAATCTGTAAATAACTCACGCATATGTGTTTCATCTTAATATCACACATCTAGTTATATTTGTTCGAAGATTTGGAGTGAATGAAAAACACAAAAATTCCTGACTTTTTATTTCATAGTATCACAACCAATATTTCATCCATAGGAAATATACCGATCGACATGTATCAAGTCGGCAAACGGAATCAGGGTGTAATACATGTAAGTCATAAATAATAAGTCATAATAATATGACCTGGAATTAATCTGTGCGTGCATATTATATCAAAAGATAAAAAAAAAAAAAAAAGCTGGAAATAGGAACAATATGGGTGCGTTCCGGTCCGACCCGGTAATTAGACCCGTTCCGGTCCGGTCCGGTAAATTTACACACCGATCAATGTTACTGTACAACATATTTAAAATTCATGAGTGTTTTCTGACACTGTCGATTTATTTGTTTATTTACAGGTTTATTTATTTATTCATTATTGTTTCTGTTTATAATAATTTTTTTGCAGATTTTGCATTTTATTTGAAGTAGAGGAATTTCAATCAACACGAGGAAATCTATACGAAGATAGACCTTCCCAGAGGTTTCGGGGGGCTAGGGAAAGGGCCATTTATTTTCAGGAACCTTTGGAGCACCTGCAATTATTTTCATGGGGAACTGGGGATAACTAACAGAATGTGATTTTCAAAAATGTTTTGCTTCTGGCGTGCTGCGCCCCCAGATCCCCTCCCTTTATAATATCTATATTGCCATCTGTTCAATATGCATCTGTTGCGCTCCGTTGTTCAGGCACCACTCACATTCTAATAGCTATTCATAGCTGACAATATACAAAAGTACCCCCAGCACCTTTATGTCCATTCTAAACATATTTCCTGTCATGGACAAGTATGTGCACACACATTTCTGCATACTTAGTAAGATGGGAACCTTCTTAATATTGTCTGCTTGCAAAGTAGCTTTCTGCAAGGGCGTAGCTACCTATATGGCAAATACGCAAGTGCGTATTGAAATTTTGTCAAAATTGACAAAATTTCAAAACGCACCTGCATATTTGCATGCTGAAAATTTATAAATTAGACAAGATTTCAATACCAATTACCAAAGTGGCTGAAATACTAGCTTTTCCCTTCAAGAAGTAGAGAATAAAACATGGTTGTGCGTATTATGAAATTGCCCCTAGTTACGCCCCTGAGATTCTGTGTCAGTGAGATTTGGCATGCAGATTCTGTGTCAGCAATAGAAAGTAGCCTCTTTTCCACAAGGTAAGGAAATGCGACAACCGACTGCTTAAGAGGTTATATGGGAAAATGTTTTGAGAAAAACAAGAAGACCATGAGAACCGGTATCCCTCCCCTAAGAACCAAGCTCAATAACAGATACTTCAGATTAGAATTTGTGTTTGTAAATCAATAGACTTCTTATTGCGTACCAATCATACCTGTAGATGCTAATATGTAGTTTGGTAAGTTCCAGAGATGTCGTTTGTAAACGTTTGCAACGGCTAACAGACAGACACTGGACCACTGCCTATACTCTAATCTTTCCCGGAGCCTTCGGCTCAGTGAATCTAAGCACTAGCTTAGTATTGCTCCTAGAACAATTAGCACGTACTACGGATAGATTGTTTCTAAATGACATGTTTTATAATTATTAGTCACTTTACCTAAACTATGACTGAAACTTTATGCTATGGAACTCTGATCAGCTGATGAAATAATGTCAGAGCCCAGCGGGCACATGACGTCGAAATGACGTCGTACAGATGTCGATACGACTACTACGTCGTATCGACGTCAGTACGACGTCATTTCGACGTCATGTGCCTGCTGGGAAGCATTAAAGGAGCATGCTTGAATATGGAGCAGCTGTATTACTTTTAGGGATTTGAGGAGCGGTAGCAAAATACCATTAGGGAGCATGCAGAATTAATTTAAGGGGGATGGGGAGATTTGGGCAATATTTTCAAGGAACAAGGGGATTGCATGGCACATTTTCTTGTGTCAAGTCTAACAAAATAACAGATACAATCAGAGTAGATGGCTTTCTTGGATTCAGATGTCTGATACCTCTGTGTTTTCCCGCCATTTACACAAAGAGAAACATTTTTAATGATTTCCTGTTTGCTTCCTAGGATGACCTAGCCCTTCCAAAATGGGTTCTCCTCCTAAGAAAGAATTTGCTCACATGGAAGCAAATTCATTCCTTTCAGAGTTGACTTCTATCGATTAGGGAGAGAAAAAGAGAACAAACGGTAGAGGGGCTTTTCTTGAAAGTGTACCTATGAAATTTATTAAGATTTAGTTGTTTCAAATCTGTTAAAATTAATTCTTAACGTCTAATTCATAAAAATAGGAAATTATACTCGTGACTTTACGGGAAAAATAGGTCTTATACTGGTTTCAGCCCAACACAAAAAGTTATTTCATGCTTTCCAAAATATGATTAAACCGTTCTACCACGTTTTTTTCGACTGTACGAGGAAACAATCCACGAGCTTTAAATAGCAAGTGGTTTATTTCCCGCCAGGCGGACAAATAATATATGATGTAACTATTTTATATCACCCTTATCAATGTAGACTTTCCACATCATGAAACATCTCTTGCAAAGTGTCAGTTTTCTGGCAAGGTGGTAATGTAGCAAGGTGACAGTACTGACCGCAAGTTCACAAGGTCTTTTCCCATGTACAGAGACAACTGAGCCAAGCAGAGGGAAAAGGAACAGAGAAGTAGATCTATGCGAGCAGTAAAGACTGGATCAATCTTTCTGCACAGACTTACAGATTTGTCCCTTCAAGTTCCAATGATTCATACAATGTTAGTATATGGACTTAAGATGAATGGATACACCTATATGTTTTTCGGCCTTTAAAAGGGAACAATTTCAGTGGCTTCGTGTTTGCTTCCCTATGCGATGAAACCCTTCCGAGGAAGGGATCAACTCTGAAAGGAAAGAATTTGCCCCTAAAGGAGCAATTTCTTTCCTTTAAGAGTTGATCGCTATTGAGAATGAAGCAATAACGAAAATGGCAGGGTAGCTTCCCTTGAAAGTGTAACCATCCACCTTAATATGATAACGGCATCAAAATGTTTTGATGATTTTGGAACAGTTTTAACTTTATTGTTAACAAACGCATAAATATTTTGCGTAAACTTGTGGCCGTAGGAGCAGTGGGTTGCTAGAGCCCCACCGTATCCTGGGCAAAGCGTTTAAGAATTGGAGCCAAACAGTTTTCTTTTACTGCCTTCATCTTCCCGAATTCGAAAAAGATACCCATTCACTGGCGGGTGCAGAGAGCTTTTCCAGTGATTAGCCCTTTTGGCTTCGAATCAGTGATCTTCTGCGCAATAGCCAAACACTCTTACCACTCGACAACAGTCGTGGATGAATTTATGAGATACCCTCAAACTTTCAGATCACTTACCACTTGCACTTTAAAAAGAGCTCACAGTGCTACTGCCCTATGTAATCATTATTCCATTTTTCTGGAATTGGCTTGCAGCTGACTGACTACTGCACATCTGAAGCCAGTACGATAATCGTCTAAAGCCTTGATCATGTGACACATTATTAAAGGCATGATTGTTTATTATCGAGTGGAATTTAAAAAGTAGGTTGAAATCAGTCTAAGGATCTGGCCCCGAGGTTATAAAACTTTTTTCGTGCTCAACTCAGCTGAGCATGAAATTTTTCTGCTAATAAATATGAAAATGCCAACTAATGTTGGCATTTTCATATCTATAAGCAGAGAAAGTTTCATACTCAGCTAAACTAAGCAAGAAAGCAACTGTACTTATCAGTAATTTGCTATTTATTGGCAGGTAAAATTTCATGCTCAGCTGAGTTGAGCATGAAAAAAGTTTTATAACCTCGGGGCCAGATCCTTAGACTGATTTCAACCTACTTTTTAAATTCCACTCGATAATAAACAATCATGCCTTTAATAATGTGTCACATGCTCAGTCGGCACAACAGCACATATACTCGCAATACGAAGTTTGAATTTTAATGATTGTTGTCGCGTGAAAAAGTACTGGAAAGATTCAGGATCCGTGTAGTCTGATCAGGTACACCATCTATAAATCCAGTCAAATCAAAACGTGTATGAGAAGACAATGATCAGTAACCGTCACACATTCGATTTCCACATCCTGTCCTAAAGACCAGGTGTGAAAGGAACAAGACGAGTCAAAAGCCAAAGGGACAGAGTGAAGAAGTTTCTTCGGCCGTTTCCAACTTTTCCTTTTCGTCCACTTTCCGCTTTTCATAATCATGTTCACCAAGAGGCTTTAATGGAACGAATCCATAGCATGCACCCCCTGACACAGTCTCTCCATGTCCGTTCCAATTCAAAGAGGAGAGTTTGAACATTTTTTTTTTTTTTTTCGACTCGTTGTTCCAATTCTCGTAACAATGGTCTCCAGGAGGCTCAGCGGGCTGCACTGCCCTCCCAGTAGTATTTCAATTCTCGTAACGGCACTGACCTCCCCCGAATGCACTGGTTATTGTTCGTCCTTTCGTTCTTCACATGCTCGGAAAGTATCGGGTCTAGGCACTAACGCACAAAATATCGAGATGAAAAAAAAAGATAAATAAATGGTCGAAATAATAAGTCCATGAAGCTTTGGACTATCTACATAATTTCAGAAAATTTCGAATTTTCAAGTTAATTTTCTAACCTCTCGTGTAGCTATCTATAGCTTTCTCATGGCAGAAATATGCAGCCACTGTCAGGCTTTATTATCCAGATAAAGCAATCGGAACCCAAGCAAGCAACATGCTGTGTGAACATTGGTTCCACCGCGTGTTCCCGGTTATCCGGACTCGGCATGGGGTATCGAGGGAAGGTAGCGCATGCAGGGCACTAATTTATGATATGTTTTAGAGTGATAATGGCTCATAGATAATGCGTGTCGCTTTTTTATCATACTAATTGCTGTTTTGTCCCAGTACTGCATTTAATACTCCAGGCTGAGTCTGGAAGCGTAGACTTGCTGGTTGGATAACCGTCTTCCTTGGCTCAGTGTGGGGTATTTAGGGGATGTAGTGCTGGTGCAGGACACAAGAACAGACACATTTTAGAGGGATCGTCTCTCATAGCTCAATATTGAGTCGCAATTTTACATCTTATATCGATTTTTTAACTGTGTTTATGTACATGTAAAATTGGTGAGACGTTAATAAAATTATCTTATCTTATCTTAGCAAAGCTATTTTACTTAGTTAAGCTAATTGTCCTCTGCATGAGTACTAAGCATTTAGGTAAAACTTACAAACCTCTTAGCTAATAGTAGGTGTTTTACTAGTTTAATTATATCATAGGCTTTAGCAGCCTAACTTGTTGCAAGTGATAAAGTTTTCAGATTACAAATCGGCCAAACATTTGCTAGATGTTAAAGTTACTAACCACGGAAAAAAATTCCAACAGTTTTGTCGCAACTTCTGTGTCATTTTCCGGCGGCATCGTCGTCGTTGTTATTTTCGTCAATAATGTTAGCCCACTGCGTTTAGCTCCCTTTTTCGAAGACTAAAAGTTCTTTTGCATTGAAACTTCATACATAGCCCTGTCACCGCAATACCAGGTTCGTTTGCTGAACTTGACCCACTTATCACACTATTGAATATTGACGTCTACCCATTGCGTTTAGCACTTTTCCTCAGATACTTGAAGACACTTCGTGATGAAACATCTTGCAAAAAGCACACCATGAAATTTCCTACATAACAGCTGTATCTTTTGCTAACTTTGACCTACTGTATACGCTGAGATAAGTACAGCCAGATCAAGCTTCATGTCTTAAAAACTACAAGACCTTTCACAGAGCGTCGATGCACCACTTATGTAGTTTGCTAACCTTCACCTGCTTTCAATGCGCTGTTGAACGTAGCCAGGTAGAGCCACTTCTTGCAGTATAACTGCTGTCTTTCAGAGACTGTACTTTTTATGACGAACTTCTGACACGCTTACATCATGACAGTGTCAATACAACACCAGTCTCTTGTTAGCCTTGACTTTTCATGCCATATTCAACATATTCAGATTCACGTCTACCCGTGCACTGCTTTTATGACCATTTTTAAAGGACCGAAATTGATCAACACTAAGAACAAGTAGAGTAATCCACAGAAATAGCATCTCTGCAGTTGCGACATATATTTTAGATTTTCGCAGAATCTCATACATGTACTTGTATTTCTACTTAGTAGTATAAACCCTCTACCCAAGCTCACCTCTGTCTTACTTTTAACGTTTTTTTATTTTTTACATTAGCTTTCATGATATTAAACCATTAATGCCAAGTGTCCAATAAAAGGGACATTGGTAAATAATGCAGACCTTGATCAGACGCCGCAATATGCGGCGTCTGATCAAGGTCTGCACGATTTACATACTACAAACGGACATTAACCCTTAAAATAAAATGAAAAAAAAAATATAAAAAAATAATCCAAACCAAACATCCCTAAATTGACAAGTGGACTCATCCAATTTATAAGGGTAGCAGAGTCCACCATGATGTACAAACATCAACCATCACCGTTAGCTAGACTGTATACATATCTGTTTTCTGATTATTTCCCTTCGCCTTAACAAATTCTGTCTTGTAATAGTCACTAAATTATGGGGTGCCGTTTTTCTATTTATTTCCTATTTATTGATATCATTTGAATAATTCGAATTATGGATATCCATTATTCAAAATGCTGATATCCATAATTCAGGATGAATATTGGATATCTATAATTCGAATTATAGATATCTATAAATCGGTTTATGGATATCTATAGTTCGAATAATGAATATCTATAATTCTATTCTATTTATTTTCGGCGCGAAATTGCCTTTTTTGTGCTGATGTGCCGTTAAACCCATATCACTCACTCACTCATTCAATTTATTAATATCTATAATTCGAATTATGGATGTCCATAAATCAAGTCGAATTATGGGTATCCATTATTCGAAGTATGGATATCTATAATTCGAATTTTGGATATCCATAATTCGATTTATTGATATCTATAATTCAACCTGATTTCTGGATATCCATACTTCGAATTATAGATATCCAGTCTTGTAATAGGCACTAAATTAGGGGAATTATGGATATCAATAAATAGGGAATAAACAGTAAAATGGCACCCAATATATCAATTTTAATTTTTTAGTTTCTTTTTTAGTTTTTCATTCCCTTAAAGGCCCGATTGATTTATCAGGATGAAATATTTTATCGTGACTTATCACAACAATTTCGTCATTGTATATGATCGTGATTGGCCGACTTTAAAAATTTTCACCCCCTTTGAGTTCCTCATAAAAAAGATATGAAAAGAATATCTAGGTCGTCTTAGTTGGCAACTAAGATGACCCACTTCGATTTCACAAATTTTATTACGTGGTAAAAATACAAGGTACAGGAGGTAAATATACCAGGTACAGGCGTTTAACAGATGGAATAAATTTACAATGTAAGGCAAGGATTCCATGCACTATCTCGCTGTTGCGTAATGTCATTGCTGAACAGGGAACCAGAAACGAAAAACGTATTGTCATTTTTTTCATGAAATCCTGTTCCTCCTTTCTTGTCAGTTATTTGACACAAATGCACATCATTCGGCATATTATCATCAATTCTGAAGGCTGTACCGGTACAGTATTATAATGAACTGTGTTTCGACTATTTTTACCACTGCTTTGAATTTTACATATGAGTATGTAATATCACTTATATTAATAATTATATGGGAAATGCATTACAGTAAAGTTACTAAATCATAATAAAGCTGATGAAACAAAGAAGTGGACTCAAAGAAACAATGGTAGTCACTGGTTTGGAATTACTGTCCTGTTGAACAATGAGTGGTCCGGCCATGAATTCGAGAGTGCCGAAGGCACCAAAGAGGGACAGCACGAGAGAAGGGAGTTACCTCGCGTAAGGACGGTTCAGGGATCTCCCCTGTTTAGAAAGCCCCTAGGAGCGTTTTCATAGCATAGCGTGTGCGTTTTTGGTATAGAATTTCAATACGTTACGTAAGGATTGTCGAGGAAACAGATCTGATTTAATTGTATTTAAAAGTACACATTAAAGAACATTTATTTCAGTCCCTCGTAGTCTTATTAGGCAGTGACTACTGTTAGAGAGTGGTTTTCCCCCCTTTCCCGACGGAAAAATGGCTATAGGAAGGACGGCTATATAGTGGATTATCCGGACCTCATAGAGCCACTTTTCCCCCATAGTCTTTTTCCCCCCACCGGGAAATTGGCTATTAGTGAATTTGGTATGGCTATTGGTATTTTGCGGAATGGAACGAAACGGAACGGAATGGATCAGAGAAATTTTACGAAATTAATCGCATAAGAAATGTATAGGTACTTCAAGGGAGGTAATAAACGTGATTAACTCCAAAAAATCAATATGCAAATTTAACAACCATATTTCTATAATAATCAATAATTACTTAGTTAAGGAACGAACAAGGTCTGATTTCTGGACGGACACACGGCGCCAAGTGTGTGCAACCATGGTTACGTACCGTTGAGCCACTTGGGTAACGTCGATACGAGAATTGAACAGAACAGAACAGAACGGTCTGATTTCTGCTCATCGCAGATATTTTTTACGTACACATACGCATTCAAGCTAACGGGTGCTTTGTCTAGTCATGTTTGATTTAGTAGGGAGTGTATTGCATTGAAAACCATAATCGGACGTGTATCCCAATGGGAGTCGAGCCCATGACTCCTGCATGAAAAGCGAACACTAATCCAGGCGCTCCGCTGCGCGCACGTACAGATGAACGCTTTTATAAACACAAAATTATATAAATTTATGCACACAACCACGTACACTTAAATCCGTTTTTGCTAACATGGAAAAGCAAAATTCCTGTCTGAATTCACCAAAACAAAAATAAGACTGATGGACACATGCATGCGGTTCTAGCATCTATATTTTACGGACAGATACTCATATTTCTGTTTCAGTTATGAACCTCACTATTATAAATGGAGAAAGAGCAAATTCCACTATGTAGCGTGTTTTCCTGTAATCATATTACCAGGGGGGAAATCCACTATAGAGGGGAAAAACGGCTATGCAAAAACACGTATAGTAGATTTTCCCCGGGGAAAATTGGCTATATAGTCACACTTCTGGGGGGAAATTCTACTATGTAGCCATTTTTTTCCGGTGGGAAATTCTACTATGGAAAAAACATAGTCATTTTTCCGGGGGACTACTAGGGGGGAAAAGCTACTCTCTGACAGCTACCACCAACTTTATGCAAAGATTATGCCTGATGCAGATGCCCACGCTTTGGTTCTTTTCTTCTGTTTTGCGACCCACAAAGCCTGCAAACTTCTTTTAATTTTGTTTCTGACCAAAAGCCCGTTGTGGAAATAGGCCATGAGCCAGAAATGGTTTACCCCCCCCCCTCCCCAGGGGGAATTTTGTAGACCATACTTTTCTTAAAGCCCAGCATCTTAGAAGTATTTTGCAGCATGTTAGCCCTCTGGCGAGTGGGGCGTTAAGCTGTAACAGCCTGTTACAAACGTTACCCATTAAAAAAATAAACATAGAATAAAAATAATCAAAAATTATAAAAAAAAATAGAAATCACTTTCCTATGTTTAAAGTTATAGTGGAGTCTAATAGAACAATCCAGTAGCTAAAAGTTATGATGTTTGACAGGTCACTTTAGCCCACATGGTGTCATATACGTGACATTTGTCTTTACACTCCATTAAAATTGCTATTTCTATCCAAAATACTTTCTTTTTGTAAGTTACTCCTTTATTATTAAACCATATCTTTGTTACTGTATTAAAAAAAATTTATTGATCTTTTTAGATCTGCAAAAATTATTATCCTATCTTGTATACTTTAGGAGAAATAGGATGTTTAACACAGTACCCCCTTATAAATGTTCCATATTACAATTATCACTTTCTGTATAATTCAAGTGCTTGAACTACACTGTATGAATTAAAAAACAACAGGAAAAGGTAATATTGAATATGCCAGCCTATCTAAACAGCAAGGAACAGTTCCACAATATTTTGAACGCATTTTAGCGGCCATAATGATCGATTATATACGTTACCAAGGGCTATTTTTGTTAAACTCACATAATTTTATGATAGAATCATTTTATTTTCGTTGGTAGCAGTTTCTTCATGAAAGAATCTTTAAATATGAAAGAGAAAATGCATTCTGGTTTATTTTCTATGATAAGTCATTACTAGAAGTAACGTAAATAACATTAACATTTAAAATATTTCATTATAATACATTTAATCAGGTTTTTCCCACTGTCACATAAAAAACAATAACATATATAAGTCTGGGTGGTCTTATGATATACTGTGTACTTGGACCTAGCAACACTTCTCTCAGTTACATTGTATTACTCTTAGGGATTCATGCGGTGTGTTTTATACGTGATTAAACACAGTATACTACAAATTGTAATGTTTAGGGCATTGACATACTCTGCACACGTAAAACAGGTTTTTTGCTTGCAACTTTGTTATTATATCAAAAATAAAAGTATTTCATAATGGTGTTGCCCAGTTTGTTTCTTTTACAATTTGTACATTTGAGTTCTAAAGACAGTAACATACGTGAAATTTTGTTATATACAACTTACAAAAAATAAACAAAATACCACATCAGAAAAGATAAAAAAAGATAAAGCCGCAGCTAAGCCAGCATAGATTTTGCATATAGGGCTCGAATAAAATGATATCATATTGATTGTATAACATTTAAAGCTAGGCGCTTTTGATGTGTTTAGTATAAAATTATCAAATAATCAGTAATTAACAATGCAAATGTAGTACCACCTTGTTTACTGACAGGATTTGGTATAGTTTTTACGTGCACACTGAAAAAACTATAAAGCAGAACAGTAAACCTGAAGTTTGAAGACTTAAGCCAAATACAGTTCTGCATCAAGGCTAATGTAGGTATTTGCTGGCAGCGTATTCTTACTTTTATAAGACTATCGTATATTTTACGTAACCAAGGGAAACAACATTTCTGAGTTACAGTTAAGAAACAAACTTTTGAAAATAATTAATGGTAGTGTCAATACATTGCTTTATTTAGCTTATTTATGTATTTAACAATAATGTGTCAACCAGGAGTTTGGGAGAATAGTATCAGAAACATTTAATACAGAAAAGAGACACTGGCAGTTTACTAGCATACTGTAGCAATCTATAAATGCTGTGTTTAAGATGATCTATATTTCTATGCTTTTGTTTCTTTCTTTTTAAAGTCTAAATACTTTCGATAATCTCTTAAAGAATCCAACTACATTCAACCATCTATTAAAGCATCTATTCACCAAAGAACATAAAGATACGTTTAGTTGGACAAAAATGTTTCAGGGACAGTGTTCCAGTAGCTCTGCACACATAATGAAATGGCAAATGAACATGACAGAATATATTAATGTTAGTCCTCGCTGTTCAGATACCTATGAGCAAATCTTAGATGTTCTCCTTCAGAATGTATTCGCCTACATTGTAGTTATGCTTTGCAGCATAATATTGAGAAGAAAAAAAAAAGAAAAGAAAGGCCGAAGAAGTAACGTATACAACGTATTCATTGCGAGTTTATAGATTCTTCATTGCCGATATCCTAAACTAGCAAAACAGTATTTCTAAAGAGCAAATAATCAAACAATAGAAATAGTTCATACCTATACATGCCAAGGAAGTGTTAACCTAAATTACTTACTGCATTTGATCTCTGTGACCTTGTATTACCATATTGTTTACTTTTAGCAATAAATATGGTTGAAAACTGCTTATTTATGACATCTTACTGCTTAACCTATCGTCTTTGTCCAAATTAGTTAAATACTGTTAGGGAATACAGCATTTTGGCAATATCCAAACAACAAGTTTAGTTGCTTACATATTGAAAAATTGTCTGACTGAAATTTGTATTTCGTAACACCTTTCGTCCGTGATAGTAACAAGTGGGAATAAAACCATGGGGTTTGCAAAATTACCTGACCAGTTAAATATTTGTAACAAGATGATGAAAAATAGAACTCCTGAACAAGCTGATGACAGAATGATGTATGCGTTATAAAGTATGTCACTTTCTATCAGCCTTAAATTTTCACATTGTTAATAGTTTGTAATGTATTTGATGGCCGGGGGCTGCATAAACAGATCATGGAGATCACAAATTAATATGTAAGTTATGATCATGGGAGCCACACATATTTGCTAATCTATGTAAAGCAGTTACTGTGCAAAGAGGCTTGTGGCTGACAATTCGACTGACAGCATAGAAAAATGGTGTTTATCCCTGTTGGGAGAGTTGGTACTGCTTTTGATTGCCTCGGCTGGCAGTCACAGTTGCATATTTGTATGTAGGGTAATTGAATGGCTCAGCCAACAGCACAGGTAGCGAAATTGGTTTTATCCCCATCATGTCGAGAACCTAAATATTAATCAGTTGCAGCATATATCAATTCTTACTTATTTCATTCTATGCATAAAATTTTAAAAAAATCATCTTTATGAAGTCACTTTTAAGTGAAACTGAATTGAAGGCAAGGTCGAAATGCTTCAGCTATAACAATCTATGTGCGTCTTGCTGAGCTCAAGGTCTAAAAGGGCCTGGTATAATTTGGGCCATATTTGGCGCGCATAAATTTATGAAGTTTCAAAGTTACATTTTTTTAACCCCTGTTAATTTTATATGAGTGTTAAAACATTTAACCATCTATTATGATTCAGATGTTCAAAATTTTGCGATTTTTAAGTTTTTCTGCACCTGTAGTTATACCCTACTGGCTGAATTTTAGCATTTCAACCGTTTTTCGTTTGCATTTAGGCTTGAAAATACGTCAGTGCATGAATGTACACAGCTTATTTTTAGCACAATAATACATTTTAATAATGTTAACAATATGTGAAAAATTTTAAAAGTTGTGTACATTTATGCGCTGACAGTTAATTTCATACTTATTTAAAAATTTTTTTTGTAGTTTCTTGGACATTTTTCCAGTTATTTCTACATAAAACTGCCATATCTCAGTTCATAGACAAAATAAACGTATGTTGTGGGTATTTATTTTCATGGTTAAAATACAGAAACTGATGATCAGTTGATATATTTTTTGGTCCATTGATCTTTTTTCTGTATAGCGTTTCTAAAGTAAAAATATAGGCAATGATCATACAATCAAATCCCACATTCCGCCCTCAAAACCAAAATGGAAAGAAGCACACACACACACACACATAAACAAAAGCTCACGAAAGTACGGTTAACCGAATGAACAGGTCTTTCTCAAACAGGTGGCCATTCAGCTACCCTAAATGAAAACAGCAGCAACATCTATTTTTCACCTACATGTATTAATTTATTTTAAGTCACAACACAAAACAAAACAAAATACAGAATGGGCAATCCAGGTGATCATATTGCTAAAGCCAATAGACACATGTAATACTGAGGAACCACAACCGAAGTACCACCTTGGAACAGTCAGTAATAGATTATTGTGGGGCTTAAACTAGTTTTACTGGAGCTGGCAAAATTGAGTGGGTGGAGCATCTGGATAGGCCTTCAACAGTGTACGTCTGTTTTGCGGCCCTGTACCACTTGGTAGCGTTTTAAAAAACACCTATTACCAAGTCCCAAGTCTCTCTAAAGATGTATTAACTGTCTTATTTCATAAAAGGAAAAGGTTTTAACCGCAGTTTCTTTTTTTTTTTTTTTTTTTTTTTTGAAATTATTGAAACAAAACAGGCATGTCTGAAATCTTATTTGAAAATGAAACATGTCATTTCTGTATGACCCCATTTACTCAGATGATAAGCCTCAGAAACCATGTAATTTTAATTGGGAACGGTCATTATTTATCAGCTGAGG